>JAWZTD010000002.1:6560068-6570807 GCA_035221335.1 Echites panduratus | reverse complement strand
ATCCACCAAAATCTTTATAGACAAGAAGTCGCCCGAAGATCATCGACATAAGCTAAGTGTGTAATCTTGAACCCCACACTTAGGATGAAAGTTAGAATTGATGAAGGAGTGACAATCTTCATGATCGAGACAATACTCCAAACAAAGTGTGAATAGACAAGGGAAGAGGGGATCCCTTGTAGCCCACGTTTTCCTTCGAAGAAACCATGAAGAGCACCATTATGTTAGATAGAATAGGAGGTAGTAGTAACACATTCCATAATCCAATTGATAAAGATGCTAGGGAACTTCAACCCTTTTAAGAGCTTCAAGGAATGACCAAGAGATGATATCATATGCCTTATGTAGATCAATCTTAAGAGTGTATCTAAGAGAAATCCTCTTTCGATTGTATTGAAGAACAAATTATTGGGTAAGATAAACATTCTTCATAAAACATTTCTTGTTAGCAAAGGCTGCTTGACATTCATCTATAATATTCTCCAAAAGTAGTGAAAGCCAAGAAGCAAGAATCTTATAAATAATCTAGTAAGATTTTTTTGTATGATTTTTTCTTTTATTAGTAGAGAAATCAAATAATTTTTTACAAAGTCAATATCAACATATTTAGTTTGAAGTATTCGATATTAAATGCTAACTTTTTTCAAAATAAACAAAACTTCTAATTATTAACCCTCCATAATTTAAAAAATTAACTAATTTATATAATCAAACCATTAACTAACTGAATTAATTATAATAAGGGTAATTTGAAAAAAAATAAATTTAAATAAAAAAGAAGAGGAGAGGAGCTGAGCTGATTTGATTATACACCTAAACTTGGAGGGAGATTAGTGAAATTTGATGTTGATGTGGCATTTTGCTTCCCACAAAGACTGTTTTGTGTCTCTGCTTGAGTCTTCATTGTCCGTTGAAAACAAGAAGAAGAAGATGAGGCTTGCTCCTCTCCTTGGCAATGGCCGTGTTTCAATGGCAACCGCACGGCCATTTTTTAAGTACATAACATTACCAAGAGCATCCTTCTTCTCTACTGAGGCATCTGCTTCGGAATGTGAAGGTGGCGTTTCAATGGTTCAAGGTGCTTCAAGAGGGATCGGCCTTGAATTTGTGAGAAATTTTCCTCAACTAAATGAACCATTTTTATTTTTTTTTTATTTACATTTATTTTTTCTTCTTGTTTTGTTTTTCCCCTCCAATTTTGAATTTTTTGACTTTTGGGAAAGCCATTTCTAGCTACAGAAACTCTGGTGGTGCATATCCTGGTGATCCACAACCAATCTCATCCTCCCTGAAAATATAGCTAGTCCAAAATCCGATAGTCTTGGCTCAAAATTAATATCAAGATAAGCACCACTAGCTTTAACGCCTCTGTGTGAAAGAAGAAATGCAGAATGTCACAACCTGGGTGAATTAGATAAAAATACTTGAAACCATGATGACAAAGATTCTAAAATCGGGAAGATGACCGAGAACCATTTTAAATTTTTATTGGTCATCACCTGCTTCCTGTAGTCTGATGGCTGTAAGGAAATCTTTTGACTTTATTAATTTTCATATATGATGATGAGGGTTTTCAAAGCAATAAAAGGTAAGGTGCTAATAAAAGATGTTCAAGCACTCACAACCTTTGTGGAGGTCAAATGTTGAGATTAAATTTGGTACCAAGAAGAATGTTTCTATTCAGGTGGCTGTTTGCTGTTGGAAATTTCTGACACTGGTTTTCTTGTTTTTATTCACTGTTGTTCCTGTGTCAATTAGGTTAGACAGTTGCTTGAGAAAAATGATAAAGGATTTGTCATAGCAACATGCCGTAATCCAAGTGAGGCAACTGGGTTGAGGGAACTAAAAACCAAGTTTGCTCAGCGCCTTGACATTCAGAGGCTGGATGTGACCATTGAAAGCACTATAGAGGTAGCTATTTGTCTCTCATTACATATAACAAAGGGCTCTGCAAACACATGGCATTAGGGTAGCATCATCTGGTGAAAAGGTTTATAGGAATTTCCCAACAGATTCAAATGAATGTATTATTTACAACTCCTTTAACTTCCTTATTTCAGGATTCAGCAAATGTTATCAAAGAAAAATATGGGTTTTTAAATCTTCTCATTAATGCATCTGGAATTCTCTCAATACCTGATGTCCTACACCCTGGTAGAGATATTTTGCCATTTTCTAGACTAGATACATTTGCCATCAGCTTAACATTTTTGCTATTACATTCTGGGAAGTAATTGCTTCTATGTCTCTAATTCCAGTACAGAAACTACACTGAACAAAGTGCAAAGATCTTCTTTGCTTCTTGCTTATGAGATCAATGCCGTTGGTCCTATTTTGGTCTGCAAGGTTTGTTCATTTTACTTTATACTTCACCGCATTTCCATTTGAGTACCCAAATCCACAAATATACTGAATCTTTCTCTTGTTCTGTATTTGTATAATAAGTTTGAGAAAAAAACGAGGCCACTTCTTCATTTTTTACTAGGATTGCCAAATGTAGTTCTAATTAGTTAAGGAGATATCAAATGAATCTATGAATAGATAAATTCTCTATTCATTATATATACAATCAGTAAGGAATTCACAAAATGTTCTCTAATCTTTACGATTTACGAACATGATTTTGTAACAAAATCGAACTTTAAAGGTTTGAACCCTTAAGTTCCATCTCTTAAATGTGATGCTAAGAGTTCTCATTATTTTATTTAATTTCTTGTTGATTGATCTTGCTTATGCCACTGCTTTTGCTTTGAAATGCTTTCTATTTTGTGTTTCCTTACAGCAGACAAATTTGCTGCAATTGAACCTCTTTTTTCTGCCTAGTTAACATCTATAGCCTCCCAACATCGTGGGAAACTTTGTGGGACTGTTTTAGTGGGTTTGTCTTGCTTAAATTTGTTTTAAGAGGGAGTAAGAACAGGGTTGTAGAATCTTAGGGTCTTATGCTCTTTTCTATTCAGGGTTCTCCTGCAACATTCTTATTAAGAAATATCTAGTCCAATTAAGTACTTGCTTATCACTGGCTCGCTTGATTTAACTGACAAATCTCTCCGTCCCTGCTCTGCATATGTGCATTTGTGATACAGACAATTTGACTTAGTGGACCGACTTTATGGATTTGTTTGGATAAGGAGGTCATACCAGACTAAATATATTTGTACATTTAATCAATGTTTTTATCTCCATTGGACTCCAAATAACTCCTATGAATGCATCTCAAGTAATATTATTCTCTTGAGGTGACAGGCCAAGAGTTTCTTAGAATTTGTTATGTCGTTAAATCTTACAACCCAAAAGGCTTGTAAAAAGATAAAAGATTGTGAGGATTTTTTATGTCGTGTAGAACTTGAAGTTTAGTAAGGTTGAAGTTGCACACGTTCGCAAGGAAAGTAGCAGCTTAGATTCTTTTTTCCTCATGATTATTCTATAACTTAATGGATGACTTTTCCCTCATTTTTCACCTTGGATTGATATTCACAGCATTTGTGGCCTTTGCTAAAAGCTGGAGGAGGATCTGGGACCGGAAGAGACTTTGCAGTTATGGCCAACTTAAGTGCCAGGGTGGGATCAATTGGAGATAATGGGCTTGGAGGTTGGCATTCCTATCGTGCTTCCAAAGCATCACTTAATCAGCGTATGACTATAAATTACTTTCCTGCCTTCATTTGTTCATTTTCTTAATTTATCTGTTAGACATCATCTCGCGAGATTTGGTTCCCCTCTATGATCATTATGAACAGACAAATGTCCCATTTTGTTTTAATTCAAATATCTCAACATGTGGTAAAACACTTTGAAAGTACTTTTTCCTGCCAGAAAGATGAGTACATATGTTTCATACTAAGCAACCATATAAAACTGAGATCAAGTGTGCATGGGGAAGCATTAAAGATGTAGTAGCAAGGTATTTAAATCCAACAATATCTAGAAGTCAGTGAATTATTGGAATCAATTGGGGAGGAGTTTGGTGTTTAGTTGTCTGTTGATCCATGTTTTCATGAGATGGAATCAAAACTGTTTCAATGATATGGCTTCCCTTTTCATTCTCCCATTTTGGTGTTATAATGCATAAGTTTCATCTGGATTATTACAAATGGGATGAAATTCTTATGTTTATGCTTTTGAACAATTATTTAACAGTGCATTTATTGAATGTATAATTACCCATTAGGGTTCTTGTTTAAGTTAAAACACATTACTGAAATGTATTGTCAGCAAATGAACGCAACTGCTGTAAATGATGCATTTCAGATTGTGCAAAGTATTGAAGATACATTCTTCGAATATTTAGTCAATTTCGATGAATGCATCAAGCCTATCTACATGAACCCTCCTTCAAATACGGCTGTTTGTGGAGTTCATTATGAAAATGGTTTCGAACAGATCAAAAACACCTTTTTCCTCACTGATGTCATATATGAGAACATTCCATTTGAGTGCAGATGTGAAGTTCCATGAACGATGAACCATAGAAATTGATCCAGTCTTTCAATTTGTTTGCTGCTCTTATTCAAAAGATGATAATCGATCTTGTCTGCATTCAGAATTCTGATTTCTTTTCGGGTGGTACTTGTTTGCAGTGACAAAGACCATGTCCGTTGAGTTTGCAAGAAGGAAAGATCCAATAATATGCCTATTGTTGCATCCTGGGACAGTGGATACAGATCTCTCTAAACCATTTCAGAGAAATGTTCCAATGAGCAAGCTTTTCACCAAAGAATTTTCAGTCCAGAAACTATTGAACATCATCAACACTGCAAAGAGTTCTGATAATGGCAAGTTTTTTGCATGGGATGGTCAAGAGATTCCTTGGTGATCATCTATCTGGTTAACTATTTGATGCACAATTACAAAGTACTCCCAAAATGCTCGTTTGCCTTTGGCCCCTTAACCATGAAAATGTTAAAAGGTTAGATCAAGGTACCCTGGGACCCAATGATTCATTTAGTTCAAAGATCATATGTTAATAAACAATCATCATTAGCTACTCTGTTAGAGTTTGATATCAAGTTTGGGTTTATTAATAATATTTTTAATTTAATTAATGAACAATTTATTCTAAATAATAAAAACATGAATTTGTTTTGAGATATTATGTTTATCAAACGCTAGGTTCAAGAAATAATGAATTGAATAGATAAATATTAATTTTTTTTCTTTTCTAGTTTACTTCTAAACCCTACAGAGTTTACACTCAATTAGTTTGAAAAGAGGAAGGGTTGGGGGGAAAAGGTTGAAAAGGTGAGAAAAAATACATATAAAAGAAAGAAGTTAAAAGATTATTAGTCATAATTGTTTATTTTTTGGAAGGGATGAAAATTTTATTATGAGTGTAAAATAAAATTTAAGAAACACGAGATACTATAATATAATATATTTTACTATCAAACTTTTTAATTTAAGAATTTATTGTTTGATTAATTATGTAACTATGTTGACACCAAAAGTATTTCGATAAATTAAATTTAGATTAATTATATATATATTAAATGTACAATTTGACTATGAAGAAAAATAATTTAATAAAAATTATAATTTTTCTTTTCTTTTATTTTTACTTTTATTAAATAAAATCTCTTATTCCTTTTATATAACTTCCAAACAACAATTTACTTAAACTATTCATTTTTTTAAAAGGGAAAAAGAGGAGTTAATTTTCTCTTTACTCTACGATTCTACCCCACAAATCCCCGTCCACCGAGACAACCCCTCATTCAAGAAACACGAGAAACTATAAAGCATAAACGCCTCATTCTACAGTTACATTCTGTTTTGGCGGAGACTGAAATTTCTGCAAGTTCGCAATCATTTTCATCTCCAGCTTTCTCTAATTTATTGTATGTATCTGGGTTTTATTTGATTTTTAATGATTTGTGATTGCTGTTTTTCTGATGATTCTCGACTTGATTTTTTTTTTTATACTTTGTTGGGCTGAAAGCTCATTTCTCGTAGTGTCATCAATTTATGCAGTTAAGTTTTCTGATGTGTGAAAATTTGTTACTCTGGATTGTACTATTCAATGCGGTTCTAGTATTCTGGAGTGGTCTAGTTGAGGTTGAATCTTGTGCTTTTGGCTTTTGTTTGCAGCTCACGTTGTGGGTCATTCTGTCTTTGTATCAAGTGTGTGATGTGCAAAAAATTGAATTTTTGGCTTGGCGAAGTTTCTGAATTTTTGGCTTTTGTTTCTGACTGTTTAATTGTGGTTAAATTTTCCCAGGTTTTCTGTTCTTCTAACATGGGGGAAATTTCCGGCGATTTTAACTCACCGCACTCAATGGGAACCACCATTATCGGTGTTACCTACAACGGTGGTGTTGTTCTCGGAGCTGATTCTCGCACAAGCACGGGTATATTCAATTTGATAGTTTATTAATCCCCCTCGCAACCTAAAGAGGGATTTTCTTCTTCTTCTTTTTTTGGCCCTGGGGTTTGATCGTATATTTCTCTAAAATTTTGTTCAGGAATGTATGTAGCAAATAGGGCATCAGATAAGATCACGCAATTGACTGATAATGTCTACGTCTGCCGCTCTGGATCTGTAATTTCCCTCTTTTGTTTTGAATGTTGAAAATTTCTGTTGGAATTTATATTTGATTGAAATCTGAATAAAATCTGCATAAATGCATATGCTAGTGCTCGAGTAGGGTATCTATTCTTATGTTATTTATTAGATGTCTATGTTTTTCCAAGTATTGCTGCATTTTATTATTAAAAATTTTTGTTCTCTTCTTCTTTGTTCCTAAATGGACTTTTAAACATTATACTTTGATTTTTCTGCTCTAAATTGTAACTTTTTTGGTTTCCTTTTACACTAGGTGGAATTTAATAAGCAATAAATTTCATGAGTGACAGTTAAGTGTGATAGTATAGATTATGATTTAAAGCTTGCTTACCTGATTTAAGCAGCAATTTTTGTCTGGCTTGGTTTGTTTCTAGGAGTACCATTGCTTTTTTCGAAGAATACTTTAGCTGTCTTCTCTAGCAAGAGTACCCCAAACTTTTTCCAGTCACCATCTGAATTGTGGATTTTACTGGGAAAAGAAAGAAAACTGAACTCTAAGAAATGGTTCTCTCTGGGTTTCTTGCATAATAAATACTCTTATTAGTTTCTGTAGTGTAGTGTGATTTTAGGCTTAAGAAAGATGCAAAAGCTATTCTTGAAAGATAGAAGCTACTTTTGCTTAAGAAAGTTTGAATGTAAATATTACTATATAGATTTTCGAAAGCTTTTTCACTTCTACATGATTTTTGTAAAGCAGCTTAAGACAAGCTTAAAGCTAAGGAGAAAAGGTCCAGCATGAATACAACAGATATAATAATTGCTGTTAAAACGCTGGATACGGAAATGAAAATAATTAATGGAGCTTGAGATTTGAACTGGGCATATCATGCAGTCCTGACATCACTTGGATGGAGGCTTTTTCTTATATGTATAGGGGAGCTACTATCAGGGAGGCATCTAGATTTAATTTGGGTCAGTTAAAACTGGAAAGGGATCTATACCTGTAAAAGCTAATCTTACAAAAGTTTTTTACTCAGGAACCCTTTGCATTTGAAAATTTGGACTGCTTATGTATCAGAAGAGGACTGGTTTAATAATTTTGGTTTTAATTACCATCCCAATTGTAGTTAATCATATGTTTTTATGATGAATGAATGGTTATGAACTAAATCAATTATTACTTTTAAGTGCATCACTAGGAAAGTTCCAAAAAGGAGAGAGAAATTCGTGGTATGACAGAAATGCTGAGCGTAAGTTTGCAAATTTGAGCCTTGTTCATTAGAGAGATCCTTTATATGTGTTATTTTAAAGTATGGACTTAGTTAATCCTAAACATTTCTGATGGCCATGCTCCAATTCTTCGGTGCATTCTGTAAAGGTGCAATGATGACCACTTCTCTGAAGCATTGTCAGGGTAAATTAAAAATTTTCAGCAGTTACACATCCGTGCCTTTTAAACAATAACGAGATACATAATATACGGTTAAATGTAATAATCTGATATTTGTTTGGTGCGATTGTTCCTAGTTTCATGTCCTGCATTCATGTTCATTAACAGGGATGCATTTAACTACAGTGTGATGTTTATTGAGTGTGTTTGTACATTTTTTTTTTATAAGAAACAAAATTGTGAATAATTGGAGTGCAAAGTTTTTTTACATGCTTGTGACTTCTCTTTCAGGCAGCAGATTCACAAATAGTATCAGACTATGTTCGCTACTTTCTTCATCAACACACGTAAGTGAGCTAAACATTTCTGTTGTTTTCTTGTCTTGATTGGAGTAGGGCATGTCGTTATGTAATTTCGCCTCTTGCACCCCTGTCAATTATTGTTGGTATGTTGCTCTTCTCAGTTTTCTTTAGAGTTTACATTTAAGTATTCCCTACCATTTCATTGTTCACTTCCAAGTATAAGTCTTTTTTTAGACTTGCACACAAATTAAAGATTAAAAAGGCAATGTAGTTTTTTAATCAAACTTCCCCAAAACAAAAGGCACTCCATCAAATAGCCGAAGAAATTGAAATAAGCAAGACTTGTCAGGACAAAGGGAAAAATTAATAATAAATACTTGTTAAATTTTGTGAAAAGACTTGTATTTTGAGACAAATTTTCAACTGTTAAAAGATTATATTTTGAAATGATGGTAGTATTGGTTTAAGTGGTGCACATGTAAATAAACATTTGAATTTAATCTGTTGCCATTTAAGGTTAAATCCCTGAATATTTAAACCTACTAATGAATAAAAGCCAAATACTGCTGAAGCAACCAGTATCAGGTTGATTTCTTGAAGAAATAAATGACCTTAATCCTTATCATCTCTACTGTTGAGGCACTAAATTTTGTATGAGGCCCGTGCTCCAAAAAGGGGAATCACTTTACTTCAATTTCTTCATTTTCGCATCTTTCCATATCTGTACTATTGTTTTTGGCCATTGTTTGATTTAAATCATCATTACTTGATACAGGATACAGCTTGGGCAACCTGCCACTGTTAAGGTAGCTGCAAATCTTATCAGGTTGCTATCCTATAATAACAAGGTTTGTTCTTAGACTTCCTTAAAACATCACAATTTGCTTACATCTGCAATTTCTAGCTTGTTTATGACACCAATTGGGGTCACTAGTTGAACACACTATTAGTCACCTACATATTACTATTATTATTTTCAAGATATTCAGTTTCATGAATATAACGTAGATATGTATAATTCCTTCGTGTCTATTAATTATTTTTTACCTGACTCTTCTCCTAAATCTTTATGAACCAGTAAAGGAATTTAACCGTAGACTTTTTAAAATGTTTTTTTTTTTAGTAAACTTGACCATATATTAAATTGTTCTTATATTCACATTTTCCATATTAAGTTTTATTAGGGGTCATCCCCAATGAATTATTTTGATTTCTAAAAGCTGGTATGGGAAAGACATTTTTTCCCCCCTTATATTTTTCTTTTTGGAGCTTCCCTCAACTAGCTCGGACCGTAATTAATTGGTCTACAAAGGCCCAATTTGTAAAGAATACTGTTCAAATGCATAAAGTAGGATATCATGTCATCAAAGAGCTTCATTGTTTTATGCAATCTGTCTTGTCCAATTTGCTTTTTTCCATATTCATTTGGCATGTGTATGACTCAAGTTCATTTGATATGCTTCCCACTGTGCATAAGTAGGATGTCATGACATCTTGTTCTAGCTGATCTTTCTTATCCAATTTACTTTTTCATATTCTTTTGCATATGTATGACTCCACAAGTTCATTTTGATAGGCTTCTCACGGTATCTGAGGAACAGTATGTAAATATTTTTCTTTTACAAGTTGTTCAATGAAAAGTGTACCCTTTCTCAATTTGACAGAATATGCTACAAACTGGCCTCATAGTTGGTGGATGGGACAAGTATGAAGGAGGAAAGATATATGGAGTACCTCTTGGAGGAACACTTCTTGAGCAGCCTTTTGCTATTGGAGGTGTACTTACAATAATCCTGTTTCTCAGTTATTGTTCACTTTGTTGCTTTCAGCTAATGTGCATATCTGTTGCCCTTCTTGCATTTTTCCTCTCCGTTAAACATGGTTCACAATTGTGTTGCCAGGCATTATCTTGTAAGGATTCTATTGTAGCATGATTTGCGTTGTTTTTTTATTTATTTTCATTGACAATTTTGGATCTTGCACTGGAAACATTCTATTCCACACTGAGCAATTGGTTCAGTGGAATATTTTTGAGCTGCACCCCTTTTGATTTGTCTGCTCTTGATGCTTGTTTTCCCCCTACTGATGAAAATGTTTTTACAAACGTATGCAAAAACTGTTATTGTTTTACTTAACTTCATTGCAGTAAGATAGTTTTCCTAATAATGTAGGGCTTGAAATATTCCTCCTAATTTTGTGTCAATAAAATTCTCATTGTTTTCGTTGTATGTGCAGGATCTGGTTCTGCATACTTGTATGGATTCTTTGATCAGGCATGGAAGGAAGGAATGACCCAAGTTGAAGCTGAGGTTTGTGACCCTGTATAGGATAAATATAATAACCTAATCTCCCTGATTATGATCAATAGTAAAAAGTACTAATCCTGAGCTTGTCAAACTCCAAATATTTCTAGTAGGCACTCCCTTCTTCCTGTCAATAGTTTTCCTCAAAATTAGATTTAATAACCATGGGTTATTAATTATCAAGAATGCTCGTGGACCATCTGGTTTTTTTGGCCTAAAGAACTCTGTTCTATTCTTCTTTT
>JAWZTD010000002.1:6481098-6491764 GCA_035221335.1 Echites panduratus | reverse complement strand
CACAAATCATTCTAAATATTTCAAGCTATTAAACACACAACTCCTTCTAGTGCCCAAAAATGGATTATTGTAGCTGGGCAAAGAAATGGAAAATTTGTTTGGGGTGAAGACGAGAGTAGGCTTTTGATGAGAGTGAATTATATAGTGGTTTAGGTTAGTGATTGGACAGTCACTCAAATTACTTAAACTTTACTGAGAGTTTTCCATCTCAAATATTCATGTTTGATCTTTACATAGATGCTTGAAGATTGTCTCTATAATTTTTGATGCTATGGCTGATTTTCTTCAATAAAGTCTATCACCTATGGCTGTTTTTTTTTAGCCATTTGTTGTCTACTCAGATTCAAAATTTCAGCCCTCTGTGGCTGACTCAATTACAAAATTTTAGTTATCTATTGGTGACTGATTTGTTGTTGAGTCGGCACTAGTTTGTTGACTTTAGATGTGATGGGAAAATTTTTAAAAGACCTAAATGGAGAAAAAATACCATAAAAACTTATCATTTTATCATCATTTGGCCATAGAGATGCATTGTGAGCTTTTATTATGCTTCAAAATCCTTTTATCAATGAATTTTGGTTGAATGTAAATTGAAAAAATTTTTAAATAAGGTAGGATTTTAGTTTCAGTGAGGAGAAGATGCAGCAAGCCGTGCGATGAATTCTTCTAGCTTTCTTTTGCATGTAATGAGTTGTATGTTTATAATTTCTCTTTTTTTTTTGTTCTCTCAGAAGGTTACCAAACATATTCAGGACAACTTAAAATTTTATTGTGTGTACCTTAAATTCCAATGTGTAATCATCCTTTTTCAAAATAATATAGAACTTAAATAAAAAATACAAAAAAAAAATATATATCCATTAAATCTATCCAATAAAAAATAGATGCAGTCATATGCACCTATAAAAAATCACTAAATGCACATCTATGGTTAAGAAAATCCCCAAAATTATTAATTACACCCCACTGAATTACAAATAAAGCCTCAACATCAAAATCCTAATTAATTCATCTTCTTTCCCTACAAAGTACATCCACTTGGAGAAACCCATTCCATTTCTCTCTCTCTCTCTCTCTCTCTCTCTCTCATTGGTCGTTTCTCTTTGCTATCCTCACCAATGCCGGAGCTTTTGCCCTCTCATCGGTGACCAACATTTCTCTCTCTTTCTTCGTAGTCGAGCAACGAGCATTTCTTTGGCTTTCTTCCCAGTCCAATTGGAGCATGTGAGCACACTTAAAAGCACCAACAATAGAGATCAGATTAATCATAGAATTGGTAGTTTCAATAATCTCAATCATGTATGAATTTCATTCTTCATTTATTATCTGTTCTCTGTTGATGAAATTACTAGCACTCTGTGGAGGCTTTTAAATATCTTTGCTTAGTTTTTGCTTTTGGTTTTGTAGTTTCATTAGGTCCTTAGTGATCATCTATTATCATTCCTGGGAACATGTTTTATTAAGTGAAAGCTCTGTTGTTTAATTTGACTTCATAAAAGATGTCTTTTGCCCAATGTTTGCCTTGTCATATCCTTAGACAGAATAACAAAGTCTGATTTGTGATAGTTTTTTATTTCATAATGAAATTAGAGAATTTTGTTTTTGGTATATTAAACCACACACAAGAGAATAAATGATGATCCATGATGTTATAGAAAAAGTATGAGTTGTTATTAACAACCCAGTTGCACTAAACTAGTTTTTTCTTTACATGATCATCTTTCTAATGTGGTTATTAAACTGTGACTTTATTAAAATTTTTACTTTTCTGTTTACTAATGATAATTTTCTTGTTAATCTTTGATTGGGTTTTTTGTGTTAGGTCAATTAGGATATGACAGTGATATGGCATTATAGATGAAATTATTACGATTTGCTAGAGATATTCGACATCGGTCTCGATACTATAAACGACAAGGGTAAGCTTCATCATTTGCTCGCCTTCACGAGCTTGGAGCCGCACTAGATCATATACCGAATCCAGATTACCTATATCAAGATGATGACAAGCTCAATATTAACATATTTATCGAAGGTACCACTTACAATGATTGATGCATTATGTATTGTGACTATCTTGCATAGTAAATATTTGATGTATTGACACTTGTTTTGTAATATATTTTGCATTGTAAGATTTTGTATTGTATTGTATTATTGAGCATTATATGAAATGAAGTTTGTAATATTCATATTATTCATGTGTCATTATGAAATGAAGTTATATGTTTCTTTCTTGAGAGTCAAAAGAAAGTTATATAATTATTTATAAAAGGTTATATTTTGTACTTGGTGAGTGCATGCATGGTGGTATTTGGAAAGCCATTATTATTTTAATTTTGAAGTGATACGACCTTCTTTATTTCTAGATAAGATGTTGAAGTATATTGTTATTTTTAAGTCATAAATTTCATAATACAACGAGCATAACTCATATCGAGGAAAATATTTTAAATTTCACTTCTAAAATTGTGATCGAGAAAAAAAACAGTGAGGTTGGGCTGACTTATCTTAAAAATGGGAAAAAGTAAGAAACAATGAAAAATCAAGTTTTAATCTTAGTTATTTATCTTCTTTTGATTAGGATGATATATAATTATCTCTCATTTTAAGTTTAATAGATAAAGAAGTTGAAGATTTTGTAATGTCTAAAGTTTAGAGATGTATTTTGGAGATACGCGGTATTCATATGGAAGAAGAGGGTATACTTAATAATTTTATTTCTCATTATTTTGTTTTTTTTTTTACAAAGGCTATTATTATTTTTTTTAAATGACTTATTTTGATCATTTAATTTTTGGGTTGTATTTAGTGATTTTGGGATGCATTTATCCCCACCCAAATAGATTTGCTGCTAAAGAGCTAGTTCAGGTTTCGGAAACGGTTACTTCAGTGCCTCGATCAAGAATTTTTTCCTCACTTTTTCACGGAAAAAGGTTGAAATAAACTTCAATCGAAGAGACTTGATCTCTCCCAAATCTGTATCGGCTTCCCAATTCCTTTCTCTATCTATACTTGGCAATGCCTGATCTCCAATCTGCACACATTCCTCCATCTCAGGCACAGCAGCCGCCGCGATCAGCCACGGACATATTTGGGGACCCGATAGACGCTCACCCGCCATGGCTAAACCCAACAGCTTTCTCTGACCCAAATTTCGACCCAGAATCATATATTTCAGAACTCCGAACATTTGTACCCTTCGATACCTTGACATCTGAGCTCCGGTCTCACTTGGGCTCCCTGAACCGTGAGCTTGTTGACTTGATTAATCGGGATTACTCCGATTTTGTTAGCCTCAGTACTAAGCTCATTGACATTGATGCTAGTGTGGTCCGGATGCGAGCTCCGCTTCTGGAGATTAAAGAGAAGATCTTGGCTTTTCGAGCTGCTGTTGAGGCTTCTCTCGTTGCTCTCAAGTGCGGCCTCAAACAGCGCGCAGACGCCAGTGAAGCTAGAGAAGTGCTTGAACGCTTGCTGGACACCTTTCACGTTGTATCAAAGGTAATGCCTGCAAATTTCTGTCCTTTACAAGTTTGATTTTTGATCTGCTTTTTATCTTTTCTTGAATTTTGGCATAAGCGATATAAAAAATGAGCCTGTGTAGTTCAGCTTTTGGAATCCTTGTTATTATCAACCCCATTGCTTGAAAATGAAAGCTAAAAAGGATGACGGAACCCAACTATCAAATTGGATTTTACTTTCCTTCTATCTTTTCGTTGGTCGAATTCCAAAATTTTCAGAACGCTTTCTTCTTAACTCCCATCCGCATCAAATTTCATATGCTATAGATTCTTTTATAACTTTCTTAGTTAGAATTTACAGCCTTAAATATTTTATTTGGCATTGATTTAACTATTCTTAGAGAAGATAGATGGTATGAAGAACCCAGTTAAAAAAAGGTCGAATATCCAAACACAAAAACTAACTATAAACATCCAATATCCAAACCGAAAAACTAACTATTCCTGATTTCCATGCTCAAAATAGAATAGTTTCATCCAATTACATTGGGTCTCATGGTTTAGGGCAGTTCACTTCCTTTCGATGTTACTCCGATGAGTTTATGCCAAACTTGCTTGAGCGTCCAGCAATTAGCAGTCATGATATTGTCACAGCAATATCCAACCATCTGATTTACCAATAGCATTATTCTAGATAGAGTGCACACTGTGTTGAGCATTTCTATTGAAGCTGAGAGTTGTGCTTCTTTAGTAGGCCATAGCCATCCTACTGATCTAGTTATTTGGAAAATGTCATCTGCTATGATGGATTCTCTGAGCATATTTTCTTGGTTTCCTAGTTTAATTTATGTATTCTTTCACATTTCTTTGTGCAAGTTAGCATCTAGTATCATTAAGATTTGAATTAACATTCATAGGGTTCTAGGAACTAAAATTCATCAAGGATGTCCTTCTTTCTCTCAGATTAAGCATTAGTCATGACTGCTCTTGACTGTTTCTGTAAAGCTGTTGAATGAATGTTCTGATCATAATGCAGGTCGAGAAACTGATAAAGGAGCTCCCCAGTGTGCCAGTTGATTGGTCTAATGGGCACATTAATTCTGCTGTAAAAGAACATCTAAACAATGGGATCTCCTTACACCATTCTGAAATTGGTACAGTTAGGGAGACTCAAAGCATGCTTCTGGAGAGAATTGCCAGTGAAATGAATAGGCTTAAGTTTTATATAGCGCATGCACAGGTTAACTTTCCTCTCTCTCAAGCTGACTTGTATATTTTTCCCTTGTTCATGTGTTTTTATATTGTTGTCAGTGGTACACAACCATTTATATTATTTGTTAGTGATGTTATTTCAAAAGTTCACCTGCTTACTTGATCTCTTTAGTCGCAGACTTTGAAAACTGTTATCAAAAGAGTATTTGAGAATTTTGACTTATATTTCTCAATATTTACACTCAAGAAAGGATACATGTAATATTCATAACATAGTTCCCAAAACTAATTAATCATAACCTACCAAAATCAATCAATCAAATAAATCTAAAATATACGGTTTCAATCTAAGATTTACAAATCTTCCTAATATCCTATTAACAAAAACTTACAAATCATTTAACGCTTTGTGATTTCTATATAATTTCATTTTGTTTTGTATGACTTCCAGTTATGAGATGTTTGGAGCTAATCATGTACAACTTGTGGAAATTATTCTAGTGATCCTTGTGATCTAATTTATTTGCCCTGCATAATTGTTTGTTACCATTGCTGACTAGGATATAGAATAAAGTTTCTCAAATGCAACTTCCATTTCTTCGTCAGCTACGTCTGGTGAGATTATTTTGTTGTTGAACTCTTAATTAACCTTTTGGTCGTTAGCTTTAAAACAGAATCGTTATTATTGCTTCAAATGAGACTCCACTTAAATTAATTATTGTGTCATTTGGAAACACTGTTTACAGGTCAAAGAATTAAGAACTTCAAATGGAGAAAGGGCCCTTAGTTGTTAATTTATTCGAGGTTATGGTTTTATAACATTTTTGGTGGGAAATTATATGTTGATTAATCAGTATTTGGAATTTTTCTTGCCTAAAAAGTAGTTGCATCAATATCCTTATCTATATATTTAAAGTAGGTTCCAAATTGACCTGCCATGTAAGTGATTCCTCATTGCACAGAGAAAACTGAATATCAAGTACTTACAATCAATCACTACAAGTTTTTCTCAGCTGCTTATGCTGCAACATTGAACTTCCTCATTGCCATAAAAAACAAAACTGATATATATAAAATTAAAATGCAATTAATCTTTGATAACCTCTTCGTATTATTCCATGTAAATAAACTGCACAACTCATACAATGAATTAAGGCATCAAATTGAATATTAAAAACAAACTCAATCTCATTGTCCTACGCAATGCTTGGGCCATTGAGCTAGTTTATATTTAAGTAAAGGTGATTACCAATAAGAATAAGCATGTTTGTTCTTATCTTAAAGAATGAGATAACTAATAATGAAAACCAGCACATTGCGAGATAATTTGTTGCAATAATTTAAAATAATATTTATTTATTTAGATAAATATTATAAGTAATTTATTGGGATTATCCTCAGCAGCTTATGAATAAGAAAGTAATTTATTAATTTTAGATATTGGTTAGAGTTTTTCAAATATCTTATTTCATCACCAAAATCAATAACTTATGAGTGCATTGTGGTTTCAGTTGTTCTGGGAGGGAACTGCAACAATACATGAGATTGATGGTAACATAACATACTGTATACATACCTTTAGAACCAATTTTCATGTACTGTATTCATTTTCAGAGAAATTCTTGTGTGAATACAAAAGAATTCAAAAGAGATTATCATCTTTGTATCGTTCTTCTTCACTCATCGAAGAATATAAATTAATGGTTACATTTTTTTCCTGGGAAGATAAACAAAAGAAGTCAAAGAGCTAGTTGTGATGAAGTAGACCTGTTCATGTATGAGAAGATAAGGTGTACATTCTTATTTATTCATTGAATTTTTAAAATTTTTAAATTAAAGAATTTAGAGAAAATTTTATCTATACAGGTGACATATTGAGGATTCATGGAGTATTAAAAAATTGACATTTTTTATACGTTGGGGGCCTGCTTTACATGTAGATAATAGGTTGCTACTTTTACTAATATGGAGACATTAGCTTGTTTATGTTTTAGGTCCCACAGAATTGGTCACTTTGGTATAACGATGTTTGCCAATTTCTGATGGTGATATTAGTATAGTAGATTGTGTCATTCATTTAATGGTGTTTAAATTGAGCAGTAATCTGTCTGAATGGTATTTTCACATGTTTCTAAAGTCTGCATAATGGTCTGCTGGGAATTAGTAACTGCTTGGTTCTCCAATTTAATTTATTATCTTTTGATGTTGTTAACTCCTTGAGTCAATTCTGTATTCAGTTATAAACTTGATACATTTGAAGAGATTTTTTCGACAAATAGGACTACATGGTTCACTAACATGGATTAAACAATTTCTGTATGCTCACAAAAGAATTGGTTATATCTTTACTGTTTGGCTTTTTGCTGATGATTGTTTTATATCCTATCTATCATTCTGGTTCAGTTTGATCCCTTCTGTTTTGGGGCTTGCTTGTTTCTACTTTATTCTCAGTGGTTAGAGTCAATTGTCTTTTAACTGGGTATCATCTATTCTGGCTGCTGCGGTGACTCCTGAATTAAAATAGTCAATTTGCAAAAACCTAGTGTCTTGAAGCTTTGGCCTTAAACTTTCTTTATCTGATATTTTTTAATCTATATGAGCAGAATATGCCTTTTATTGAGAACATGGAGAAAAGGATTCAGAGTGCTAGCCTGTTGTTGGATACGAGCTTAGGTCACTGTTTTACAGATGCCCTTGAAAATAGGGATGCAAATGCTATATACAATTGCTTGCGTGCATATGCTGCTATTGATAACACAAGAAATGCCGAAGAGATTTTCAGATCAACTGTAGTTGCACCATTTATAGGGAAAGTGATCCTTAACAATTCATCAGGGGTGGTCAGTGGGGAATCTGTAGATGAACTGGAGCAGGACTACCCTAAAATCAAGAAGCACATTGAGGATGACTGTAAATTTTTGTTGGAGATATCGGCAACAGGTATAATGAATGATATTCCACACAACTATTGTCAAAGAGAAAATTATAAGGTCTTTTCTTAGCTTATTATCCTCCAAAGATGGCATATAAAATTGCTAGCTGTTCTTATAGCTGAATGACATTATCATTAGACACAAATTTCTTTCCTTAATTAGGTTGTCTCAACTTATTCTCTTGGTTTTGTGGTGCACTTGAGATGGTTAGAGTAATAACAAGAACTGGTATCAAGAAAAGGTTATACCATAGTTGTGAAAAAGCTAGAACTCTTTCTGATGGGTTTTTTGTTCATAGATGTGCTTTCTTTTTCAGACTCTCATCCACTAATGATATGCAAGAAACTTAGAGTATTTTCTTTTTATTATACTATTATTCCAAAAAAGATGATTCTGTAATCTTTCAGTCAGATATTCATATACATATACCTAATACATATACTATTCTTTCCGTCTAAAAGTGAATGTTCACTTTTGACTTAATACAAAAATTAGGATGGTAAATTACTATGTTATATTAATGGATGGACTATATGATTTAGTGGGATATAAATATTTTAAATTAAGAAGATTGCTTATGAAATTTTTATATTAAAAATATATTTAGTATCAAGAGGAGCACTCGATTTTGCCTGAATAGAAATGTTAGCATTCAATTTTGCACAAAGAGAGCAATTAAACAATGACCAAGTATTCAAGTTCTGTACCCAGAGAAAGTGGGGGTAGATTATGCAATAGTGATATTAATGCTTCTTATTTTGTCTTATCTGATGCTTGTGAACTTTGTTTATTATTCCTTTGCTAAGAGGAATGAGAAATAAATGATCATTAAATAGTAATCTCACTAGACATGGTTTGCAGAAAATTCGGGATTACATGTTTTCAGTTTCCTAGCCAATTCTATACTGAAAGAGGTTCTCACAGCCATCCAAAAAGGAAAACCTGGGGTCTTTTCTCCTGGAAGGCCTACAGAGTTTCTAAAAAATTACAAGGCAAGCCTTGATTTTTTAGCTCATTTAGAAGGTACATGAGCAATTTCTCTTGCAGATATACCTTTCTCCTTGTAATTGGTCTAGCTATCTACTTATAAATATGTCTCTTGTCTGCTTTTGTCTTGTAAGGGTATTATAGCTCTCGATCTGCTGTTGCTAAATTCCGGGCTGAACCTGTCTATATTGAATTCATGAAGCAATGGAATATTGGAGTCTATTTTTCACTGAGGTATTCAAATGCAGCTATAAGATGCTAACTTATGTACTCTGTAATTTGTTAAATAAGTTCTGTTTTGATAGAGGAAGATGTGGAGGGCACATTAAGAGGAACTGTTTAGAAGACAATAAAGGAATACAGAATACTCATGTGATTTAATGGCCTTAGGTTTCAGGAAATAGCAGGAGCCTTGGATTCTGCCCTGATGGTGGGTAGTCTTGTCCCGGTTAAAAGCTCTCTGTCAGAGTTGAAGGGATCTGAGGATTTGGTATTGAGGCAAAGCTTATCTCTTTTGGAGTGCTTGAGATCCTGCTGGAGAGATGATGTTCTTGTCCTTTCTTGCTCTGACAAATTTCTTCGATTGACTTTACAACTAATTTCCAGGTTAGCCTGTTGCAAAAAAATGAGTTCAGCATTTGTTTTAGGATTTATGTCTTAACTTTTGCGGAAAATATAAAATGCTTATGTAATTAGTGCAGATACTCCAACTGGTTATCCACTGGTCTAGCTATTCGTAAGTCTGGTAACATTGGTTCCAACAGTGGATTTGAATGGGCCATTTCTGCTTCCCCGGATGACCTCGTTTTTGTATGTATCAATTTCTTTATTTATTATGTAATGATCCTTTTGTCTTTGCCGAGTTTTGTATGATTCAAACCTTCAATTTCTTTGCTTTTGGTGCATCTGTTAATTTAGAAAAGAGAGTGGTTCACTGGCATCTAGAGTTGTTAACATACATAACATTCAAGAATAAACTTGAGGAGAACCTGAACAAGATCCTTTTTGTTTTTGTAATATATGTTTAACAAATGAGATGAACTCGAACACAAAATAAAGTTTGACTATTAAATGAATGAACGCAAACATGCTCATGAACCCAGTAGTTTAGATATTTCTCTACTAGTTCTCTATTTACTGGAACTTTCGTGTTTAGCTTGTAGTGTTATTATTTTAGTATTGTCGAATTAACCTTCAAACTATTTGTTTTCTTATTTTCTCTCAATATTTTATGAGTTTCAGCATGGAGACCCTATATTATGTTAGAATAATATTTAGACTCTACATCATGGAGGGCATGTTATAACAAGAAAA
The DNA here is from genome assembly GCA_035221335.1 of Echites panduratus. Taxonomy (NCBI): domain Eukaryota; kingdom Viridiplantae; phylum Streptophyta; class Magnoliopsida; order Gentianales; family Apocynaceae; genus Echites; species Echites panduratus. The sequence continues at coordinate 6,481,854 of JAWZTD010000002.1, read as the reverse complement.
TCAGTCACATTTATTAATTTATTTAATATGAATGAAAACTTTTTGGATATATTTGAACTATAAATATTAAAATTTATTTTATTAATGAAGCTTTAGTATAAATATAGACTTACATACAAGATGTGGTTTCGTACAGACTTAGAGTCAATTGAACTTAACTCATCAAACTAAACAAGTTGAGCTTGAGCTTATAAAAGATCAAAAATAAAAATTAAAGATACTGACAATGTTTGGAAGTTAAATCAATGGGATTCAGACAACTCATTTTGTGTTTGGATTTGCGTTTATAGCTCTAAGTGCATCTGAACCAAAATATACCGAATAATGTACTGCTGGATATCAATTTATACTTTCAACTTCCTGGTGTTCTTTTTGCTCTTTAGGTTTAGACAGTTTTTGTCTTTGGCGTTCACCACATCTCATCTCTTGTTACTTATCCCTTTTTTTTTCTCATACGAAACTTTGGGATAGTTGTTCTGTTTCTTTTGTTTATGCTCTCATATTTCAAACTGAAACAATGGAACGTGGTGTTGTTCACTTCAGCCTCGTGATGCCCTTTTCTAATACTTATATGAGAAAAACTTGGTTCATTTTGTTTTATTTCATATTATCTTTAAACAAACCTTTTTTTTTTTTAATGCAGCTTCACTTTTGTTAACCAGGAAGACCTATTACCTTGTTATTAAAAAAATGTTTGTTTTTTTGTTTCTAGTTTTGGTTTTACAATACATGACATAATTTTGTACAAATACCTAT
>JAWZTD010000002.1:6441553-6453786 GCA_035221335.1 Echites panduratus | reverse complement strand
GAAACTGGTCAAATTGAATCATATACCTTCAGAAACTTAAGTGCAATAATATGAAATACTCATTATTTCACAATTATTATAAGATGATCCCATTCTCTACTATATGGTTCATAATTCAGTTAAATTTCCAAATGTGAACCAAACCCTCAATTTAGGTCAGTTATCAGTTCACATCCTAAAGATCAACTAATCCTTGTAAATGTATATATGTATATGATAGTAATCCAGGATCATCTTCAAGATATTAGTTAACTGAGAACAAGGGAAACAAACATAAGTCCAGATGGATATCCATGTTGCCCATCAACAGATTACACACACAGAAACACACCGCATATGTTATGTTTTGTGGAAAGAGAGAGATACTAGAGGATGATAAGGCAAATGTCATGCACTGCAGAATCAAGTAACAAGTAATTCTCAAAAGTAACAGAAACAGATCTTTTAAATAATGCCAAAAAAACACAAAAGGACAATAAGTAATAAAGATGTATGACAAAGTTTGCCCGGTAGTGCATAAATATAAGCTAAGGTGATCTTATGATAAAGAGGTTCAAACAATAATCAGTAAAAGATATACAATGAAATCAGGAAATCACATGCTCTACAGCAATATCAATGCATAATAACAGATAAAATAATCTAAATTAAATTACCATTGTACGAGTCTCCAGACTGATAATTAAATATGCATGATACTCATCATCATCATCAGCTGCCATCTTTGAAGGGTCAATCATTTGACTGCGTGTATTTTTGTGGTAAACTGTCCAAACTCCTTTACAACCTGGCAATGATTCCTTAAGAAGAAAAGAATTTTACATTTATAGTCCATCAGCATATAACAGTGTATAACTACTACAAGAAAGCAATTGGGCAAAATCAATAGAAATGCAGTTACAGAAAATCCACTCTAAACCATCATGCAACATCATGGTTGTCTAAAGCTAAATAATTCTATCACCTTATGTTCAGTTGAAATAAATATAACAACCATTATAAGAATTCAAACATAAAAATATTAATTTATCTACAATATAAATCGATTTTCCTTTTTCTTTTAAAGAAAGATAGGAAAAGAAACTAAGGTTCAATGGATAGGACCTAGATATGAAAAGAAATTTGAACTAAAGCATTGTCGAACCTGAGTGATCATTTCTGGACGTATTGACTTCTGAAGCACACAAAGAGCACCATTTTTGCCATGACCTGAACAGCATACCTGAATCATATAGAAGGTATTAGCAGTCAAAAGTAAAAGTTTGTTGCTCTCAGTGAGCGAACTGAAGTAGTTAGGTGCTGGGGGGTAAAAAAGAACTAGAAGCAACAACTAATAAAAACTAGTTGAACAACTAACAGTAATTCAATCAATATTAACAAATGATGATGCTTAGAGTCATAGCACACAAGGAATTGACAATATTCAGTACAATAATCAACCAAACTCACCAGTTCATAATTACTTTGCTTAGCAACACCAGAAGCATTGGGGTCAGCATTAATTCTCAAACCATTAGAGAAGTCTTTGACTGGCCCGACATTTATCAGGGAATCTCTCACAGTGAACGAGAAAGATTTCTGGGTAAAATCAGAACAGTAAGTCAAAGATGAAAAAACAGCTTAAGAGAAAAAAACAATTTTACATGGTTCTCAAGTTGATGGATTTAAGCTCTTTAACAGAATATCTTGTAGAATGTCAAACGTATGACACCTCCCAATGCATAGTAAGAGAAGATTCAGATATAAGGGAAATTTGCACACATGAAGATTCAGATATTGACACTATTATACAGAGCATTAAATGAGGTGCATTTATCTCAAAACCATCCAGGGACCCACAAACAACTGAGGTGTGCAGAACCAAGTAAAGTTTCAAGGTGATAATTATTCAGCAGACATTTCAGCTCATACACAATCAGAGGTCCATAGGACTAATCTTGTTGACCATATCAATGAAAATGTGTGTAAGATGTTTGTCATTTAAGTTGCACACAAATAACCAATTCACAAGCGAGAACCTCCAGTCAGTTAAATCAATAAATCTTGAACATTTTTTCAGTTTCTTTAAGATGTAGCTAAATTTAACCTTTGTTAGCTCCAGAAAGCATTTATCAAAATAATCCTGTTCAACAAATTACGTATTCCATGCACATCCTCAAAAGTCACTAATGTCAACATTGTAGATCACCTCAGGCATGTCTGGCACATAGAAGAAAAAATATTTCTGGGAGTTATAGTTACACCGGATAGACAGAGGACATGTTCTAATATGGTAAAGGACACACTAGGACATATTTAAGTGCTGCAGGATATGTACCATTTATCAGCTTATCAGTTTAGATTTTAGTCAAAATAAATGGATGGAAAATAAACTTTCCATTTCCCATTACACCAAACTTGAGAACAAAAAGGAAAATTCTAGTGGTACTGGGAAAAAAAATTAGTTGAAGATTATAAGTTTAATCATGAAGATGATAATCATGTTGATGGCTTATTATTGGAGATATTTATGTTCGGGAGAACTCACAAGAATATTCTCCTTTGCATATTGACTACTTTCATATGTTCATCAGAATGCTTACATCGGAACCTTGACATGATTACCAGTGCTTCAACTTTGCTGTCACTAAAACTAGGATTTATGTATGGGAATTGAGGTTTCCACAGATGTCTTTGATTTGTATTAGACAATACAAGAATAGATACAGTTGGCACAATCTTTACATTACTACAATGCACATCGGAGTTGAAAAACTTCAAGATGATACTGATAGAATCCCAAACCAAAACAAGTACAAGGGACGAGGGAAGGCAACTCTGATAGAATACTCCTCCAGTCCTTCCCCAAATTAAGAGATACAAAAGTGAAAAGGATGCATGTAGACCCGAAAAAAAAGAAAAGAGTTATACGTGCAATGTCATTCATTCAATTCAGCAAATAGAGCAGGGATCTATCTCCAGCACAACCAATTTGCACACACTTTCCAACTGACATGACATCCAAAACTAAGTAAGAAGTGAATTCCTTTTATATTCATAGGCCAAACAGACATTAAATCATTATTTTTCATGTCACAGAATAAATCAAACAAGATATTTCTTGGTCATCAATTGGCATCACAATATGCAATCCACTCTACAAGTTTGGTTGATCCACTAACTAGAAACTAGAAAATCCCTTAATGCAAATTTCTCAATGAATCAAACAAAAACAACCTTATTGGACCTCCCATTAGATTTCATGATAGATATTCAATTGTTCGATACAAAACAGGCCTCCCATGACCCAGTGTTCATAATAAACAATTATATAACTGAGACATTATTGACTATAACCAAAATATATAATTGAGAAAAAGAGCATCTCATCATTGACTACAAACCTGTGCGGAGTGAGCATTGTTTGGCCCTGAACCATATAAGGAGAGCTCTTCACCATTCACCATGTCTTGCAAAGCATCAGAGGAGGACCTCCGCAGCCGCTTTGCTAATTGGGCAACTCCTTCATTATCTCCAACCTATAAAGGTAGAGAACAATCAGCACACTTGTATTCAGACTCTATACAAATTTTCAATAATTAGCTTGCCCTGCCTCTGTGCTTATAATTCATACTTTACATGTGAAACATTATTTGCACAATTAAATTGTTAGACACGTTTCATCAATACTTGATTGTAAGGAACAACCAAATACCCTCTTCTTTACACTCCAATTAGAGGGTGATGGATATTGTTCAGCATATTAGTGTATGCAGAGTTCTACAGCCCCCGCCCCCCAAAAAAAACGGTTTTTTGGGCTACTTTTGCATGCAAATATCTGCATGTATACTTTATATAACAATCTTGGTGAATTTTTAACCGTATTCCATAGGATCATAGTAATCCTCATATGTAATGTGCAAAGAAATCTTAATTGTTCTATTTATGCACATTGTTTCTAGCGTTTTGTATTAGAATAATCAAACATCATATATTTTAGAGAACTCCTCTAGACTTTACTTTATTAGAGAATGATAGTCAATATCGGACTATGTAAGGCTGCACGCACAAATACATAACTACCTGTCTATATTTGACCTTATTGATTAAAATCAGAAGAAGCTCAAATACCACAGTAAACAAGTGGTTAATTTATCACAAACTTTCTCTAACGTTAGGTTCTGTAAGTAGATGTTACATAGATAAATGATAAGCACGTAGAAAAGCTTATCATTAGTAGAAGGATTGTTGCTTGAGATTTCATACTTGAGTTTGACATTGGGCTAAGGTCATTCTCTTCCCCGACCCATCCCGACTCCTTGTCTCCCCACCATCCCAAATGGAAAAAAAATACTCTTTTAAAAAAAGGAGGATAAATGATAAGGATCAAAATAAGTTGTTGCAGAAAGATGTCAGAATTTTTAAGGTATCTAATATTCTACTAAATACTTGAATACTTAAGCAAATGTGCACATAATTTATATAACTTTCTTAGTACGAAAAATTTATCAAGAAAGCACATATTTGTAAAACACATCTTGAATGGATGCTTGCCTCAAATCTAAACATGTTTTCCTAGAAACGTTCGGATCAAAATGCACGTTAGTTACAAGAAATAGCCATTTCTTGAGCTCCCTAATAATACATATTTCGGGAGAATAAATGTTCAAACTTATACTGGCAATGTTCATAAGAGAATAAATGCAATTATTTAATAAAAGGAGACTTTGAATAAAAAAGAGAAAACTCTAAAATAATCAAGGCATGTTGTGCATGACACGGTAATTCAACACTTGACTTAGGCATTATGCAAAAGAATAAAAAAGGCATGCTAAAAATAAGTTAAGGATAACTTAAAAGAAAAGCTTCGGATCAGTAGACCTCTTCTTTCACACCAACAGGCAAAGATCCAGCTCCACATGTAAATTGAACAAGCAAGCTATCTCCTAAACGACTACCTAAGAAAAAGAATGAACTCCCGATAGTTGTGATATCCTAAAAAAACAAAGGAAACCAGGTAAATATGTCAGAAAAAGATGCAATAACTTGTGTCTGTCATAAGTAATCAGATATTATTAACGAGAAATACAAAAGCATAACTAACCGAAGTAAGTACAGCAGCTCTTGACTTTGAAAGTTCAAGTCTCTGCACAACTCTGTAGAAAATATGGAAAAGTCTTAAAAAGGACAAATAACATGTGAACACCCATGAGATGGTTGTCCCCGCACTTTCAATCAAAATGTTTCCTCATAATTTGATGACAGCCTCAGCTTGATGCTAAAACCTAGTGATATTTTGCACTTTTACCTATCTCCTTCAAAAGGCATGGGGACAAGCAGTTCATATGAAAAAACGAACATAAGAAATTAACAATTTCAAAGGCATATGCAAATATGAGTTATAATACACAGATATACTGTAGATCATTTTTTTTTCCTTTTTCCAATTCATGATGCACAGTGCAACAATAATTTTAGTATAACACGGTTTCACAAGAAACAAGTTTGATTTTCAACCGGAAAAGTTGAGGGCAGGCGAAGGAGAAAATAGCAACAGCAGAAAGACATGTGCTGGGCAACCTATGCTTCTTCCACAACATCAGCGAATCAATCAAATTAGCTATGCATCCTTATCAGCTTCATATTTTACTCACAAGAAAACAATATTAAGAAGAAGAAAAATAGGGACACAATCAACATGGACTCGAAAAACAATTTACAATAAAAAAAGCCATCAGAATATCCATGAAAAGCTCCACAAACAAATATTGAAGGGGGATCCGAATCTTAAAAAGACAATCTTAAACTTGTTCAGCAGCTTTCCAGTTCTTGCCCTGAGGTAAAACAATGGAAAAATAAAATCAGAAAAAAGGAAACTAACGAACCTGCCATCATAAACAAGAGTCAGCGAAAGCAGTTCCCCTGTTTTTGTCGATAACATGGCCACATCATTTGTCAACCAGGTAGCATGGGCAGCATCAAGCTCCACATTAAAACTGGACCTCGACATATCTTGACTGGAGAAGATGAAAAAGAAACCTTTTTTTAATTATTCAAGCATCCAGTGCAAGAAGGAAAAACCAAAAACATGCATTTATAAAATGCTAACTTCACCGGTAAAAGAATATTTGAAGAACAGGAAAAGATAACATATAACACATGTTGCAACTTATCTTAATGACACAAGTAGTTGGAAGCACCTTGTAAGTTATTAGGACAAATACTAGGGTACACATACACAAACTTGGATTGGTACTTCAGTTATATGAAACATGAAATCACTGATTTGAGTTAATATTCAATAAAACGTCCTAGAATAACAGATAGAAAGCAGAACCACCAGACATTTTATTAAGATGGGTTCAGGCCTTCTTAAAACATATATTTGTCAACATCCAGTGCAAACATGCTGTGTTTCCACAGCAAGGACATTACTTGAGTTCTTATATGGTGTTGATTTTCGTATTTTATAAAAGTGCATGACAATGAAAAAGACAGAACCCCTCACCTTCCATCAGTAGTCATGGCATAGTTGTTCAGAGCCAGTATGCAAGATGATGACTGTACAACCAAAAATCAATAAGCAGAAAATGGACATGTAGTCGAAGAAATAGAAATCCAGAAATTAGTTTTAAATTGCCATAAGATTAAAAGAAACCTGACTGTGATAATGAATGGTATTTGCACATAATACAAGAACTCCACCAATAGGAGATGGTACCGCAAGAAGTTTGTATGCATCATGAGGTAGACTCTGATGACAAGGAAAAAGAGAAATCATTATCAATAAGGGAGTAAATAATGCCCTTCAACATGCAGGGCCTTTTAGGAAACGAATTCATCAATGAGATACATAAACCCAAACTCAAATGATATAAAGCAAGCATGTCATTTCTAGTCAACAACATATTCTAAAAGAAGGGGGGGGGGGGGTTAACAAATTCCCACAATAAAGAAGCATAGTTGTCCTTAATCAGATAACATAGAACTAATCTGACTAGCACCAAAAGAAATGGAGAGACAGTCAAAGCTGATTGTTCCGCTTTTATTGAACATAACATTGAGTTTAAGTGATATCTTCTCCAATAGAAAGTCAAGGCAATTAAATATAGCTTCCATTGATATCCTCTCTTCTTTCCTTAACCCATTTTTTCTGCTCAAAAGGCAGTTGCTGTCTATTATTGGCTAAACCTGGTATCTTTCCTTATGCTTCACATTCCTTTAAGTTTCCCTAAGAACAATATTTCAGGACACCAGGGACAAGCTCAACAAATTGTACCAGATTATCTCTAGGACAAGAGCACATATATAGATAAAATTCATCACAAATTCGCAATACACATGTTACTAATGAAGAATCGAAACTAACACTTGATTTATTTCTATTGTCTATGGCATCTTCCATATAGCCAATTTTTTTTGTCAATGTTTGACTGAGCACTTTATATGAGTCTCAAAAAATATAGTATATTAGCATAAGCAGGGAATATGTAGGCCAGTTCTACAGTGAAATGTAGAAATGGTCAAGTAAAATATATTTGGGGCATTAAAATTTTCAGATCTAAAAGATTATAAAATCTTTGAGTGAAGTGCAAATTAGTTACTTAAAATGTAACAAATTTTCAACCTCTCAGACATTCCTTATCCTATACTTCCCACATGTAAATCAGTTATAAACTACTGTGCTATGAGTAACACATATTTTTGTCCTTTATGTCCCCTTATCATAGTCAATACAGAAGCAATTTTTCTTTTTTAATCCTGTTGGAAGATTCAGCATCTCAAAGACACCATGATGTTCTGCAACCCCAGTCTGACATAACTAAAAAGGCCTAATACCTTCTCCAATGAGAAATATTGTGCATTAACACCAGAATTTTCTATTTGGAAACTTTCAAACAATCAATATTAACATATTACCAGAGTAGCATGTGCACAGATCAGATCAAAAGTTGCCAATATAGTAGTATAGAACTTTAAGTGCATAACTACAGAAAACCTCTAAATCATACATTTAAAAATATCACATCTCAATTTACAGTCTTAGAAAAAGATACCAAAATACAATTTCCATTTGCCTTGCTTAGTGATGAGAAGAATTGCACAAAGGGAAAAGGTATAACATCAGCCAACACTAACCAACTAGAAAGGTTTTTTATCAAATGGGATCCAAATAAAATTGAGTTGGCTTATTGAATATACAAATTTTTGAAAATATTTTCGTCAGTTTGACAAAAGGTTAAGTCATATATATGCAATGGAAATTCTAAATCCAAAGTAAGACTTACAGTGGCTGACCATATCAGTGGCTGCTGCTTCAAGGTAGTGCTGATACTAAGAGCTGATATCATGCAAGTATGATGCTTCCAGGACACTCGTCCAGCCCATGTCAGCTCCAGCTCATGCAGGATAACCATCACAGGCTCAATGTAACCTGTATAATTATTTGGATTAAAATAGCACAGGTGAGATCTTATTGAAATAAGATAGGAGTTTCCAAATGATAACCATCATAGGCTCAATATTCACACTGCGAACCTTTCACAGAAACACTCAGAAAGCATTTTTTCAAATGATATCACAAGCTAGATTGTTAAGTACAATGAGAGATGAAATTCAAATTATATAACCACTGGAGCTTTGCCAGACTACAGAACAGCATCAGGGAAATAAACGACTCACCAAAACAGAATAGGAATGGCTAAAGAATTGGGAAATTCTTAGTGGAATAGAGATTCTACAGTCTAGCTTTAAACTTGGAAATTTCTAGTTTATGAGGTATAAGGTGGGCTATATATAAGTTCTGCTATTAGAGGTTAAGGGTGTTCTCATGATTTTCATATTTGCAGTAAATTCTCAGTTTATATATGTTTTTTCAGATTGGGAATTCTACATTTAACTGATCTAGTTATTTAAGTTATGATTGGTTTACACTATGTTAAGAGTCTAAGCCTTTAACAGTTCAGGAATTGGTATTTGAGTTTATAGATAGAGAAATTCTCTATTCACATGTATTTATAAATAGTCTACATATGTTCTCAATGAGTGGTTGTGTGGCGTGATCAATCTTAAGGTGCGACGCTTTAAGGTCCTAAATGTCATTTCTAGGTTCATCCTCTCTCTTGCCTAGAAGTATTGAGGGAAGCTTTCTGGGACAGCTTGCAGTGGATTAGTCCAACATCACTCATTCTCCAACATTTCTGCTAACCATTAACACTTCTAATAATCCAACTCCATAAGAAGTTTCAGCTATCTTTTGTAGTTCTCACAACATCACAGAAAAATTACAAGGTAAGATAAGTGCCTAATATAATGGTCCACCATGCCCGGTAAGATATGACACATCAGCAATGCCCTTCAAGCAACCAACCAATAGGAATGAGGACACTCTTACAACCTTTTCTATTCATGCATAGGGCGCAACTGGGCAATAAACCAATTCCAGATACAAGCAACCGCATCTCAATTTCAATTGATATCACAAAAAGACAAAACTACAATATAATATACATATATGATTTTACTTGCGAAACAAAAAGAATTAGGCAGAGAAATATTCCATCCTCACCATTTATGAATATAAAATCTTTAACATGTTTCATATCCAGATCCCGCAAATTAATTATGTATGATGAATCAATGTGAGCAGAAACTGCACCTCCTGCACTAAAAGCACTGTCCTCACCGACTAAACCAGAAATGGCCTAACATCAAAAATTTTAAATTGAATCAAAAGATAACAATATAACACAATTAACAGGATAGCAAATTAAATAAAAAAATCACATATAAATGCAACTCCATCAACGTAATCGCCTAATGAATCAAGAGAGAAACAATTAAAACAGATAAAAGACCAGGCCCCTCATTTCATGAATATTAAATTTAATAAGAAGATAGTTAAGCAAAGATCAAATGAGACATGATATCAAAAACTGTAGCCCATCTTCTTCTCATATATTAACAAGGTCACAGAAATGCGAAATACCCCATGCAAATGACCCCCTCAATTCCCAAAACCACCTACAAACATGTAGTAAAGAGAGTTTTCCTTTCCTTGTAAGAAGCATAACACTGGTGGAAGAGAAAATAGTGGCTGTTAATACAAAGTATAAGGTTGTGGCACCATAGGGTAAATTCTTAACATTCAATGAATCAACTATGAAATGACTATCATGTCAAGGAAAATCTTGTAAACTATCTATGCACACAAAAATCCTTTACGTGCCTATTAAAAGCAGTGGTAGAATACACATCTGCAACTTGTTTAAATAACATAAGAAACGTTTACCATTTTGAATGAAAAATAAAAATTTTTAATGAATATCTATTTCATCATGTACATTTTAAAATAAGATAGTACAAATAAGCACCAATTCATGCAGCTCTTCAACAATAATTTATCTATCATTTTTTAAGAAAAATTCTTAAATACCCCTACATAAGTTTTTATTTATTTATTTATTTGAAGGGGTATGTATAGCCACCATTCATTAATTCATTCATCATAGAAAAAATTACATGATGGAAGACTCCAAAACTGGGCATGCCCAAAGAGTACAAGATGAGAGGCCACAAAAGTGGACCTCCCCATAAAATTAAAAGTACAAAAGATGGGAAACCAAACATAAGATTAACAAGGCATAATTTCACATATAACGCAAAGTTATGTGCAAGCTAAATGAACCAATTCATAAAAAAGCAACAACTGATGATTAAATACAACTAGAATAAATGCTTCAAAGAATACCATACAAAATGAAAACCACAATTAGGCTGATTGCAAAAGTAAGGATAGGGAATTGTAGATGAAACCTCAGAAGCCTTGAGAATTATCATTTGCAGACCATAAACAAGAACACCAGCACACCTCCCCTGTGGGTCAACCTTGACCAGAGGACCTCTAGAAAAAAATTCTCTCCCCCTTTTTAGATGAACCCAATCTGGACCCTCAAAACAGTGCATTGAACTGCAAGTAAATAGCTACTCATTGTAATCCAACAACAAGAACAGAAATTGCAGTATATATATGGTTATTAAAACTACATAATTTGCAAGCTGGACCAACAATAATGCAAAAATCGACAAAACAATAAAAAACTCAGAACATAATTTGAAGCCAAAGATGCTTCAGTTCAAATCTCAGATAATTCATTTGACTCAGACAATTCATTTGACTCAGACAAACCATTAACCAAGGGTTTGGAAATTGGGGTTGGATTTACACTAGAAACTCTCATGGATGTATTTCAGGAAAACATAGCTTTGGGATTCCGGAAAAAAAATTGCCAGCTCTGAACTTAGAGAAAAGAGACTGAGAAGGTCCTGCTTCTCTTTATCCGTTAGTTGCTCTCTTAGCGCAGCATCTTTAATACATAGAGTGGTGTAAGTTTTACTCACCTTGTTCGCAATCCATGTATAGAATCATCAAACTCTAAAACTGAGATTTTTGCTTCCTGAAAAGTTAAAATAACAGAATCCCTCCTCCTCCCACCATCAAGGCATCCGGATGATAAAACACCCATTGATTCCACATTACCATGCAACCTAGCACAAATAAAAGAATATGAATGATTATAAAACTAGATACTCAAACGGACATGAAATTTTTATTGTGGAATCAATGTCAGTTACATAAATGCAACATCAACAATACAACTGATAACCCCAGTAAAAGTGTAAGAGAAACAACCACGCATTGTAATTTCAAGTGGACAAACAATCCACACTTTACGTGCATAGAGAATTATAACAAAATAGGACCATTTTCAGTTGCTAAAAAAAACAGCTATTTAAATAAAAATGTCATTTTAGGACCAAAATAGCTTCTTCTGGGAAAAGCTACCGTGGGTATTTTTTCAAATAAAAATGTTATATTAATTTTCAAAACAAAAGAACTTTTTTCAAGTAACGGTAAGGTGATTATACCTGTAGCTGCAAACGAGTTCAAGAGAAGCGCCGGAAATACCAGCCAAGACACCACCACGCTGTGCTTCGGGAGGATTTGTGGAGTCTCTGGAATCAGCATCATCCTGAACCCTTACAGTGTAAATCTCAAGAACATTTGCTGCATTAACGACAAGGTTAGGTATTGGGCCAGTAGGTTTGGGAGCAGCTGCCGGCCACTCTTCAGAATCCAAATCGTCAGTCTGAATTGCAGGAACGCGGGGAGTGAAATCAGCAGCAGAATGTGTGATGAATCCTGAAGCGCAATTCTCGATGCCAGTAGGGCTATGCATCAATCTACAAGCTGC
>JAWZTD010000002.1:6423419-6433424 GCA_035221335.1 Echites panduratus | reverse complement strand
AAATTAAACAAATAAATAATATAAACAAAAATTCAGACTGATGCGAGCAAAAAAAAAAGAGGCAGAATTTCCTTCAGTAAAGTGCAAATCACGTCCAAGAAATGATTGAGTTGTATGATCTCAAGTGATTGTCAATGCATTGACAATTGCGGGTAACAAGGAGAACAAATCAAATGATGACAAAGGTAAATGCATATTAAAGGATCTAAAAATAGAAATTCCAACCACTATATTTCTTAGAAGTCCAATTATATTGAAAGGAACTTACAATCCTAGACACTTCTAGAAAATTTCGTTCTTAAGCAATTACTAGAATAAAAAGGAGAAAGACATACCATAAACTTTTATCTACCATTCGAAAGCTATTTTTTGGCACTACAATTCAATAAGGGTTTCACCTTCATTATTTGAGTACTTCTGTTCTGGATACCTTCTTCAATTTGTTCACAGAGTTTTGTATCTGGCAGATCCATCAGCGATAAAGAACCTAGCAAATCTCTAACCAGTTTATAAGTGTGTTCTCTTGGAACTGATCCTCGCTTTACCAACTCAACAATGAAATCTTGTGCCTCTACTGCCCTTCCTGCCTCGCACAGAGCATGAATGATGGGTGTATAAGAACTTGTACTAGGTGTTCCATGATTCTGCTCTTCCATTTTCCTCAACATCTCAATTGCCTTATCAGTCTCATTCACAGAACTATAGTACCTAATAAACGAGTTATAAGTCACCCTATTTGGCAAACAGCCTCTCTTTAACATATCATCAAGCAACTCAAGAGCTCTCCCTATCCTGTAGGTCTTACAGCATCCATTAATCAAGCTATTGTAAGTCACAACATCAGGTTTAAACCCTTTAAAAAGCATTATCCGAAACAAATGATTCGCCTCCCATATTCGTCTCCTAGTGGCTTTCCTACACCCAGTTTCCAATGCATACCTGCAATATGAACTAATCAAGATTGTGTAAGTGAAAGTATCAGGAGGACATCTAAATCCAGGCAATTCCATTTGTTCCAACAAAAACTTAGCTTTCTTGAAATTCCCAACTCTACAAAGTACATTAATAATCGTATTATAAGCAAAAACATCTGGCTTACAATGGAACTGTTTCATTCTATAAAATGCAGACAATGCTTCATCAACGAGCCCCTCTTCTCCTAAAACCTTTATAACGCAAGTTACAGTTGCAGTATTTACAATCCCTCTTTTTGACATTTCTTTAAGAAATTCCCAAAGTAATCTTAAACCGTTGCCTTTGGCCAAAACAAGTGCCATCTCTCTACAAGTATGCTCATTGTGAATAAACCCACAATGCGACTCAGCCCAATAGTAAAACTCCAAAGCTTTGTTCAAACCAAGTTTTACCTTTTCCGGGTCTCTATGAGCAGCGGGACCAAGAACCAAAATACCATTCTGAGCTTTGAAAGCTTCAATTTTGAGCCTTCTTTGTTTAAGAGGGGCACGGTAACGAAAGCCCTTTTGGGACCCAATTGATCTTGGGGACCGAAATAATAATCTTGGCATACATCTAAGAACATCAGTGACAGTTTGTGTAGTCCAAATTGAAGCAACTGAAGGCTGTCGAGTTGAAGCTGAGGCTAAAACTTGGGATTCAAAGGACTGGTTTTTAATGATTGCAGCAAACAATTGATTCACAATACAGGATTTATCACTGAAGAAGTGATGATTTGGAGGCGTTGATGATAACATGTATGAAGAACCTGCTTTTTCTCCCTCTTCCCAGACTCTATCAGTTGTACAAAGTAGCTGACTGCTTCAGAAACATGGGACCTGGGTGCAAACTAGTAGTCCCTACAAATAAAATACGCTTCGCTAAAGACCTCCTTGTCTGCTTTTATTCTCTAAAGACCTCCACTTTGTATTCGAAGTTAATATTTCCGGATAACTATATGCCAAAAAGTGGAGGGAGGAAGTGCAAGGAAAATATTTTTGGAAAGGAAGGAAATGCTCAAGGAAGAGATTTTAACGAAACTAACTCTCAAACACAAATTTTTGATATTTACACTAAGAACCCCTTAAACATCAAAATGACATCATACTCTGATATTTAATTCCCCAACTTATTTTATTTTTGCACACACTCACAATTTGTTTTCACTTCTACTTGCTTGATTTCTAAATGAGAGCCCATAACACCTATTTATATAAGTGAAGGAAGGTGGTTCTAAGACTATAGATGATATGAAAATATTATTAGATTTTGTTTGTAGATTTCTTTGATATCTAAATTTTTAATCGATATTTTTCACTTTATTTTCAAGGAATTTTTATAATACCATTAGATCTAAATTCACATCATATAAGGTTAATAGGTACAAACAGGACTCAATTCAAGAAGGCATTAATGAGATTATAGTCTCTATGTTAGTCATTTCACATATTGAGGTGTCCATAAAGATATCCATACTTATTCTTTCTTCTAATCATATATATATACACTTACCCCAATATGCGTCATTTTCAATGGTGTAATTTTTTAAAATTTCTCATTCTACCTCTAAGCATTCACGTAGGTACATGAAGGTCATATTAGTGTCGAAAGTATTTATATTAAATTAAATGATATTAATAACAAATTACAAATCACGAGGGGAGGTTTTGTATTTATAGCAAACCTTAGGGGTTCCTGTAAATTACCCTTTTCTAGAACCCCTAGTCTCTCTCAAAGCCAAAACCAACTGAAAAACAAAACAAAAGAATTACCCGCGCCTCCGCTTCTCTCGCTGCATCTCTGTCGCCCGGCGGTCTCAGCCGCAATACACACACAGTCACGCACTGGAACTCATCAAGAGGATTGACTGAAAAAGCATATGATGGGGTTATGTAGGTGGTTCTACAGCACCAGAAGGAGCAGAAAACTCGTTTTCTCAGCTTCTTCTTCTTCTCACCTCAAACAACCACCACTTGTTCGACATTTTTCCTCCTCTAAACCCTTTCCTCCTCCTCCATCTCGGCGCCTTCGAAGAGTTGTTGTAACTGGTAGTTTCTTGTTTCCGTCTGTGTTTGTATATTTGTATTTATATGCATCATTTTTATAACATGAAATCTTTCTATTTTTTTTCCTTATTTTTTTCTCTTAACACGAAACAACAGAGAACGTTTGAAAATTTTGGAGAATTTGAATCTTATTCTAATCTGTATGAGATTGGTTTTTCTTGGTTTGGAAGGCATTTTCTGACAAAGCATGAAAATGTGTCTGGATAGTTTTCAAAATTACAGGGAGTTTTTGAATTTTTTTATTTGCATTTATGCACTTAGGGAAATGACCTGGAGTAAAAATTTCACTTAAAGTGAGAATAACATGGAATTTTGTACTTTATAGGTTTTCTACAGGAGCATACTTTCGAACCACCTTTTTCTTTGATGATGACACAGTTGAAGTTTATCCTAGATGATGATTTCATGATTTTATTCCAGTCATGATATTGTTGCTATATACTTTCACTGGAAATATCACTATAAATGGAAGAAATATCAGAAAAAGTAATTCACTTGTAGTTCGTGCTCAGAAAATGTAATTGTATGAGAACTTGAACAAGGCTGCTCATTCTTGTATGGTGGTGTTGCTGCAGGCATGGGGATGGTGACACCTTTGGGCTGTGGAGTGGAAATGACTTGGAAGCGCTTAACAGAAGGCAGATCTGGGGTGAGAGCAATCACTCCAGAAGATCTACAAATGAGTGAATTTGATAGAGAAACCCGGTTGCATACATTTGATCATTTGGCATCAAAAGTTGCTGCTTGTGTGCCTTGCGGATCCAAGAAAGATGAATTTAATGTGGATTTATGGCTCAACTCCAGTGTATATCCGAGCTCCCAATTATTGCAATAAGGAATACTTAGCTCACTATCAGTTTAATTTCTTAGAAATTGCTTACAGGGACTTAAAGATTAATGTTTTCACTCCAGAAGAAGAATTATGCCAACATGAGCTAGAAATATCTTATTCGCAGAAATTAAAGCTTTGACAATGTTTTCTTTCCTTCATTTCATGAATCACTTGTTCTTTTATGAGAACATATCTTCATTTTCTCCTTACTCCATAGCCTACAATTACACAAATTGACCAAATTTTTACCCGACTTATTAGCCCTACCTTTTAAGTATACAGTTTTTTCAAATGAAATTCCATAAGCAATTTAACTATGCTAAAACAAATTTATATTTGTGATGGGCAACAGGTTCTCTGATAGGAATGCAATTGTTGTCATTGTTAGGAGTTCTGTAGTCTACAACTTTGGCATCTTTAAACTATTCCATCTTTTGCTTACCTTCTTTTTCGGGTTTGCAGTTTTTGGCCTACCTTCCCCTTCAACCATAGTATGTTGATGATAAATATTTTGACAAAAGCATTTTATTTGCAGGATCACAGATCAATCGCAAAGTTCATAGGTTATGCACTCTGTGCTGCTGATGAGGCTCTTAAAGATGCAAATTGGTTACCAACTGAGCAGCATATGAAGGAGAGAACGGTAATGAGCAACGTTTACAAGGATATGCTAATAAGATGTGATTTGGATAACTTGTTTTAACATGAACCCCATCAGGGTGTTTCCATTGGTGCAGGAACTGGAAGCATTTGTGATACATTAGATGCATCAAGATTAATCTGTGAGAAGGTTTGTTGATTTATCTACCCTGTATTTGAGTTTTGCTGTTACATCTTTAGCAACAAGGTCAAGTAGTAGAATTTGAAACAATTGTGGATTTCCAGAGGAAGCCTTAACTAAATCGATTTTCTGTTTGAATGCAGCGCATACGACGGTTGAGTCCATTCTTCATCCCTCGTATACTTATCAATATGGCTTCTGGTCATGTGAGCATGAAGTATGGGTTCCTTGTAAGTTTAAATTACAGAGCTTAAGAGGAGGATGAGGGGAACTTTTTATTTTTTATTTTTTAATAAAAGAGTAAAAGAAGATGGTAGTCATATCTGAGGAGAAGCTAAACTACCCTCATTTTTTGACACTTCTTCCGCTTGTCCAACACCTTCTTGATTAATGTATTTATTACTATTACTTTTAGAACATAAGGTACAGTTGCATTTTCTAGTGTTGATTTTGAATCTAGGGCCCAAATCATGCTGCAGTGACAGCTTGTGCTACCGGGGCACATTCTATTGGTGATGCTGCTAGGATGATTCAATTTGGAGATGCTGAGGTTATGGTGGCAGGGGGTACAGAAGCCAGCATAGATGCTTTGTCAATAGCAGGATTCTGTAGGTAATTTTTATTAATGAACTGATTGCAGTTTTTGCATAAATCTGTCATGCCTAAGATATTTGTCTGCTTTTTTGCTCATTGGCTTGGGCATAAGTAAAGAGAGGATCTTCACAGATTTTAATTGGAGTGGAATTCAATGCCTTTTGCAGACTATACTGGACTTGAGTCTTCTAGTCACTCTCAATGGATATAATAGTCTGTAGAAGGCAAATGGACTTAATAGAAGAGATATGTGGGATGGGTGTTTTGAACATTTTCGAGCTTGATATACCTGTATAACTTAGCTCCTTCCCCATGAGATAGCTTTCTTTCAAATATGTTTTAAAAGTAATTGCTCCCACTTTTCAAAAAGGGTGAAGTTCTCCATTCCTATACTGCCCATCTGAGGTCCGTGTTCCTTTTTCCTATTATTAAGAATTTAAACATGGGTTCAATTTCCAGCCTTAAAATCCTAGCTTTGGACAAATTCAAAAATACAAATTCTCTTGCTGTGTTCAAGCTGGTAGTCACTGGATGAACATCAGGCTTAAAATGCTTTCAACAGAAAGCTGCATTTTATAGAAAATGAAGTTCAAGTTGCAAACAGCATTTAAGATTACTTTAGATTTTAGTTCAAATTAGTCTGAGAAGGTTAGTGGGTTATCCATGGGTAATTGGGGTTGTGGGGGAACTATATAGAAAACTTTGAAATCTAACTAAGCATAAAGGTTCAACATTTCTTGAAATAATAATCAAGAGGAAAGCACACAACTTGAAACTGTTAATGATTTATACTCCAAGTGCAGGTTAAGGGCATTGACTACGAAGTACAATTCTGTACCTGAGGAAGCTTCAAGACCATTTGATTGTGGACGTGATGGATTTGTGTAAGTGATTCATTATGCTTATAGAACACTTGCGAGCTTCTTCTGTATCTATTTTCCTGATGCAGGATAGGTGAAGGTGCTGGTGTGCTGGTTTTGGAGGTGAGTTATCAAGCATACTGTATTGCAGTCAAATTTTCTCTGTTTCTTTTTCCTAATTCTATTAAATACAATATATATATATTGTTAAAACACAAAAACAATCTATTCCTTTATTCATAAAGACCACATATATACATACAAAACATATCCTTAACCATCTAAGATTAGGAAATCTATAACCTAATAGAACAATAGTTTTCTAATTTAACATACATATCTTAACACAGATTAACTATAATGTATGGCAGTGTCCAACTATCTTCCAAAGTTGCTTTCCAGTTGTCTAGGGTAGCAACTATACATTCAACTACTGACTTAGTTGGAAAGAAAAATCTAATATCTTACTCTATTTAAGACTTCTAATGTAACATATACATACAAATGCAACGTCTAGCATATTGCATTATGGTAGTTCCAGGTTGATTTATGACTAAGATGATGATGGAACTTTTACACCAAAAAGGTCACAATAATTTTCACAATTCTTTCAATATAATCATGAGGGCGTGTAATGAGCCTCTAGCCTGGTTATTATGGTATTTGCAGTTATGAATTAACGGCATGATTGATCACTCAACTAAAATATATGCCTCCATAACATTTAGTGTTCTCCTAAATGATGTTTCTGTCTTCTGATAAGTAAATATATTTCTCATAGTAGTCCTTTACTTATATTTGGCTGACACCTAATTTTCATAAGGAGCTGGAACATGCACAGAACCGTGGGGCTAAAGTATATGCAGAAGTTCGGGGATATGGAATGTCAGGTTCAGTCTTTGGATTTCATTTGTGCTATGGAAGCACTCACACATTTCCCTTACATATCTCGATCTTACATATTTGATAGATTACTATTTTAATTTTAGTTACATTTTTCAGGTGATGCACACCACATTACTCAACCACATGCTGATGGAAAAGGTGCCATTCTAGCAATGGCCCGTGCTTTAGAGCAGGTGAGAAGTAAAGTTTGTGCTGTTTCTCTCCTGAATTCCCGATGTCCTTAAGCACGACTGATATTTCAAATGCCTATGAAATTTGCATCTTTTCTTTCACATGGATATCCTTTTCAAATATTGTTGTGATCTTCACCTCAGAAACATGGGTATATATAGACACACGCGTTACAAAAAAAAACTCAACTTGAGCATGTGGGTAGGACATAATACATTTAGGATTTTCTAAATGCTTGAATGTCTAAACTGCTATTGATGTACATTTTCATTGTGGATGTAAATTGGTATCTCAAATAAGCCTAAGCATAAAAGAAATTTGTACTCAAGTACTATCTAAATTGTCAGTTGTCCAATTTAATTGAATCCCCAGGGTTTTGGTGATTGAAGTTTCTCAACTGAATCCCCTTGTTTGTGTGAACTGTGGTTTTCAAGTCTTTAAACTTTTAAGTGAATAATTGTGTTGTGTATAGAGTCTCCTTGCCAGCAGTCTCTATTCTGTGTCAACATAGGACTCATTTTACTGTTCTGCTAGATATCTTGCCAATTACTGTCGGTGGGCCCCTGCATTCATGTTTTTCCTTTCTGTAGATTAAGATTCCTAGTTGCCTTTCTGTAATTTTCTGTAGTGGTATGACCTAGCAGCATTTCTACTTGGTTCTCCTTTTCCTTTTGGTTTGTCTTTTTAGGGGGAATTGTTTGTTCTAGGAGAGGAGGATGGATAGTTGGGAAAAGGTCTTCATATCTAGTTAACATTGTTATGCCAATAATGACATCATGTTATATGTGGATGACAGTCTGGTCTTCTTCCTCATGAAGTGGATTACATTAATGCCCATGCTACATCAACACCTCTTGGTAATTATCTTTTACAGAACTCTGTAATCTATGCTCCCAGAATTGCTCATATGTGTTGTTTAATAATTCTCTGTGCACCACCAAAATATTTAGGTGATGCAGCAGAAGCTAATGCAATTATGGCTGTATTTTCTGGTCATGCAACATCAGGGGCTTTGGCTTTATCCTCTACAAAGGTAATCTTGAAGGTCTAGACATCGTAAGGTAGCACAAAAGGAAAATTAAAGCATGGAATCATATTTTATGAACAAAGTGTCTGCTTCTAGGCTTCAAAATTCATAGAAAAGAATATTGTCCAGGAAGCTCATGTGTCAATATGTCAAACCATAATATTTTGCTCTCAGTGCATCTGCTCCTGTCTGCTTACCAGTAGTTGCTTTAAATTGATTTTAGTTTTTATTTTCACTTTATCTGGTGAAGAACTGTTTCAATATCCTTGCTTTTATTTAAATTCTTTAAATTTTTTCTATTTTGTTCTACCAAACACTGATTTGTTTCAAGTTGTATGTCATGTCACATGCAGGGTGCCATTGGTCATCTACTTGGAGCAGCTGGAGCCGTGGAAGCCATTTTTGCAATTTTGTCCATACACCATGTGAGTGAAATTTTGTATACAATCTTTAGGTTTTTTTTCGATTGTCCAATTCAAAATTTTCATGATCCAAATTTATCTCCAAACTTTCTTCCATTCCACCTATCAGTCCCACACATTTCCATTAAATATAAGATATTAAATATTTATGACAACAACAACTACTTCTTTAAAGAGTATCCTGACTGTATTTGAACTAATTTAGTACTATTGCATCAAATCAAATATTGAATTGCAAAACTAAAAATCTTTATCCAAATACAATATCCAATTTTTTGTTCTCAAAACTAAGAGAAACTACACAAAAAGATAAATACAGCAGCTTCTTGATCTTCCAGAATGGTGATGAACATTTCTTGGTTAACAGTTAACTTCTCAACCCAAAGCCTGAATTGATAATGTGTTGGGAAGATGGTGGTGGTTATTTGGATTTGGCTGCAACTGTCTTCAGCTTGTTTGTCAATAGGGATGGGTATAGGATTTCATTGCTTCATGGATGAGGCTGGACAATACCTTTATTGAACTCTAATATAAACCAACTGTAGAATACGGAGTTCCCAAATGAGTTTTCACTAGCAACTCTTACATTTCATTTCATCTAAAAATTATTACTAGTCCAAGTATTAATCTTTATCTTGTATTATTTAATCCTCAGATGACATTGAGGTTGCATTATTAATTTTGACATAGCAGTCCAGGTATTATTAGTATCTGGAATGCTTCTTCATGTGTAAATAGCATGTGAAACAAACCATCCTCCAGCATTAAGAAAGTATGCATCTAACCACAGTTTGTTGCTTGGTCTCTACTCTCGGTTGATATGTACTTGGTATTTTAGCATTCCTCTAACTGTTTGGATTACGAACTTGATTGCAGGGAATTGCTCCCTTAACTCTTAATCTAACTGAACCAGATCCAGTTTTCAGCAATGACTTCATGCCTCTTTCTGTTACTAAGGAGATGAGTATAAGAGCAGCCCTCTCAAACTCATTTGGATTTGGAGGAACAAATTCTTCATTGCTATTTGCTTCTGTCTTGTAAAAAAATGAAGATTGATTAATTTGATTGATTACACCACCTTCAAAACACAATTTAAGTGTCCATTTGGAGGATGTATTCGAAAATGTAAGACATTTTGGACATGCATGAGATGGATGTTCATGTCCTTTCTGATCAATTGCCTTTCTTATAATCACCTGTTTCTTTTTAGTTCGATTATGATAACTTGTAAATGATTGTTTCTCTTTAACCATTTGATGTGATGATTAGCAAGGAGTCGATCTGACATTCTATTTAATGTCTTGGAGATGGAGATTTGAGAATTTTCTGTATGTGAGTGATCCGATACAACAGCAAATCAGTCACCTGACAATCACCTAACAAATTCCTTCC
>JAWZTD010000002.1:6326264-6337636 GCA_035221335.1 Echites panduratus | reverse complement strand
TGAGATTTAATGTTTTTCTGTAACTTATATGTGAAAGGATGTTAGATGGTAATGAAAGTTATTAATTGAACATTGAGACAGGAAAGTGAAAGACTGTAATGAAGAGATATTGGACGTTAAATGGCTTAAAACCAAAACGAAATTTGCAGATAGCATGTAATTATAAATTTCCTTGTTCTGTCAGCCAAGGACTGCTAAAGAGGAGACGGATCGAATATCCACATGATCCTTCTGCTTTTTATGTTCTGTCGTATTCTTTTTTCAGCTATACCATTTATCTTGAGTTTGTAGAACAATACTATTAATACTGCTCAACATGTTACTTGGTTCTCTTCCTGGTAAAAATAATAAAGACAAGCTCATGTGATAGTTTATTTTGTTTTCAGTGGGATGGTGGGCATATTTGTTCCACTATTCTTAATAAGATTCTCCTTGTATCTGACATTTCTTTCTCTCTAAAATTGCAGCCTGATGTGGTACTTTTCACAGGCAGGTTCTTTTCTTTGGACCTTGGGTGGTTTTGTCCAGATTCTGTATTTCTGTAATCATTAATCAATCGTGTCCTTTCTTGCCCCTCTGCATCGAAATATTTCTAGTTTTGTGTCAAATAGTGAAATGTGGCGAGTTCTAATACTCACCTCTCCTCTTTTCTACAACAGGTGATTTTGGGAATGAGAATGTTGACCTGGTGAGAAGTGTTGCAGATCTTGACATTGGAAAAGCAGTAATCTTGGGGAATCACGATGCCTGGCATACTCAAAAGTTCTCAGGAAGGTAAAGCATTTATAATGCAAATTGTTTGCTTCAATAGGTTGACAACATATGGCAAAAAATGTATTAAGGTAATTTTCACTGGTTTGATCTCTAAGGTAGCTTTGAAGTTCTTTTTCTTTCATAACTGAAATCATAAATAATGAGCTACCAAGAACAGGTAAAACAACTTTCAGCTTTAGAATTGCTGAAAGGACATTGTATTAATTATTAAGCAACTGAGAACAAGTTAAAGCTTCTGGCACACTGGGAGGGGACGAAAAAGGAATAAACTCTGAATTTGTCTTTACTAGAGCAAAGAATTTAGTAGGACTAAGTGCAGTTTTCATGAGTTTAGTTGCATAACAATGACCAGATGTCTTTTTTTTTTATCCTGTGTTTGCTGATCACTAAAGTTAAAGGGAGGGTGGTGCAAATTTTCGTCGTTCAAGAAAGTTCACATGGCTTGAATGCTCAACCTTTTAATAAGAGCCTGCCAGAATTACATAAAACAGCTGAAGTCACTTTAAACATATTTCAGTGAAGATGCATTTGAAATCATTGAAAGTATGAAGTGCGTTTTCCTTCTTCTTCTCCTTTAAGCAGTGTCGATGGGATCTGTCAGGTTTCTGTTGACAATTTCGGTAGAAATTGTTCCTTAATTTGTCTCCAGTATCTCATTTCTCCAGAAATTGCACATTATTTGTATGACTCGTTACTGAATTTCCAAGAATCATGGAATAAGTTCTACTGAAATTTCCTAAAGTCATGGTATAAGTTGAGGATTATTTTAGGAACAGGATTTTAATTGTCTTTCATGCATATTCCATATTTATTGATATGACTAAAAGCTGCAAGCTTTGATTCTTTCAAAAGGTGATCTATAGAGGTCTATGTTAATTTACTAGTTATTACATTGTATATGCATTTAAACTGTACTACATTCCAAAAGTACATTTAGTTTTGAATTAACCGTCTAGTATACCTTGACCCTTTTTGACTCCTGTTTTTCTTATCCTCTCACTGAAATTTCAGGGAAAAGGATAATGTTCAACTTCAGCTAGAGTGGTAAGCTTATCTAACTCTATGTGCTAATTTTTCAACAGGTTTGAATGTCAAAATGTAGGACCGGTGTTTAATAATATCTTATTGGCATAAGAACATTCCTTATTATATGCCTTTAGGATACCATAAACCCAGTGATCATCTGTATGCACAAAACCAAATTAGGAAGAACAAAACAGTGACCATAGTTCGGGAAGATAGTTCCCATGTTCTTCGTTCTTCTTGAGATGGCCTCTTATGCTCATAGTAAATTGTGAACCTCGTTAGAAAGGTTGATAGATGAAATGTTTCTTTGGTGACCTTTAATAACTTTGCTTATCTCTGAACTGAGTGCATCACGTCATGTTTGCATTAAGTAATCCTACTTTGATGTTCTTGCAGCATTTTAAAATAGTTAGCAATTGTTTCACTCTGTGTGTGTGTGTTTGAGGTTGCATGTCTTAACTATTTCTAGTCCATATTCAGAACAAATTTATAGAAATAGACTGCTTTTTCTCTAGGAGACTACAAGACCAATGTACAGCTTGCATTTGGAGAGATGAAGTTATGTATGCGTGTGTATTGATATTCACATATGCTTGTGTTCTGTTGTTTGAAGATGCAAAAGTTTGTGGCATTTTGGATATGGATATTTGCCTCCTTTTGGACATTAAAAATGGCAAGTTTTCTGGTCTACTTGTTACGCCGAAGTCTATATTAATGATGTTTGGTAGTTCAAAACATGTAGCTGGAAGTTGATTCTCAAGATTCCATTTTTGCTCTGCACTTGCCTGATATTTTTATTGTTGAATGGAAAGGATATAGTAAATAGGAATTGCAAAACATGAGAAAATCTGGGTAATGCTATATTCTGTTAGTTTATACTTTGAATTTAAGATTTACTGTCGATTTCTGTTCATTTCTGTCCAAATAGAAAAAGAGAACCATAGAGGTCAAAAATAAAATGAAATTCTTTTTAATTTTTTTTTCCACTGTTATTCCTGAAGGGTGATCTGTGAAATACAAAAACTAGCATGAACATTGAAAATGAAATCAAATTCTTTTTAAAAAAATATTTCTTTGTTCTGCTGTTATTTCCTAATGGGTGATTTACAACCTGCAAAAACTATGTGATGGTTAGTCTAGGTGATGAGCATGTTGGCTACAGATGCACTGACTTTCCAATGTTAAAGCTGAGTATTGTTGGTGGACGACCATTTTCGTGTGGCGGTGCTGCTCTCTTTCGAAAACAGCTTTTGAAAGCAAGGTAAATGCCATTTAGTCGCTACACTTTTTTTAATATAATCTTCCTCTCTTATTTCCCCCTTTTTCTCTTGTCAAATACATGAAATTCATGAATTGAAGAGGGAAGACAAAAAAAAAACATGTAAGTGAAGAAAACAAGCATGTACATTTTTATCCTAGTTTTTATATGGTACAGAATCAACTCTTGAATCTCTGACTCTGCAAGGTTTTTAAGCCAATTATGTCATTGTTTTCCATCGTGATTAAATTACACCTTTTGGTATCCTTAGTGCTTTACCATTCCGTTCTTGGGTTTTTGGTGCTTTGTTTTAGCTGCAGAAAGAAATTGCTTTTGAGAAGAACTATTTTAAAAGTTGATATAATTTTTATCATCAGCAGAATCAATAAGCAAAATCTGTTTGGAAAAGCATCCCAAGGTACGAAGCTTTCTTGAGCTTTTCTAAAACGAAATCAGAAGTGAAAAGCAACCATGGATAGCTCAATACAGCTTTAAGAGAAAGAAAGATTAAATCTGCTTATTTTCAACCAAGAAGAAGCCGTGTTTGTGAGTTCAATAATGAGAGGTGGCTTTCTGTCTATTTTCTTTATTTCAGATCATGAATGAAATATTGTCATTCTGCTAGTATCACTCCTCGCACATCCATGAGTTCCTATGTCTTTAAAGTGCAATAGTGGTTCTCGTAAGAACTTCCTGAATAAAATACATGTTACATCAGTGAACAAGGATATGACTAATAAGGCCACCAGTCTTCTACGATGTATCTTTTATGATAAAAGTAGTGTGGACTGAAATTGGAATGTCAATAAATTCAGTCTTGTTAAAAGGCAAATGGTAGGTTACCCTTCCTCCGGTGACCTAGATTTTCAGTTGAAGTGGAAATGTAGAAAGTTTGAAATCTAACCTTTTTCTATGGCTATGCTATTATAAGATTGAAGGTGACATGCACTGGGTGTTTCTCAACCTGATGTGTGTGGATGGAGAATGTCATTTCCAAATATTATGCTACAGTTTACCACTGTTCATCCTATGAAACTTAAGGTTTAACACATTGAACTGCAATTATTGCTGCAGATATGGTGTCCTTGACATGGATGGAAGTGCAAAAAGAATATACAATGCTGCTTCAAGAACCCCCGAGGATCACTTGACTATCTTCCTTGCTCATAATGGACCTACAGGTGCTCCAATTAGCTGTTGTCATTATTTCTGCTAATGGTTGCTATGTTTGGAATCTTGCTTCTATATAAATAACTCAATGGTAATAGATTTCAGGTTTAGGGTCTAATATGAATGATATATGTGGAAGAGATTGGGTGTATGGCGGCGGTGACTATGGTGATCCAGGTAATCTTCTTTTGTCTTCTTGAGAACTGTTGCTAAACTCATTATGATGTTTCTTGATCTTATAAAGTTACTCATTGCATGTCTGGATATACCCAGAAAATGTGAATATACATATGCAGTAGAATAATTGTCTGTCATGTCATCCTCAAGGAATTTGGGAATTCATATAGTAACTTCGTCATGATATGATTATGACACAGATTTAGCTCTTGCAATATCCCAGTTAAAGGAGACCACCAAAATATCCATCCCATTGGTCGTGTTTGGTCACATGCATAAGCAGCTTCGATTTGGAAATGAGCTTCGGAAAATGATTGTGGTTGGGGATGATGATATTGTTTATTTGAATGGGGCAATAGTTCCTAGGGTTTGGAGATTGGGAAATGAACAAGAACAGCGATCCATTTCTGATGAAGCATCTGTTAAAGTGTCAGAAGGCACACTTCGGGCCTTCACCATAGTAGACATCAAGAATCGACGATTGGAGAAAATTGCAGAAACTTGGGTTTCAGTAACGGGTGAGAATGTCAGCGTAGCTGAGGAACGCATAATGTATAACAGGGAATCTGCAGGCCATTAAAATAGTATGTATTGAACTTGTTTTATTTTTTCTGAAAATCTTGTGCTGGCTGTAAAGTCTATGGCTGCTTTTCGTGCATGTCTCTGTGAAGAGAGCACTCTTAATTATGTAGTCCCTTCTAGTAATAATCATGTACTAGTACTTTTCCATTCAAATTTTAGCATCTAAATCATGAACATTTTTCAATAAGTAGAGAATGATATGATTCAGAAAAAGACAACTTTGATAACTATCAATTCCCATATGTTCATTCTTTATGAATTTTGTGGTTCTTGTGCTCTTAATATGCTACGTGCTTCTGCTGTGCTAATACAACTGTTTAATTTAATTTGACAAGAAGCAGGTAGGCTATGAAACCCACTTGCTTATCGCAGCCTGGATTTCATTTAGTTTTTATTGTCCTATGCTTTTGTTATTTATAGGTCTATATTTAATTATTAAGGGACATGAATGGTCTTTCCTTGACTGTACATGTGAAATAGTTGATATTATATATCATTGTAAGGCTATATAATCGTATATTGTATTAGATCATAACATCGCATATAATACCCCATATTCAATACGATGGGGTGGTAAATGTGGTGTATATACGGAGCATGTATGCCAGATTTCCTTTCTTTTTTCGAAAACAACACTATCATCCTCGGTTTTAGCATCATTTACACCAACCGGTTAAGTTTGTTTTCGAATCTGGACCACAATCCTTCTCTGATTTTCACAATCCCTATTTTAACAAGAATAGGATCTATAGCCATTATCCTCAGTACTTTCTATAGACCATTTTGCTTAGCCTCTTTAATTTTACATTGAAACCTCTCGGTTGGCCACAACTTTATCAGATCTATAAAAATTAATGTTCACTAATCTAATATCTTGTCAATCATGGGCTAGTAAGTTTCTCTTTCGAACACTAATAATGTGGACATTCTTCTACTCAATCATATTCCTATGATTAATAATAACCATGAAAACAATTGGAACTTATTCATTATAAAAACACTGATAATGTATGAAAACATAACATAGGCAATAACATAGGTTAAATCTTTGCATGCAAAATGCATTCTGCAATTCTGCTTGGTTCTCTCTGGCCTTCATTTTTTAATTATTTTTCCACACCCAAATTGTACACTGAAATTTTACGCTATTAGGCAATAAATAGCCTAACTTGCCTAATAGTCTATAAGGCCTTGCTGCTGATGATTCCTCAATTGTAAAAAAACCAAATTATAAAGAAATTTTTGAACAATTTTTATCTGATGTTGCTGTGGGGAATCATTTGTTTATATATTTGAATCTCAATGCAACCCTTCGATATATGATAAATAAACACTACCATCCTCTCTCAGTTTAAACATTAGTAGCACCAGCCGGTTAAATTTGTTTACGAATCTAGACCAAAACCCCTCTTTGATTTCAGAATTTTTGTCTTAGCAAGACCTGAATCTATAGCCATTATCCTCAATTTATTCTGCAGAATCTTCGGCTCAACCACCCCTCTAATTTTACACTAGAATCTCTCAGAAGGCCACAACTCTATCAGTTTTTTAAAAATTGGATTTTTGGAAACTAATCTAATGATATCCTGTCAATCATGCTCAAGTAAATTTCTCTTTTGAGCTCTAATATTAACATGAATCTACTCAATTATATATTCCTACAGTAGAGACAAAATGATTAATAATAACCTTGAAAACAATTGAAACTTAAGAAACACTCCAATAATGCATGATGAAAAAATAACATAGACAATAAAATAGGTTGAATCTATGCATGCAGAAATTGGGCAAAGATCGTGCAAAATTAGTTCATGAATTTGTTTGGTCCTCTCTAGTCGTCGTTTTTTTTTTTCCCGATTTTTCAAAACCAAATTCTACATTATTAAGAAGATTGGCTAACGGTGCGTAGCCTTTCTTCCTGACTAACACCTGCTCTAGTTCTCAATTGTAAACATTAAAACAGTTAGAATAAGATTTTATAAAATAACAAAACCATGTTATAAAGAAGTTTTTGTACCATTTTTATCGAATGTTGGTAATGGCTAATCATTTGATTACGTATTTGAATCTGCTTGAAACATGACATAACAATATGAGGATAGTCTTCCATATAAACATTGTGATAGTGATAAACAAAATTGTCATCCTCTGCATTTTTAGCATTAGTTTGATGTTGGTTCCTTGGATTGAAGTTTCTCAATTCAAGGCCTAATCCTTAGAAAAAATGAAACAAGTTCCCCATAGTTCATCAAGTGATTCAAGTTTAGTGTATAGATTAGCCTAGATTATGATTAACCTTAACCAATTTATAAGTTATAAAAGACTTTCTACACATTAAAAAACCTAAGTAAAAGAATGCCTTAAAAGTAGTCTCTCAATTAGTTCATGAAGAAAATCTCAAGAAAAGATCACTTTGATCTTTCAAGTTTTCTCGTAAAGAAGGAAATATGTTTTCAGGTTATTCAAAGATGTTTTCAACTTACAAGATATCATATTTATATAGTAATGGAACCCTCATATATCCTACAATTCGTTCTTGGGGTATTAACATAAAACACAATTTAAAACAAATTAAAGACAAGAAAGACATCAAAACACAATGCACTGCATCAGTCGTAGCAACCTTCTTTCTACTTCATTTCTTCTTACATTCTTGATGCATTCCACTTCCCTCTTCATTGATGCTTTCATGGCATGAATTTGAGCTTTCCAAACCTTCAATTATCTATATATTTCAAAGCTTCATGTTTCCATATTCATCCTCAAGTTTAGTTCCATTCCAAATGTCTTCAAAATCAAAGTGTTTTTCCTTTCCTTGAACGAATGTCACCAAAGCTTTCCTCAATTTTGAAATAGTTGATCACCACCACAGTTGAACCAACTGGTTAAGCTTGTTTTCAAATCTAAACCACAACCCCTATCTGATTTTCATAATTTTTATCTTAGCAATAATATTATCTATAGCCATTATCCTCAGTTTATTCTACAGAACCTTTAGCTCATCTCATTAATTTTAAGCTGGAATCTAACGATAGGCCACAAATCTGATAGTTTTGTAAAAGTTTGGTGCTTGTAAGTTAATCTATTAATATTTTGACAATCATGCACAAATTTCTCTTTTGATCCCTAATGTGGACATACTTCTTCTCAATCATATTTCTACAGTAGAGACAAAATGATTAATAATAACCTTGAAAACAATTGGAACTTATTCACTGAGAGAAGCACAAATAATGCATGATAAAACAATAAAATAGGTTGAATCGATGAGTGTAGAAACTATGCAAAAACTATTCATCAATTTAGTTTTGTCCTCTTGAACCTTATTTTCCCTTATTTTTCTTGACCAAATTTTACTCCATTAGGTGAGTAATAGTCTACACACCCTTGTTTGCAGACTATCACCTTTTCTTGTTCCTCAGCTGTAAAATTATAACAGTAAGAATAATATCTTATATATAAAAAAAAAACATATTATATATATAAAAAAATTGTATCATGTTTATCTGATGTTGTGACGAATCATCTGTTTATGTATTTGAATCTACTTGCAATAGACGTAACAATATAGGGATCGTCTTTCATATAAGCACTGTGACAATGATAAACAACACTGCCATCCTCCCTTAGTTTTATCAATAGTTGAACCAACCAGTTAAGTTTATTTTCAAATCTACACCAACATCTATATTCATTATCCTTAGTTTATTTTGTTGAACCTTTAGCTCAACCTCATGAAATTTTACACTGGAATCTGACATTAGGCCACAAATCTATCAGTTCTTTAAAAGTTTGTTGTTTTTAAACTGATCTAATAATGTCTTGTCAATAATATGCAAGTAAGTTTCTTTTTGAGCCCTAATATGGGCATGCATACCTGAATCATATTTCTACGATAAAGACAAAATGATTAATAATAACTATGAAAACAAATGAAACTTATTCACGAGAAAAACACTAGTAAAGCATAATGAAGCAATAACATTGGTTGAATCTGCTTGGTCCTCTCTAGCCTTCGTTTTTCCCCTATTTTCATAACCTAATTTTACACTATTAGCAGATTGCCTAACTAGCCTAATAGTCTATGCGACCTTGCTTGCTAACTATCACTTCTGGTTCTAGTTCCTCAACAGTAAAATTTAAAACAATCAGAATAAGCTCGTATAAAATAACAAAACTGTATTTTAAAGAAATTTTTGTACCAACTTTATCTGATGTTGGTATTGGCGAATCATTTGTTTATATATTTGAATCTCATTGCAACCCGATATAACAATATGGGACTAGCCTTCCATTAAACACTTCAACAATGATAAATAACACTACAATCCTTAATTTATTTTGGTATCACTTGTTCAATCTGGTTAAGTTTGTTTTCGAATCAATGAGCCAAATCATCAACAACGAACACCAACTAAATCCAAGGAACACATAAACTTGGACACTGAAAGAGGTTTCGTCAATATGTACCTAACATCACCCTTAGACGAGGTACAACAAGGCTCCCAAAAGTCTGAATGTATACAAACTCTCTACTAACTTCTTCATATATGACATCCTCAATTTTTACCACATGTCTTCAGTTGTGGTCTCATCAGCAACCTCCCGAAAAACCTCATCGGACAAGTTTAGAATGATGTCTGGCCTAGCCTTTTTATCTAGGTTGTCGAACTCTTCACTCGACATAATCTCTGCCTTCTTCTCCTTTCCTTGCAGCACTACATCTACTCCATCCTGGATTAGAATGGCCTCCATCTTGAGTTGCCACATGCCGAAATTGATACTCTGATCAAATTTCTCTACATATGTTTTTGTTATCGTCATATCGATTGACACAAATTTACCAGGTGATCTAGCTCTGATACCAGTTTGTTAGGATCAATCCCTGAGACTTTAGATAATAACAAAAATAATAACAGAATATGTAGAGAAAATAAGAACACAAAGGAGATTTACATGATTCGGTCTATTTGACCTATGTCCACGGGTGAAGAGGAGCAAAGTATTATTAATATGAAGAAGGATAGGTATTGGAGAAATACCCCATAAACCCTAAAAATGAAGAGAGAACTCAAGAGTATATAAAATACCTCTTGGTTGGTACATCTTAATTAAGAATTCTTGACGCCTATTTATAATATTCAAGGAATTCAAACCTCTCTCCCACAATCAATATGAGATTAGAAAAACAAATCCTAAACCATATAGGATAAAGTCATTGCTAACAAATCCTAAACCATCTAGGATTATAGGATCAAGGCATTCCTAACATATCCCAACAAGAAGCTGATAATATAGTATTAATTGCAACAAACTTCATTAGCTATATAAGCAATTCATCTTATGAAAAATTGGAAGAAAAAAAAAAGAACGTTGTTGTAATAATAATTACAATTACTCTCAGTCAAGCACTGTCGAACACAAGTGTTCGGATAAGTTAGGTTAGAACAAGCAAAGTTCAAATCCAAGTTGAAGTTGCATTCTTAATGTTTGGTTCAAATTCTACTGCCATGACATTTCTGAAATTCCTCTATGAAAATTATCACAAGTAAAACTAAAAGTACAAAATAACGGACTAAATATATGTTTACTATTATTAATAAAAAAATTTCTGAGGTGGAGTAAACTCCACATACCATATCGAATAAAGAAAAGCTCCAAATCTAGTATGAGATCTCAAAATTTAAGGGGGGAAATCAGAGAAACAAATTAAAAAATAAAATTGTCTATTTAACTAAAATAATCTGTCCATATTCTTATAATTTGCACAAGAAATATCAACTTAAACACATGGTTACAATGTGCACACCTTTGTTATAAAACAAAATAAAAAAAATTAAACTTTTTTGCCTTTCTTTGTGCAGCTGATATACCCATTTTCGTTGCACAAGTTTTACTTAAATGATGATTGGTGTATCAAGAATAGACGCTAGTGTAAAGCTTAAAGTTTTAATGCGTACTTAAAAGAAATAAATATCAAATTTTACTATGCATACTTGAATGTCCTATTTTTCTTTTAGGTTATCCGAGATTGAATCTCATTTTTTGAAATAGGTAAATGTTTAATATAAAGTTTCATTAGGAATCTAAAACTCTTTAATTTAAGGGATTTAACATCCACATGTGCAATAAAATACCTAATAAACTAACCATAGTGACTTATAATTAGTGAAAGGGAAAGTGAATTCAAATTACGTATACATAGTGATGAAGGGAGTATTAATGAGAAGAATAAATTGGTAACTTTTACAAAAAATCTAATGCATTCCTTAATTTTTGAATCAATTTCGGACGGATGGAGTACTATCTTTATTCTCAAACATTTTTGTAGTATTTTTAAACCTATGAAATAAATTAGTTATCTATACATTTATATTTCTTTCTA
>JAWZTD010000002.1:6312235-6326164 GCA_035221335.1 Echites panduratus | reverse complement strand
TTTATTCTCAAACATTTTTGTAGTATTTTTAAACCTATGAAATAAATTAGTTATCTATACATTTATATTTCTTTCTAATAGCTTTGTTCACCTTGTTTGTTATAAAAAAAAATTTTGTTTGTTCAATCTTTTTCTTTAAAAATCCTTCCATCTGGAATTGATGTCCCATTTTGTCTTGATCAAAAATTAAAAAATGCTTTTCACTTTCACAAAGTACTAATTTATCATCCTCATTAATGTAATTAGTAATGGTAACATTGTGCAAGTGGATGTGGCTAATGAGATTTTTTGTTCAAACTAAAACTATACATAACATGTATTTAAGAATGTGATAAAATAAATTGATAGTCACAATGAACATTCTGATGTTAGCTAATATCATCTTCTCCTTATGTTTTCCTCTTGTTCTATAGTTTCCAGATTTAGAGTATCGTGATTTGAACCAAGATACTATTAAGGTTTAACTCTGTATCTAAATCCAATTTGCTGAGAGAAAATCACTATCATCGTAGCCTCAAAGTTTTAGGGAAAATGTACACCATATCATGGTCGTGCATAATAGACAGACGTGCTAAAGATCATTTGGATCATCGATGGAGGGAATATTGTAAATGGTAGTCAACCAATGACAGACAATATCAAAACCTCGAGAGGTACCAAGGACCAAAATTTGCTCAATCTGTAAGCAAACTGGACACAGAAGAATGCAATCTCCAAAGTGACATACCTAGGCAGATACAAACAATGATGGGTATGCCAACAACACACAAGAAGGCGATGATTGATGAATGATGTTTTCTTGTATGGTAGTTGTGGCTTGAAACATTGCATGTATATGACCAAATGAAAGACAAATCCCACCTTTTTTTAACATATAATAAACTATATGGATTGTTTCAAAGTCATATGGATTGTTTAAGAACCTTATGGGTTGTTTTACTAATATACGGGTTGTTGTGGTATTAGTGTTAACTCTAGAAATTGTATCTAAGTAACAATACATTTATGTTTCATTACATTAAAACATGGATTGTTTGCAAGCCCCATGGATTGTTTGCAAGCCCCATGGATTGTTGTTCAATAAACCATATGGATTGCTTCAAAGCCAAGTAGGTTATTTTACTAATTGTATAGGTTGTTGTGGTATTAGTGTTAACTCTGGAAATTGTATCTGAGTCACAATCTATCTGTGTTCCATTACATTATGGCATTGATTATTTGCAAGCACTGTGAAATGTTGCCCCATAAGCCATATGGGTTGTTTTACTAACTATATGGGTTGTTATGGTATTAGTGTTAACTCCAGAAATTACATCTAATAATCCTTTTGTGTTCCATTACATTGCGACATATATTGTTTACAAGCCCCATGGAATGTTGTTCAATAAGTCATATGGGTTGTTTTACTAATTGTATAGGTTGTCATGGTAATAGTGTTAACTCCAAAAATTCTATATAAGTAGCAATATATCCGTGTTTCATTACACTGAGGCATGAATTGTTCGCAAGCCTCATGGAATATTGTTCAATATAAGTCATACAATTTGTAAGATAGGTAATTCAAATACAAAATGAGTTGACTATTTGTTGTCCAAGATCTAAAATTAACCTAATATATTTGTGGTTTAGGTCAAAGGACCTTAAAATCCTTAATATATAACCAATAACACAGAGTAAAGTCAAGAAAACATCATAAAGTGTAGCCTGCTCAAGACTCTAACTAGTCCAGCTGTTTGGACTACTCCTGGCTCTGGTGGCTCTCAATAGTTGGCCACCTGTAGAGTGAAGTATTATTTGCTCTGGTTGACCATGTTTTGCCTTCTTTGGCTTGATTTCTTCACCTTCCTTAATGTCTTCTTCTTGGGTTGAAATGACATGATTATGAATGCATCAAGATGATTTTACAAGCCATCTTCATCCCATCTCTAAGCTTGAACTTGAAATATACATCTTCGTATATAAGCTTCCATCCATCAAGCTTAGCTACTCCAAACATAGCATCAACAACAAGTTGTTCTTCTTTGATTTGTACTCATGCCATCATTGCCTTCATAAATCTTGAATCCACATACTTGTATTTGAAGTACAAGTCTTTTTGCATGAATCTCATTACATAGAATATGTATCTTGCAAGATCATCACTTGTAAACATCCATAACCTTTCATACTGGAAACATAAATTCTTGTATGTTTACTTTCTTCTATGCATGTCTTCTTCAAAGTATTCCTCATTGCTTGGCATCCTAAATGATTCATCCGATGTTAAGTTTCCTCCTTGATCATCATCATATCTAACCCTGTTTGCCAATGGGAAGGCTTCGAAACGGTCTTCTTTCTTTTAGATGCCTTGTCCCATAGTCCCCACTTATTGAAGAGATGACCTATCAAGCAACAGCCTCAATTCTTCAAACACGTACTCAAATCTTTCCTTTTTCAACTCATAGTGGAAATTGTATAAATAATCCAGACATCCCACTCACAATCCAATGCATATAAATTACAGACATATGGTATGCATGGCCTTGCGAACATTTTTTTTTTTTTGGGGGGGGGGGGAAGGCCTTATAATATGTGTTATTTTATTTTATTTTTGAACTTTTGGGTTTTGAAATCATTTATTATAATTTTATAGTCGAGAAACTCAAACGTCTTACTTTCGATAGATAATATGGCTAATCTATTTAAATTATCTTGCAACATAGTTTTTTTAAAAATAAATCGTATAGACAACCAATAAGTAACACACCTCATACAAAACATAAAAAATATAATATAAGTTATCAGAACAACAGATAAACAGCCCAGACAACAAACACTCAACCCATATACATTATAGAGATATAGTATAAATAATCCATAAACAACACATAAAGAACTTGTGTGCTACAAACAATCCATAATCAACAAACTCCAAAACAACCCAAGCATGTGTAAATGAAATGTCCCAAGTTTTAACAACCTAATATATAAAAAGAAAAATAAAAGCATAGATGGAGAACTGGAGAAATCATGCCTTAAAGTAAATTTATCAATTTGAGTTCAAATAGGATGTTTTTCCCTTCCTAGAATTTATAGTACAGAGTAACAGAAGATGAAAAGATCTAAGGTTTACAAAGAAAACAAAATTAATTCATTTACAAAAAAAGAAATGAAAAAAAGGACAAATTTTTAAATAAACCTAGAACATTTTGATATCATAGTAGAGAACACCTCTAGCAAAAAAAAAAAAAAAAACTTTAGAACAATAAACCAAATTTATGATTGAAAAATCATACCTAGTAATGGCAACGGGGCGGGTTTGGGAACCCACTAAAATCAGACTGGGCGGGTTGGCGGGGCAGGTTCGGTCCAGTCAATAGCAGGCTGGGAACATGTGGGCCTAGCTCGGGTCGGGGCGGGTCAGAGGGGGCCTGCTTTTTTTTGTAGGTGTAAATTTTTTACTCTAAATATAAATTATAATAATGGTATAAATTAAAAATTGTAACACTATAAAATATAATTTCATTCTACAAAGTTGTTGATTATCACAAATTAACAGTACAATTATAATTACATTTAGTTGTTATCAATCTGTGATGTAGATGATTCTCTGTAAAAGTCCCAATCTTCATGTAAATTTGGTTGAGCCATGTCTTAAATTCGCTTTTCTGGCTTGATCCAATCGGAAGCACACATTAGAGCTTCCAAAGTGTCGAGTGTCATTAGACTCCTTGATTCATAGAGTCTTCTCTCACTTTCACTAAATGCACTTTCGGATGCCACGGTTGAAACAGGTGTCGTTAGAACATCTCTTGCCATTTTAGACGAAGCTGGATATGTCGCTTCATTGTGTTTCCACCATTCCAAGATGTGGAATTCTGGTTCTTCATAACTAACTTACACTTTATAAACCATACAAACAACAACATCATCAACATATTTAAATCCATTTTTAATAATTAAATTTAAAATATGACATGCACACCTATTTTGAAAAAGTTTGCCATCTAAAATTGGTTTAATTTCACTCACAAGAATATGAATACTAGAATCATTATTTTTTGCATTATCAAAAGAAATTGTAAATATTCTATCAAAAATACGGAATTTACAAACAATTGATAAGATAAATTGCTCAATAGAAATACTAGTGTGAGGATACTCAAAAGGTCTAAAACAAATTATTCTTTTCTGAATAACTCAATCTTTATCTATCCAGTGACAAGTTATACGGAAATAGTGCCAACCATTAACAGCTAGCCAAAGATCACAAGTAAGAGCAAAATTAATATCACGTAATGATTTTAGATGAGATATAAGATCCACTTTCATAGTTTTATAACAGTTCATGATATCACTTTTTAAAGTCGATCTAGGTATTCTATTAAATGCTAGTTGTAAAGATTGTGCTACAGCCTCATAAAAACTTTCAGTTACCATTATTCCAAAAGGTAGATTTTCTGCTATGGCCCATCTAGTAAGTTTTTCTCTAGCAATTTTTTGATCAAATCTAAAATTACCAGTTACTTTAAATGCTGTTACAGCTATTTGTTACTATTTTTGTAAATTTTCATTACACTCAAGATGCTCATTTTTTATGTGTCTACTTAAGGTTCCTGTTCCATTCCCACTTTTATGCATATATGTCTTGCCACAAATGATACAAATAGCTTTTTCATCCTCTAGTTTAAATATTTTCCAAACAATAGATTTTTTTTCTTTACCCTTAGTTGTGCTACAAGAAGAACTACTCGATCGTCTTAAATGACTAGTGGGTTTCTGGATTGAGTAGAAAAGGGATATATGAAGTTCGTTCTGTTCTTCTTTGCATCTCTGTGATGGGTAAATCTCCATGAAAAAGGTACAACTTGCGAGTAGTTTGTGATTGGATGTAATTGTTAAGATTTTCTCTCGAATAAATCTTTCAATTAATAGATTTCTTCTTGTTTCTCAATCTTTGGAAAATGCGGCGTTGTATTATTGTAAGTTCTCTCTTCCAAACATTTCCTAAAAGTAGACGACAAGTTTTAAATCTTAATGCAGGCACGTCATATCATGTTGAATCAGTCTTTATCGCCTCTCCTCCTTTTTTAACCAACCCCACTCTTTAATTGGTCAAGACAGAAAATCTGATGAATAGAAAAAAAGGAGATCTGAAAGATAGGTTACCATCTATTTGAACCTTGCTATCCTTGATCCTTTACCCATATTTTGTACCCTTAAAAAACCTTAGACCTTCAAGTTAAAGCCCTTGCTTAGCTCGCCAAAACTCTAGTTCATACTTGATGGATTCCCATCTTTCCTTTCTTTTTCTTGGCCCTTTCTTTCTACTAGTTCTTACATAAGCAATTTGCAGGAAGTAAAAGAAGTCTTTTATTCCCCTGAAGTCACGTCTTTCAGTACTGGGATTGAAGTTAAGTACTTTTGAGTTGCTATTTGCCCAAAGCCCTCCTTCCGACTTAGAAATACCTACTAAAAAAAATGCTTTAGCATCTCTTGATAAGAAAATTTATAAAGCTTACTATCAATATCGTCAAGATTAACATCATCACCTAAGGTCTCTACTTATTCGGGTTCCGGAAAATTTTTAAATTGGTCATATTCAAATCTATCCATTTTTTAACTAAATGATTTTAAATAAGTGACAAATAAAATCAAGAGATGAAAATTTAATAACAAATAAGGGTAAAATAACAATTTAAATACAACAAATAATAACAAAAAATTTGGAAAGAAACCAATTTGAAAATCGGATGATTTTGCCAAAAATTGTGGAAGCTTGATTGCCAAATTTCTTCACAAACTCCTTCCAAATCGAGAATCTTCTTGCCAAAAAAAATTCCCCAAACCAATATAACTTTTCAATTAGACAATAGAATGAATAGGATTGAAGAAGAGAGAGTTTGGATGATTTTTAGGGAAAAATGAAGTTGGGGGGGGGATTTTATAGAAAAAAAAATTTTTGAGCGGTTGGTGAAAATAAAAAAAAAATTTTAAACGGTGGTAAACGGTCACATGACCGTTGGGGAGGGGGGCAAACGGGGCGGGCTCGGTCACGGGGTGAGGGTTGGGGTGTGGTGGGGGCGGGTCGTGAACTGTGGCGGGTCGAGTCAGGCCTAGGAAAAATTGAACCGCATGGGTTCTATACTGTTTCACGGGCCGAGCAGGGCATGGTACTTTTCATAAGATTCCTGTACGGGACAGGTTACGGAGGGGTCGGGCCAAGTGGGTTGCCTGGCCGACTAGGCCCACCTGCCATTGCTAATCATACTTTTTGAAAATGATTTAAAAAGAAACCTTCAAGGAGTTGCTGATTGAAAATTTCAAGCCGTGAAGAAAAAGCTTTTTGCCAATGAGATGAGAAGTTTGATATTAACAAGTTTGAAGTGTTTTGATAGCTCTCTGGTGCGAAGAATAAGCTTATTAAACTGTTGAGTTACTCATGTGTTTCAACTTCTAGTTATGTCAAACAAATCATCCACTAAAACAAACAATCCATCCTGTAATAATTGTATGGTTGTTTTGTACTACTTGCCTTTTCATAATGATAAACTTATCTTAAAAAAATACCCTTTTGGACATGATTTGTAAAATTTATAAATGTGGCCAAATTTTGAAAACACTATCCAAATTGGTACTTATAAAAAATTATCCCAAAAATAAAATTATAAATTGATACTCATAAATATTCACGATCCATTTAATTTTATCAATATCCATTAATTAACTAAATTTTGTTTCTTAGGGCTTGTTCGGTATGCGAAGGGGAGTGGGCAGGTCCCAATTTACTTCCCTTGATGGGAGTATTTACAATTACTTCAATTTTATTTAGTGTAGGTGGATGGAAAGTAAATAAGAAATACTTTTTCTTGTTTTGAATTATCAAAAAGTGGAAGTGGAAGGAAGTAAAATTTATTTCTATAACTATTTGAATAAATGAGCATTATTATATGATTTTTTTCCCATTAATTTATGTTTCTATATTTATATAAATAACATTTTATGAACTGTTATTGTAACGACCCCCTTGCCTAATCCTATTGTACTCTAGCAAGCGCATCGAGTTCATGAATGGTGCCAAACTGCCAAACCAAAGAGAGTGGCTAAGGTGAGGTCCTTGGCAAGTATGGCTATGAAAATTTCAATTTTAGGCAACAAATTCATAACTTGATAGAGATCTAGAATGAAAATAGATTATAATACATTAAAATTTTAAGATGTCCTTAGTTTGATCTTTAATACAAAAGAAACATCCATTATAAATACAATCCAGTTGAATACAAAAGCTTTATTCATAAGGAAAGTGTCCACTAATTTCTTCAAGACTACTCCTTTCTATTT
Source organism: Echites panduratus (assembly GCA_035221335.1). NCBI lineage: Eukaryota > Viridiplantae > Streptophyta > Magnoliopsida > Gentianales > Apocynaceae > Echites > Echites panduratus. The sequence goes on along the minus strand of JAWZTD010000002.1, from coordinate 6,318,844 downwards.
GTAGAATAACATCAAGGTCGCTACATAAGTGAATGTACAGATTACCTATAGATTCCTTGGTTAATTCACAAACTCTATAAGAAAGACGTCATCACACTTACTTGAGGTACACCTGAGTGAGTAATCCTTGCCATGCTAGAGAAATAATACCAAAAATCTTTTTAAAATAGATGAGGAAAATAAGAGCTTGAATCAATATTATGTTAGGCAATTCAAGTAATTTTCATTTCAGGAAAATTTCCAAAAAATTCAATTAATTTCCATCACCATCGTTATCATTATGTATGATCATGACTATCCAATGTCAAGCCCTAAACAAGAACATAAGAGACTATTCATCAGCCCCATACTTTCTCATCCCTTGCAGGTTCACGAAATTAACTTTCTTGCCAAAGCACTTTTCTTATTACTAGGTTTTGTCCTTGAAATAGGTGAGAGTTTGGATGACTAAGTAGATTACCAGATTTATTTAGTTGTCATAATCTCAACCTATTGGATTAAATAGCCTAGGTGTCTTGTTAACAACACATGAGTGTTTTCTGATTGTAGATCATTTTATTTGTTGTTATTATTGTTTTGAGTTTTCTATTTAATCTCTAACTAAGATTTTATTCCAAGATTCTTGTAAAATCTATTAGATATCAACCTTATTTATAGCTAACCTTCATATATAATAAAATTATCTCTTCTCAGTTCTATTTAAGGTATCAAAGCCTAGTAAGTTCTCAATAACAAAAATTTTCATTCCTTATTTCTGCTACACCCGTCAGTGTCAATATAGATAATACTATAACTCTAAACACCATTGCAATTCAATCCTAATGTCCAACTACCAATTAAACTTGCTAGCAGTCATAATTTCACTATTTGGAAAGTATAAATTGAAATGGTACGAAGACAATCTGTTAGGCAATCTTGATGGCATAAAAGCTCCTCCATCTGAGACCATCACCAGTGCAAATCAGACCACCACTCCAAAGGCAGCATATCAAATTTGGTTCTGTCAAGATAAATTTATCTAAAATACCTTTTAGGAGTCAATTGAACCTATTCTCGCTTCTTCTGGTGCCATTGCTCCTAATGCTCTCAAGGCACGACAGGCACTATGCACCGCATTTGCAAACAAATCTCACACCAGAATTATTAGCCGCAATAAAGACCAGCAATCACTGATTACCTTCGTGATAACCGTTCTACTATAGATGAACTTGCCAATTCTGGAGAACCAATTACAAATTCTTAGCTCATTGTTCCAATCCTTCAAGGACTTAGATCTAAATATAAAGACATATCTGCAACCATTTGATCTCGTGCCACTACCAACAATTATGAGTTGTATGACAAGCTACTTCATCATGAGATTTTTCTGCAACATGAAGACAACAAGTAACCCTTTGCAGCACCAGTTACTCAACATTCATCCTCCTAAAGGTTCAATAATAACATCAACACTAATAATTGTAGATAAATCTCCAACAACAGTCAAAATGGTCACTCCTAACCATGGCGTTCTTGTTGAAATAATCAGCAACAACAACAACAACCTTCAATGAATACTGTGTACTGCCAAATTATGTGACAAACCTGGTCACTTTGCCTGTGTTCATCGTTCGATCTATTACAATCACAAGCAGGCAAAAGCTAATTTTATTGCTATCATCCAACAGTCACCAATGTTATGGATCATTGATACTAGAGCCACATACAATGTCATTTTAGATACTCAAAGTTTAGATGTTGCACAAGCCTATCATGGTCATTATGAAATAGTCATAGGTAATGATAATACCATTCCAATATCCCAAATTGGTCATGTCCCTATAAAAGCATCAAATCACAACTTTTGCCTATCCAATACTCTTTGTTCTCCTGCTATTCAGAATAATCTTATTTCTTCCTATCTTTTTTATTAAGATAACAACACATTTATTGAGTTTTATCCCATTTCTTACTTTGTGAAGGATCTAACTATGGGATCATTGCTACTACACTAGTTGAATAAAGATGGACTCTATGAATTCTAGTTAAACAATGTAGCGAGAACACCAAAATGCAATGTTATAGCTTCTTATCATTATGGCACCCTAGACTAGGACATCCAAATCGTTGAGTTTTACATCTACTTTTGAATTAATTTTCCTTACCTACCTCTCAATTCACCAATTTTATTTGTAATTCTTGTCAATCAAATAGAAACCACAGACATCCTTTTTCCATCAATTCTCTTCAGAGCTACAAACCCCTGCATTTAATTTATAGTGATTTATTGGGACTATCTCCAATTCCTTTCATTCCCAAAAAATGATATTATGTCTTATTTGTCAATGAATATTGAAAATAAATATGGCTTTTCCCGTTGAAACTTAAAATTGAAGTTCTAGACATCTTCAAAGTCCTTTATTCGCTAACTGAAAATCAATTCCAAACACATATAATATCTCTTTATATTGATGGTGGTGGTGAATTTAAAAGTTTATAATCCTACCTTCAAAATCATGGAATTGAACATCTTATGTCCATACCATAGGCACCATAACGGATAGCATTAGTTGAAAGGCAACATTGTCATGTTGTTGAAACTGCCAAAACTTTCTTACATCAAGCATCATTACCCTCCATTTTTTGATTCTATGCATGTCAACAAGTTATATATTTAATTAATATAATGACCAGCCCCAATCTAAATAACAAATCCCCATTTAAAATTTTATTTCCAAGGTCCCCATCCTTTGACTCCATTAAAGTGTTTGGTTGCTCAAAACTTATACTAAAAACAAATTAAATCCTCATTCAAAGCCTTGTGTATAGTTATTATTTTAAGGAAATTTTACAGCCACTAATGTTTTGACCCTATCTCTTAAAAAATCTCTCTCTCAAGATGTAAATTTTTTTTGAAGATAACTACACTTTTTGAAATATCTTTTCAAGCTTAAAAGATAAGAACCACAGTTTCTGGGATAAGATCACATTTGAAAATAAAGAATATCTAATTGCTACATCTAATGCCACTTCACCTTATATCTCACCTTTACCTCCTCATCTCCAAGCAGTGCACAATGCGAGATTCCAACCTCGTCTCTTGTTCTCCCGTGATCAGTGGCATCTCCAATAGTACAGCTAATCCCTCTTCATTAGCACTTATCAACATCGAATCAAGCCTACAAATCCTCTTCCATTGTCACCTTGCCTACCTGTTAATTCAAATGTGTCCAACCCAACTATATTAGAACCATTAACAAAGCCTCTTAAACACACATCCAATCATCCTATACTTAAAGTGTCAAAAACAAATAGTCTCAAACCTCGCCAACTTTACACCACACATCCAGTCATCGTATGCTCAAAGGGTCAAAAATAAATCTCAAACCTCTCCAACTCTACATCAGTATTGCCCAATCTAACAGCATACCCCACTAACACAAACAAGCTCAATTGATTCCCCAATAGCATCTTACAATCAAAACTGAGTTTGATGCTCTCTTCAAAGTATCCAGGCTTGGTACTTGGTTCCATGCTTTCCTTCTCTGAATGTGCTAGAGTTTAAGTGGCTCTTTCATACAATATAAATCTGATGATTTTGTTGACAGGCATAAAGCTCGACTTGTTGCAAAAGGGTTCACATAATGATCAGGTATTGAACTATCATAGCACCTGCAGTCCTGGGTTGTCAAACATGCAATTGTTCGATTAGTTCTCACTATAGCTAGTCAACGAGCCTAGCCCATTAATTAACTCAATATCAATAATGCTTTTCTACAAATGAGTCTTAATGAAGAGTTTTATATGCATCAACCACCTGGCTTTGAAGATGCGACCTTACCAAATCATTTATGTCTGCTTAAGAAGTCTATTTATGGCCTCAAACAAGCTCCACATGCTTGGTACATGGAGATATGCACCTTTCTTGGCTCACAGAATTTTTCCAAATCCAAGTCTGACCTTCTTTTTTTAGTCTGCATAAAAATGGGCTTGTAGTCTATGTTGAGGACATTGTAATCACTGGTAATAATGCTCAAGTTATTCGTCATTATATTGATGCTCTTCATTATTTTCTTGGTATGGAAGTCATTCCATCCTGTGTTGGTCTTCCATTATCCCAATACAAAAACTTTGTGATTTACTTCGAGAGGTTAACATGGAGAATTGCAAGGGAATGTAAACACCAATTACCTCTGTTTCTAAGACACCCTTAGTTGACTTTGATGTTGATAGCTCTCTTTACAGAAGGATCATTGGCAAACTCCATTATTTGGTGTTCACCAGCCCAAACATTCTTATGCAGTTAGTCCTCTTTCTCAAGCTACGAATGAGCCTTCTATGACTCATTGGTGGCTTTAAAGCTTCTTCTCAAATATCTTTGCCACAGTTCTGAATTTGGTCTCCAAATATCTAGACAATGATGGAGATCAAGCTCCAAGCTTACATACTGGATCAATAACAAGAGCAAGAGCTTCGACGATGAGGAAAACTTCGGTGACGTTCAAGCAATGGAAAAAAGAACTCCTTGATTTTGAAGAGTTATTGCTAAGATCAAAGCTTGAACATGCTAACGAAGAAAGAAGCTTTGGAATGTGACATGGATTGAGACACTTCCACGAAGATTTCAAGTGAAAAAAGGTAGAGCAAGAAAAATTGTGAAAAACACTTGAAAGATTCATTGCAAGAAAGCAAAGCCGGCTGTTAAAAACAAGGGACCGGTTGAGGGTCACCAAAGCCGGTAGCAACACCGGCCAGCCTCAAATGTTTTGGTCTATAAGGGGCCTACAATAGGGGAGAAATTGAGCCTAACATGCAATAGCACCAACTCCAAGACCGGTGCCGATTGCTTTGCTTTCAGACATGATTTGGACTTGCATTTTTAGTTTGTTTTAGTCATTTATGTTTTAAGAAAGTACTTCTTTGCAATTCAAAGTTCAATTATGACTTAATAAGGCTTAGGACAAGTCTTAGACTATTTATATTCCTTATCATTGTAATTACAATCATTCAATTATTATCAATCAAAAACACCTTTCTCTTACGAAGCGAAAATCTCAAAAATCAAACCAATCTTTTTGAGTAAGTTTCACATAAAACTTCTTAGGGTTCTTGAGAGACATCTTAAAGGGCTTGATACTACTTTGGTTTAGGGTGTAGGCAGGTTCCTTAAACTTGTAGATTGGTTAGGGTTATCCCATAATTTTGGTCAATCTATTCTAAACTTGAATCATTGACGAATTTGTGAGAATTAGATTCCACATTGAGACGTTCTTCAGGGTTTGACCTAGAATTGACAAACTTCAACCTTGATGATCTTGTCATTTTGGAATCAGCACCTAGTTTCAACAAAGGTTTAAAAATCTTCTTTTTTTTTTTTTGTGCTTTAAAGATCATATCTTTTTCTTCTTTGAAAATCTATATGACCTTATATGTGTTTTGTTTTTGTTCTTTACATCTATATTAGTTTTTCTTTGTGATCAAATTGTGTTTTGTTTGAGATTTATTTTTGAAGTTGTGATCTTTGTTGTCGATCAATTAGTATTAAAAAAGAAAAAGAGTAGTTCGAAAAAGGAAGAAGAAAAATCAAAAATTTCTGGGCAAAAAAATTGAAGTTGAAAATCTGAGATTTTTTTTTAAGTTTGATTCTAAAATATTGTTAAAATTGTTTGATTGGAGTTTTTTGATGAAGATTGTGGAAAAAGATAGTTGAAATTGATCTTGTTTGAAGCAAAGATTGAAAATTTTTTATCACAAATTCTTTGAACTCAAGGTTTTATCAAAATACCTATCTTTGAAATTTCTTTGATTCTTGAAAATTCTTATCATAAACTTAGTTGATTGACCTAATTCTTTGGCATTCTAAATTTCTTTCATTCTTATTTGTGGTTTCTTTGAATGATTAATAAGTTTGTGGAAAATTCTTGCATTCTTGAATTTTAATGGGAGCAAAGCCTTTCTAGAGTGGATTAATAGCCCTCATGAAAGCTTAAGAGATGTAAAAGGCTAAAAGAGCGAGATCAAAAGAGCAAGGAAAAGTGTATACACGAGAGAAACATGAGGATATATATATATCTTGTTCTTGTTTTCTGGTTTGTTAATTGTGAAGGGAAAATCGTGACGAAGGAAGACTTAAGTTCATCACATGCCTCTACATGGGAGAAGAAAATACAAACGTGGCCTACATTATCAAAAAATTGGAGTAATTTTCAACCAATATGGATAAGATGAGTAGAAAGGTAAATAGAATGGAAGAAAGAGTACATCATGTTGAGAATACTCCTCAACAAGGGCGAAATCAATAACTCCAAAAAGGTAGGAGAAAAGGAGGACCTGCCCAAAGAGTTCCTCAATGAGGAAGAATATTACAAGAGTAGTTGGAAGAAGATATTGATAAAGAAGAATGGGAACAAGGAGTAGAAAAACCAAGATGGCATAAAGGAAGAGATGTGAATTTGGGGTCAATCAAATTGACCATACCACCATTCAAAGGATGATGTGATTCTTGCTTTTGAGAAGAAATCAAACAAACACACAAACCACACCAAGAAGAAAAGATTTCATCTATGGTTTATTTTTGGATTAGTTAGAGTGACCTATGAAATGGATTCTCATCAACCACCCTCTTGATTT
>JAWZTD010000002.1:6300486-6310760 GCA_035221335.1 Echites panduratus | reverse complement strand
AAATTTCGTAATAATTCTCTTCATACATATTTGAACCCTTTAAGGATTTAACTGATTAAACTAACTCTATCCAATATCACTGCCCACCATACCCATAATCCAAAAGATGTCTCTTCCTCTGCTACAAACCCCTTCCTTCGCCACCTTCCTCCCTCTCCCATCCAAAACCTCCCTTAAACCCCACACCAAAATTAATCTCCACAAACCCAAATGGCAGCGCCACCACCTTTCCACGGTCTGGGCCTTCAGCTCCGATGAGTTTCCGGTTGGCGATGATGATTCTTTCCTCCGAAATTTCGGACCAAAGGAGAAAGAATCTGAAGAGGAAGCCCGTCGCCGGAACTGGATTGAGCGTGGTTGGGCTCCCTGGGAAGAAATTCTTACTCCCGAAGGCCAATTTGCTCGAAAGTCTCTCAATGAAGGTGAAGAGGTTCCTCTTCAAGACCCTGAATCCATTGAAGCGTTTAAAATGTTGAATCCCAAATACAGGAAAGAGAAGATTAAGCAGATGGGACTTACTGAGGATGAGTATTATGCTAAGCAATTTGAGATAAAGGGTGAGATCCCGGAACCATTGGAGACAGTTTGGGCTGGGCCGCTGGTGCTCCGCCATGTGCCTCCAAGGGATTGGCCTCCCCCGGGCTGGGAAGTGGATAGGGAAGAGCTGGAGTTCATACGCGAGGCCCACAAGTTGCATCATATGACTCGAGTGGATTATGAGAAGGTGGAGGAGATGTCATCAAGAGATACTGGGGATATGAACATGGAGAGGTACAAGGTGTTCTTGAAGCAGTATAATGAGTGGGTTGCAGCTAATAAGGATAGATTAGAGGAGGAATCTTATAAGGTGTTTAATTTATTTCTAAATGTTCTTTTTCAAATTGTTCAATTTATTCATACTTTTTTTGTGTGTGAGACTACTTGTTTGCTCTTGAAGTTAATTATTCAAGTGGATGATTCCATAAGTTCTCAATGCAAATTGGATTATAAGAGCTTTGGAATTGCTAGTCTGGCATCTATTATGCTATAATGCGTCTACAGGGATATAGTTTCACAAATAGGCTGAAACCCAGGAGAGCCAACTGCAGCTGCATTTGATATATAAAAGATGTGTTTTAGGGAGTGCAATTAGGCATACAGAATCACTTCTGTTTGATAGAAGCTCTGAAATCTAGAATACAATATATCCATTAAGATAAAAAAGGATTGGGAATTTGGTTTCTTCTGATTTCATGTTAAGCTACAGGACACATTTTTTTAGTGTCACAAGATGTTTTTGACATTTTAATTGTTCATATGATATTTTCTTGTGATTATTGTTCAAGGTGAGATGTATGACAAATAGTATGCTAAAACTCAGGAGATTTACTCCCAAGTGGAGTTACTAAGCTCTGTAACATGCGAAGACTGTTTATGATATGATATTTAGAAAGCTAATGTGCTGTCCTCAATGTGATTACAGTATGATCAAGATTATTATCCTGGACGTCGGAAAAGAGGAAAGGATTACAAGGAGGGAATGGTATAAAGATAGGTTCAACTTTTGTTCAATTTGCAACTTTGGAAACTTCTATCACTTGCTACAAACTAGATTTAGATAATCTTATACTTTATTGTTGTTTCTTGCAGTATGAGCTTCCATTTTATTATCCAGGACAAGTAAGTTTCTTCTCTTTCATACCTTTGTAGCTTTGTACTGGAAACTAACTCTCTTCCCTTTACAATCTCAAGCTATTTTATTTATTTCTTGTCTTTTATTACACATGAGATATCGAACTAATTCTTCTGTATGGGTAAGATGATGGAATATCAATTCACGACATTTAAATCATATTAGATAAGGAAACAATTCTGTGTACTGGATCTAAGTAACAGGAAATAGTGATTAATATGAATTTGTGTCATGGAACTTTTAGATAAACATTGATTCTTGTGTGTGTGTGTGTGTGTGATCACTTGTAATAAAAAATGAGTCCTTAATTTTAAATTGGGAGAGTAGAAATAAGTTTTATTTAGTTTTCTACTACTACCTCCGTCTCACAATATAAGGCATTAGCCGCAAATTCACATGGATTAAGAAACAATCAATGAATATTTGTTATGTCTAAAATATCCCTTGTCTTTCATATTTATAGCTATAATTGTATTTCTTCATAGTAATTAGAATGGGATATTAAATGGAGGGTAAGAGTGGGAAAAACATAATAAATATGCATTGCAAATTGTAAAATGACTTATATTGTGGGATAAACACAAGAGGCTAAAAAGACTTATATTTTGGGACGGAGGAAGTAACATTTACATTTTTGTTTATGTGTTGTCTATTAATGTGGATAGCCTGTCATCTGGTCATGAATGATCAAATTGTGCCTCAAAATTTCAGCAAATTACATGCTAACGGTTAATAAGTGGTATTGATTATTACCTCGTGAGTTATTTTGATGTGGCTCTTGGACACCACATTTGAGCATGGATTCAGTATTTTTTTTTGTAGATTATAGAAATACTTGAGGTTGATGATCTTTATTCTCAAATAGTTATCTACTTCCCAAACCAATGCTTTTGCTTCCTCCATTTGGGAGAAAATGAAAATCAGTACTTCTATAATTATTTGTCATTTTATGCACCTGTATATATTAGTGGCCAATGCTATGGAAAATGCTGTTTTTCTCATTTTCAGACCTATTCTATAAGTGCAAAATGTATCCTCAAAGGTGGAATTTTGGATACTGTTTAGATTTTAATGATTTCTATTGTTCACCTTGGCTTATGAAGTATAAGTTTATGGAAATGTGTGTGCAGATTTGTGCAGGCAAAGTGACTGGTGTACACCTTTATCAAGGAGCTTTTGTGGACATTGGAGGTGTTCATGATGGGTAAGTATATTATAGTTTTCAATTTCATGTTGCACAAAAGAACTGTTAACCCTGACCTCCCTTCCCCAGAAGGAAAAAAAAAAGTTTCAGTATCTATGTGCTGAAGTTCTTATTTTTCGGTCTGATAAAACCAGAGTGATGAAAATGAAATAACATTATTTTTAGTTAAAATATTTACATGCTGCCTTCATTAAAGATTCAAATAAACTCTGGAGATTACTCAGATTAGAATGACCCACAAACTGAACTGATAGAGATGGTGATTAGGGTATCAATAAAATCTCACATATGAATGAGATGGAAAAAATAAATTGTCATGTATGAAGGTGGCACTTCACTATCATTTCTCTTCTCTTACTAATGAAGATCGGAGATTAATCAATTTTCCATAATCCATATAATATCACTTTCAACCACAGAAAATTCTCAAGCGGCTATTCTCATTCTCCTGTTTGATTCTTCTTTTTCCTATACATAATCTGTTTGTAGTCAGAAATTAAGTCAGAATTTTATTGGCTGCTCAGATGTTATAAGAGATTTTAGGGATGTGAAACGCAACATCATGCTAGAGCTGTAGAGGACTTTTGACATGGACAAAATTTTGGAAACCCCAATGGTATTCGAAAGTACCATAATACTCTCTGTACCAATTCTGATCAAAATATGTAACCTTTGTGTGTTCTAGTGGTAGTTCTCCATCAAATTTATCCTTTCTATCCTTATTCTTATCACCATCCGGTGTTCTTGTTTTGGGGCTGCTGTTTTTATGTGGCCTTGGAAGTCTGACCAAAATGCATGGAGAAGATATTTTTGGAGTCATATATAAGATATGGTCTTAAATGGAGTATCATTTGATGTTTTACAAATGAAATTCTGCGGAAAAAGCAGCACTGCAAAAGGTGCATAGGATATCAATGAAAACAAATGTGCTATGGCATCTTTTGTTTTGCAACTGCTGGATAAGAGGTTCGTATAAGGTATCTTTCAATTTTGTCCGTGAATGGCTGAACAGTTGAGAGAGATTATCATTTTGCCACCAAGAATGCTTTTTTTTTTCCCTTTTCTGATTGGTATTTATCATGGAACACTGTATAATATTTAACAATTAATTTCCGAGTACCCAGGAGAAAATTTTTTCCCTACCATCTTTTCTCAACACATGTTGTTTTGTTTTCTAAGTTGCAACTAGAGATACTTCAATAAAATCATGGACACATAGGACATGTTTGGTGGGATAAGAAATGAATCGTAGTTTTAGAACTATTACACGTTAAATACTTTATGAAGTTGATTTATTCATGGCTTGTATTTTCTGATGTTAAATGATCTAGGTTATCTAAGGAAATTCTTTGTTTTCCTTCTCTACTTACAATTGGTATTTCCCAGACTTGACATTTGCGAATGCATTTCAGATGGGTTCCCATAAAGCGCAATGACTGGTTTTGGATCCGCCATCATATAAAAGTTGGCATGGATGTTATCGTGGAAATTCTGGTGAGTGATAGGCTACTCATATGTGAATATCTTCATATAAATCACTCTATGCCTTCTATATTCTCTATGCTTGTAACCTTATAACATTCCCTGTGAATGTTCCATTTGATAATTTTTTTCTAGATACAAGCTTATCATATGTTTCTTTATTTTGCTTTTCCTGAATTGCATCAGGAATTAATCGAGTTCATTGCAACAATTATTGATTTCTTAAACATCAAGCTGTAACTCTTTGTGCACTGATAGGAATTACTTTTGAAAATCCTGACTCTTATTTTCATTTACCTAACCCCTCTTTTTGTACCCTTTTTCAAGTAATATAATTTATGGGGATCCTCCAATATCTACATTATATAAAGAAAAAAGAAAAACTCTGGGCCTGTGCTGAAGATTTTGAAGAAGACCTTTAGAGTAGTATAATTGTTTCAAGTGGACCCTTCTCTTCATATCAAAATAATTTTCTCAAAATACATGATGGATGGGGACATGGCAATCTTATTTCGAAAGACAGTACATGAAATAAATATATGATCATAGAAAAAATGAAGCAACAAGAGGACTCTGAAAAGTACACCCTAAGCGTCTGCAAATAGAAACCAGAGGACTCTGTATCTATCTCTAGAAGTAGAGGCAGCATACTTGGGTGTTTCAAGCTTCTAAACTGATGTTCAGCTGTAAATCACAGTATTATCCATTTATAACCAATTCTTGTGACGATCTTCCTGAAAACTCATCTGAACATCCACTAGAAAGTGTCCCTCCTTTTATTGAATATTTCTCTCCGTATATCTTTTGAACCTTTGAGAGAGAGCACCCCCATTCAGTTTTCTGGTTTTATACTTGGAATTTTTTTGCATGATTGCTCATTTTTCACTTAATTTGAATCTTGATCTCTTAATTGATTGTCCTGTGAGAAAATTTTCTGATGTTAAATGATCTAAAACTGAGGGCGAAGATAGGCCAAATAAAATTAAACTTCTCTTACAAAAAAGAAACAGTTTTTCTATCTTAAAATGTTAGCCCTTGAAAAATGAGTTGAGAGAAAATGCAGCGAAAATTACAGGTAGAGAGCCTGATTCCAGAATTTCTTTAAAGCATAGTTTCGGTAAGAGATTTTCTTGTATATTCTTAGTTTATAAGGTTTAGCTGTCCTCTCTCAAGTTACTTTAGATGTCTTAGTTTGGAGGAATACTAAGAAATTAGCAGCATGGCGAAGAAAGTGTCCTTGGGATATAGGTTTCAAAATGTCTACGTGTATCATATCTTAATGAAAATCTCAAGGTCGTATTTCAAAAGATGTGAACGTATGAATCATCTATTAATAAGAAACCTAGAGACGTGGGCACAAACTAATTAACTTCGTACTCATGAGAGAAAAAGAAAAAAGAGAACTAACATGAACTAATTTTCTCATATTATCATGTATTAGTTGTAGTGAACCAATACTTTGAAGAAAGTGGAAAAGAAACAGAAATGAAGTATACTGCTCATCTTCTTCTTTAAGCAGAAATGGGACCTCTGTGCTAGAAGAAAAAACATTGGTATGATTTTGAAAATTTTTTATATTACTGATAGTTGAGGAAATTGTTAACTATTAAGATTCTAGAAGTCTATCTTCTATGATTCTGCTGATATTTATTTATTTAGTTTTTTGTGTGTGATTCAATGTTTGGCTTATTGGTTACTTCCTAAACTTTAAATGGGCATGACATATGAGTTTTCAATCTAAATGCATTTGGAGATTCTCTCAAATATGGTATTAATGTTAGAGGGAAGAGAACATGTCAACATGCGCATGCTCTCCACTTCAAATTCATTATGCAGTTTCATATTTGTCTAGAAAGGATGATCGGTGACTTGGTTAGCTGGATGTGCCAGCATTCTTTATTTGTGGAGAACTTAGTTAAAATATTTTCTTTGTCAGGGAGTACAGTGTAGACTTCTATTTTTTATTGTCTAATTTATAATCTTGCACAACAAATAATTGGCTGTTTTGCAGGCAAAGCGTGATCCTTACCGATTTCGGTTTCCTATTGAGATGCGCTTTGTTGACCCGAATATAGATCATCTTATGTATGTGTCTCAGGTCTATTTTTATTTTTTTATGCTTTAATTGAAAAATAAAGTGCTTTCATCTTTAGATCATACCTAGAGGTTGTCATTATTCTATTTTTTCTCCCGGGATCTTATAACTCATAATGCCTGCAGAACAACTTGTTTGATGATTGAACTTATTGCTTGGTTTTATCCATTTCTTTCCTTGCTTGCAGATTTCATACTTTTGATTTCCCACCAATATTTCATCGTGATGAGGATACTAATCCAGATGAGTTGCGTGTGAGTGCCATTTACATTCCAAATGTCATGTTTGAAATACATCACGTATATCTTTTGAATAACCTTACTGACATTCATCTGAAGCTTTGACTGTCTTGATTAGTCATGCCATGCATTTATTGGGTCAATCATATACAAGTACATATTTTCCGCAGAAATAATTGAAGGGAAAATTGAACATTGACATCATCTCTTAGGACTGTTTGAAGAAATTCTTACTTGGAAATCTTATAAAAATATTCTGGGTCTCTTTTGTTACCATTAATATTCTACTGTCTCAATATGTTTGGGATAAGGAGAAGAAATTAGATTCAAGTCTTTATCCACCAACAATCTGTCATTATGGGGCATCTTATCCCATTTTGAGTACCTAGAAATCAATTACCATTTATGATAATTTTTCCAAACAGATTGGTAATTTCTTGGATGAAGCAGCAGTAGCTAGAAGGTTACAGGAATGGTAAAGCTTGTAGTATCTTGATTGTGAACAACCATTTAATCTCAGTTGGGCTTGCCAAAACATATTGCTTGACCTCTAAAATTTGTTATTTGTTAAAGGTTGTTTCTAATTGCCAGCTTTGCTTTGAATTTCCATCTTTCTCTTTAGCTTGATTGTGGTAGAAGTCCATTTCCTAGAAAAGACCCTGGCATCAAAGTGGAGGAAGAATCTTTATTATCAAATCACCCTTTTGTTGACAAGGTAAGTTTCATTGACTGGAGTGTTTCTACTTTGCATTTTTATGATATACTAATTACCAGTGATCTCATGCTAGTCTATGCATATTTAGCTTAGTTTAAGCTGTTATTATCAGGCGTCAAGCTTTAACTATTATAGCCTTTAGAATTTAATTATATTCATGATTTATTCATATAGATCTTCGGAAATACACTAGGCAGCCTCACCCTGACATTATTGAATCAATTTGGTTGATGTGAAATCTTTCATTGAATGCTTCTAGCTTTTGTGTTTTTTTTTTAGTGGATCTCTCCTAATTTGTTGTTTCTGACATTTATTTTAATGCCTAGGATTATTCTCAATCTCAAATTTCACTAGGTAAAATTTTGTAGTTTATTTGCTGTGGTTGTTCAATTAAATACCTATTTAGAGATAGTATAGAGAACAAAAAAAAAATTAAACCAGAGAAAGTTCAAAAAGAGCTCCTATCTTGACTCAATACGCATTTCCATGATGCGACAGGAAATATCATGTATCTTCTCTATGATGTGTTTGAATATGTTCATTTCATAGATTTTGAGGCAGTGGCTTCAAATATTATAACTCTAGATTTTGCATACAGCTATGGCAGATACACAATGCTGAACAAATGATTATGGATGATATGGAGGCTAATCCTGATAAATATAAAGACAAAAAGCCTTCAGAGTTAACAGATGAAGAAGATTTTGATGAAGAAAACAGTGTCGAGCATACCAAAACTTATTACAAGAAATCCTTACTTCCACTGATGATTATGGTGAGAATTCTTTTCCTTCACAAATTGTGTTAGCCTCTTCACTAATAGTTTTATGTGATCATTCTTCAACTTTTTTTGCAGAAAACAAGTGTAAAAGAACTAGACTTAGATCCTGCATGGGCTGAGCGTCAGGTTTGTTATAAATTGAATTGAATATTGTTCCCAATTTCCAGGTGCACTGTATTTTTTCTTTTTCATCTTTTTTCATATTTTGCTTCATTTACCTGAACTCTGGACCAATTAATGCTGTAGTTCATTATGACGTAGCAAAACTTTGGCTTAGGTTTAGCTTTTATGGTGTTTTCTTTATGACAAAAGCGGGACGGATTTGAGAGAGAAAGGCTTGAGAGATCAGCTGAGAAAGATTTATGAGAGAAGCTAAACCTCACAACAAAAAAAGAAATCATTCAGTAATTTCCCTACCTCGAAGCAGCAATTACAATGATATGTTACTGCGGAACCTAAAGTACTTTAAAGCTTCAACTCTAAGAAACAATTCTCCATTGATTTAGTCTCTCTGTTTTTTTTTTCTTTAAGCTAAAAGCTTTTTGAGCTGTTATTAATTTTTTCACTTCTGAGTTTAGCTTAAAAGATCTAAAGAAGGATTTTTCCTGTACTTGGAGATGATTTTTGAACTGTTTTTCCTTATTATTGATGTGGTTGAAAATAAAAATAAGTCCTTTCTTTTAGTAATTGAGAATAAGAAAAAATTAAGTCCTACAACAGAGAACAAACCCTTAAGGTTTAAATGCTAAAAAAGAGCTTCAGGTTGACTGCAACTAAATTCAAGTTGTGTGTGATACTAATATTAGTTATTTCATTCTAAAGAGCATTATTAAAACATGCTGCAATTATACTTGATTTCTTTTCTCAAAATTTGGTGTTGGAAGATAAAGTCTTTTACTTGGGTAGTTTGCTTGTGTTCTGTTTAATTCAGCACCATAACAAGCTGAGAAAGGAAGCAGAAGAGAGGGGAAAGAAGTACAAAATTTTTAAGCTGAGGAGAAACATCGAGATGGATGAATATGACTTTATGCATTGGCGTCGATCATTTGAGGAAAGAGAGGCTCTACTCAGGGATATCAGCTGGTAATCTATTCGATTATTTCCTTTGTTCACTTACAAATAAATAACCATAGAACATGAAAGACTTTGAAATTCAAATGCACTCTTGCGGGTATGAATTCTCCCTAGCCAATTTTAATTCCAGTGAAGTAGACCTTCGTCTGTCTCTGCCTTTGCATATCCTACTTTTTTTTAGAATCACCCATTTGTTGACTTGGTCACTGTTTAGGAGTTTTATGTATTGTCAAATATTATTAGTTCACTGAATGTAGTATATCCAGAATTATTGTTAAAGATGAGTTATGAAAGGTGATTTAAGTCTCCCAGCTGAGGAATTCATTTAATGTTTTTTTGATGAGAGTTAGATGCCCTTGAATTAACACGGGAGAGTGAGTGGTAAACCATATTGTCGAATCTTCCAGTTTTTATTCCATTTGGCATACTTTCATGATGAAAGTCCCTTTATTGTGTTATTTTGGCATCCTTAACTGGTTCAATAAAGAAATTAACACCATTTTCTAGTAATTCTGCTTGCTTCCTGATTACCTTTATATTCTGTGACTGTCATGTTCTAATCAGCTGTTCTTCGTATAAACGCTATTTTGCTTGAAATACTTTGTTTCCCTAAACTTGCCTTTATGCTTTTGCAGCCGGCAAGCCCTTGGGCTTCCATTGGAGGAGCCTGGCAGGTACGTAGATCCTATCTACTTTGGGAAGGATCAGTATGATCCCGACAACTCTCTTTACCGATATGACTACTGGGGGGAACCAAAGAATTCAGAGAAGAGTAAGCAAGAAAGAATGACGGATGCCCACAACAAATCTATTGTTGGAAAGGGTACCGTTTGGTATGAAATGTCATATGAGGATGCTATCAAGCAGAAGATGCAAAGGGAAGCCCTCGGGATCCCATTGAAACAGTATGATGAAGAGGATGAAACTGAAAGTCGTGATGATGATGATGATGATGATGACTTTGATTACAGCATCCTTTCTGATCCAAATGCAAATGTATATGAGCCAGAGC
>JAWZTD010000002.1:6245660-6263336 GCA_035221335.1 Echites panduratus | reverse complement strand
GTGAAAGCTTTTATGGATTATAAGTGTGAAGGAGTCATATGAGCAAGAATATGGTTGTAGAAATATAATTGATGCTTGTGGAATAGTTGTTCTTACTAAGTTACCATGATGCTTTAAATGTTCTTAAGTGCCTTGTGAATGATTTCTTGATAATCGAGTTCCTTGGAAGGAGTATGATGATACATTCTTATGTTTTTAAGTCCTTGATTATCGTGAGAAAGCTTGTCTTTGAGATACACGTGATTAGGATTTATAAATGCCTTAGATGATAGAGGATTGTGGATTCTTGTTGTATCTCTTGATAGGAACTTGACTTTTCAAAGAGTTGTATATCTTTATGTGATTCTTGGTAGAAGGATTGAAGCTTACGAATTTCTTGATAATAATCTTGGATTAAGTACTTCATGTGTTCGTGAATATTCTATGCATGATGTGTTCTATGACTTGTTGAATCTTAAATGTAATCGAGTTGGTTTTAAAAGTTATACTAGTCCTAAATTCTTAGGTATCTTGTTTAAAAAGCATGTTGTAGGACTACATATGAAGGGGAAATCTATGATCATTGATGAATACTTGATAAGACATATCACGATGAAAAGTTGTTCCTTGAGAAAGTTGAAAGAAGACATGATAATTGTAATATAGATACATTGTTTTCTGTCTTTATTTAGCATACTTGATGCGATTATATGATGTTATGGATTATGTTTTGTCCCAAATATAGAGATTTGTTGAGATTTTTGAAACATTTCTTACCTTCCAATGAGAATAATATTGTCTATCTTGATGAGTCTTTAAATTCTAGCATATGTGAGAGTTATATTCTTCTTGATTTTACACATGTTTGACGTCTTTGATGGAGGGAAATTGAATGATAGTGTGAGGAAGTGTTTCTTCCATTTGCATTATATTGATAATCTTGATTCTTCGGAAAGGCATGCAAGTTTTGAAGTTCTTTTGTGCCATGCCTTACGGGGTCATAGACCTTTAGAGTTGTTGTTTTATGTCTTAAATGAAAGAGCTTTGTTTCATTAGTGCTTAAAATGGATAGTATTCCTCGGTTACATTGTGCTTTCTAATGAGTTTATTGTAGATAAGGCAAAATACATATCAATTAAAGAAAGACCACCACCTCGGTATGAAAACAAGGTAAGATATTCTACTGGTATAATTTCATGTAAGGATTACCAATACCTAGTGCTTGAGAGCATGGATCTACTTGGTAAGTTTTATATTCATCTTTTAGTAAATGTTAGTGACAATTATCTTCTCCATGTAGGACTTGAAGATTCGAGGACAAATCCTTTTTAGGTGAGATGGAATGATGGAGATCAACAAAGAATCCTAGCATTAGTGGAAATCCAAGAAGAACAACTTATTGTTAATGCCAAATTTAGAGAATTTAAGCTTGAAGGATGGAAGTTTTCATATAAGGATTTGTATTTTAAGTTCAAGCTTGAAGATAGAATGAAGATGGCTTGAAAAACACGTTTTGAAGTATCAAAGAAGGGTGAAGACATCAAGTCAAAATAAGCCAAGGAAGTGCCCAAACAGAGCAGCCATATGCAGACCAAATTTACTGAGGCTAACTCGTCTGGCCACCGGCCCTCCAACCAATGCTGGTCAGCCTTTGTCCAGCGGAGCCAATTTTTGATTTTATACTATTTTCTTAGTTTCTTCTTATTATTTGGCATTTATATTAAGGGTGTATGTGTCTTTAAACCTTATGAACGAATTATTAGGCTAATTTAGGGTTCGGGGACTATATATAGTCCTTTATCTTTGCAATTAATACAACACTTCTAATATATCTTACAAACAACTTATCAAAATTTGAGTGATTCCATTTTGGATCAAACTTGGTTACTTTGAGTGTTCTTCATGAAACTCTTCTAGGGTTCTTGATTAATTACTTGGGGCTTTCAATCACTTGGCCAGGGTGTTGATTAGTCTATCAAACTCAAGACATTCGTTGATGTTGGAAGACAACATAGCTATGATCTTATGATAAGTCTTGGGAATATTTCAATTGATGTGATTAAGATTGATGAACGAAGATATTGCTTTCAAGATCACATCATTATACATGTTGAACTGTCACAGAGTTGTTGCGCTTCCTTTATGTGGAAGAACTATCACATAATCTTTGGGCTTAATTCAAGTGAAAACAACTAAACATTGATAACCAACCAATACCAGATCAAAAAAGGGGACCCAAGTGCCAAAGATCTATCATGCAATCACATTAGAATGAAACAGCAGTATATCAGGACAACTCAGGATGCATGTGCGGAATTCAGGGTGTTAACTTATTTACCAAAAGAGTAAACACTAGAGGAAATTTTAACCACTGTAACATTATTACATAATTGATAAGTCACCTATAGAGCATACAAGGACCAGGTCTGCAAATGATTTACCACATTTAGCAAAATCAGTATTAAGTACTTTAAAAGATCTTCCACATTTATGAAACTGTTATAAAAATTTGTTCACCTTGTAGTAACCCTTCATTACTTGTGGCCCCCTAACTTTGACTATGCCCTTAGAACCAGCAGGAAGGAATTCATCTGTTTCAGCATCAACGACTTTTATTTCTGTATGTCGAAGGGGATGCCCAATTGAACCAAGAACCTTCAAAGGTTAAGTCCGTGATATTGCGAAATGAAGTAGCATGGTATAAAGTGGATAAAATTGACACATCTAATCAAGGATAATTAACTTGCACAAGATAGATGAGTTTATCGTCTTGCCCTAAAAAGCAAAGTCTAAATCATCAGAGTAACAAACACTATTTTTAAGTAGCGTCTATTGCGAGAAAGAAATCTTCCACTGCTCTATCAACAACCAAAACAAAGAACCATTAATTAGAGTTATCATTATTTATTATATACCGCTTTAGGGAAGTAAAGGCTTTGATATGTTCCATTAATTTGCAGGAAGTTGCTGCATCAATAAAGGGATGATTTCAGAAGTCAAGACCATTAAAAAGCTATTTCTCAAATTGATAAAGGATGCATTAAAACTGAATGGACTCACAGAATGCCCAAATATATCAAAATTATCAAAACACTTCTGAATACAAGGCTTTGCACTTTCACTTACTGAATTAGTTTATGCTGACTATGATTTCGTTCTTTGGAATATTCTAGTTCTACAAGTGGAAGGTAAAATATCTCTTACATTGCAACTAAGACGTCGAGCAGCAACAACCGGAGATGCCTCGGTTAAGCCATACCCATTCTGAACTTTGATGTCAATTGCCTGAAAGTATAAACATAAATTGATGAAATAAATACATAAATATTCTTGAGAATTAATCATTAATGCCTCCCTGAAGTTCGTCGTTTGACAATTAGATGCAAGAACTTTTTAATTGTGAAAATTGTGTCTACAATCTAGATCATTTTAGTAGACATGAAAGAAAAAATGGAAAAGACTATAATGCATTTAAAATGGTTAGGACTTCAGTAGGGAAAACATATAACCTGGAAGTGTGTGGTCTCAACAATTGCATACTTGAAGTTTTGATTGTAATTTTAACGAAGTTCGTTATCGATGGATGGAAATCTGTAGCAAGCCCCATTTGCTAGAAAAGGAGTTTGGATGATAACCCACTTATTTGAATGTTGAAATAGATTTACTAAGATACTCTTGCACAATTACAAAAGAAATCTCTTCTAATTCATTTCCACATTTGTCACTTTTAATTCTTTCATTTCCATACACCATTAATCTCAACATTTTACTAGCATACAAAATAATTAGTTGAAAATATCTTCAAATTCAACAAATCCAAGCTATCCCAATGATAGCAATTTTTCATATAATCAGTTGGAAATTTTCTCTACGTCCCATCTAAGAGTGCTTGAGGTGATAAGTTTTGAAGACGTTTTGCAACCGATTATTTTTTCATACCTGCTAGTGAAAAATTACATAAATAAGATGTTAATGGGATGAAGAAATGAGATAAAATGAAAATGGATGATAAAATCATTGGATGAAGTATCTATATAATTGCATAGGACTATTTTGGAAAGTCTAATATCAATGTTCAAACAAGTGGACAGCAATTAGAACTTCATTTCTAAAGCATGGGCTCCCAACAAATTTCCATCCATTCTTGAGAGAGTCCATCTGTTAAAATGTTTTCTTATTTTTCACCAACTAAATCTTCAAGTAAATTTTGTCGAAACCCAAACTTGGAGAATTACTCCCTCCATTTCAAATTAACTCACTTAAAGTTATTTTTCCAGATATTAAGGCAATTAGTACTTTACCCTTTTTAACTATATTACCCCTACTAATTGTTAAAGTACAACTTTTATGTTTTAGTCTCTTTTCTCTCTTTTTTCTTCCACTCTCTTCCTTTCTTTGGTTGTAGTATTGAAAAAAGTAAGACAATTAAGTGATTTTGAAAAAGGTAAAAGAAAGTAGACTAGTAAGAGTTAAAATAGGAGATTCATCTACCTTTTTGGCATTGAAATGTGTAAGTGCCAATTAAAATGAAACAAGACCACTCCCCATTAGTGACAATTAATTTAAAATAGAGGGAGTATTTATTTTTTCATTTTTTTGAAGTCCTAACCATTTTGAAGACATTATAATCCTTTTATAATTTTCATAACATCCATCAAAATAAGTCCAATGGGAGCAAGAACTTAAAGGAACATTTGGAGCATTTTTTAGAATTTAAACAACCATATTAGCACAATTACAAGCTTAGGCATCTAATTGTCAAACCCTCAATATTTTGCGAGAAATATCTAATTGACCCTATTCTTTGTGTACATAATGCTACTAACCTCAAAAAATGTGTCTACATATGAAGTCAAACTCCCACCTCCACTTATGCCGGCCTGAAAAAATAAGAGGAACCTTTCAGTTAACAATTTCCTCCCATTGTTTCTTTCTAAAATAATGCAGCACTGGCTGTTAAAGATTAACTTAGAAGGAAATGTCATTAATAATTTCTTTAAAAAAAATAATAATAATAATAATAAGAACAAGAGTTGATTTATGGAAACTATGAGACCTTTGAAATCCCAATTCCAGTGTGAATTTTACTGTAAATAATTTTCCTTGCAAAGATATGCAGTGGCTGCAATAGGGCTGCAACAAGTCTGGCCCACAGCAGGTCCAACATGGAAATAAAGAAGGATGGCTGTTCTGGAGATCTCATTAAACATTTTCCCTATAGAAACAAAACGGATAGAGAAGAAATTACAAGAAAACCAAGTCCAGAAAACAGCTGACACTAATAAGAAATAGCAACTCAGAAGTATGCAAGACCGAGCAATAACAAAAATGTGATAAACAAAATATAGACTACTTGTTGACTATTATGTTAATTACTATATTCTAGATAGGATTATAATTGATTAGGTTAATTTCAGATTGATTAGTAGTTGCCTATTTGACATAGCTACTGTTTTGATATCTTAGATTTATATTTATACATGTAATTAGAGGAATATTTATTCTCTCAAACCCTAAAATTCTACACTACTCAATGCAACAGCAAGGTCTCAAATGTTATGTTTGTATTCGTTTATGGAGTCATGTGGACTAAATTTTCAGGACTGAGAAGGAACATATTTAGAGTGGGATGGAGGGAACTTGATAAGGAGAGCTAAAGGCATAACAAGGCAAGGGCTTCAATTTTGTCAAGTTCAGTACTAGAAAGTGGCAGTTTCACATCAGAAATAGCCATCATATCTCTAGAAATAAGTACTGTAAAAAGCCAAATACATAAGGAACTAGAGATATTTGGGTAGGGAGTGGTCCAAGCAACCACTGAAAAAATCTCCCTAACTAAGAACAGAATGAAGACAACAGAGATCAGATATTGTTCAAACTAAAAGTCATCATCCCAAAAGTCAACTTGTTCTCCCTTTTAGCCACATAAAAAGGGAAGTTAATATGTTACATTCTCAACTAGAGATTTTTAAATGTTTACATTTACTATGTTGATTAGCTGTAGGGAAAATTTCATATCCATATTTGTCTAATGAAAAGAGCATTACATGAAGAGTTCTGTCTAATCACTCATGGTAACTGGCTATGACAATTCAAATTGGAATGACAAAAGAAAAAACAAACTGAAAAACGGAAAACAACTCTAGTGACTGTTGCTTTAATTTAAACCTCATAAATTCTTTTGGCCTCCATGTATGCCATACTGATCCTTAAGAAAAGAAGTGCAGCAAGCTTAACAATATGGGAGCCTGCAGCAATCTGCTTCTGGATGCCACTGTAAATCATAAACAATAGTAATCAAAACAAACTGTAAATCATATCATCACAGAAGCAGAAGAAAACATTAACCTGAAGACTTGAGAGAATATAACAAATTTTTCAATAAGATGCAGAAATCAAGTAGATAATTTCAAACATAAGATGGCTAAAAAATTTCAACTGAATACCCAGGTATCCAGAATCTTGTTGCTAAACATAGGTGTATGTTGTTGAAGAAAACAACAAGTCACACAAGCTTATGCTTATTTAGTTTGTAGCATTGATATACATTACAAAGCAGAAGTTCAGGTAAAAGTCAACTTATTGCATATTATGCTTTATTGTCCCACATTGATTGAATAAAAATATTCAAAACTAGCAAAAGTAAATTTAAAATATTTTGAATAACTTTTGATAAAAGAGATTTCAGACACTTGCAAAGGACGGAATTTGTTACCATCTTTCCATTCTTAGAAGAGTTTTTTCAGCTTTTCTTCCTCAAAGAGAGACATTAAAATTTTCTAACATGATGAATGGTAACTACATCAGATAAAAGTAATAGACTGCAGATGGATTGAAGCACCTGTAAAGTGTCTCATATACCAAAGGCACAGAGATCAGGTAATGGGGTTGATAACGTCTCAAATCTTCCTACAAGGACAATAACCACATTTATAAAAAGGTCTCATTTATCAAGCAGTCTTGGGCAGACCAAATACTTATGTTTTGATATTTTTATGTTCTTCGATCATCTACAAAATTAAGAAACTAAAAACTTATGATATTAAATGGGTACCTTCAAGTTTTTTATTGTTGTGTATACTTGTTCAACTCCATATGTGAATATGAAATACTCACAACTACGCTCATATGCATGCCATGGTGGAAGCATGCTTAGAAATCTATCTCCCGGTATGGCAGGTACTATGTCCCATAAGTTTGTAATCTGTGAGTAACAGAATACATGAAGATGTTAGAAACAGAAGACATAAACAGACTAAATACGACTAAAATGAGAACTTACCATAACTAAAAATTTATAGTGCAACAGTTACCTTGGTATCCACTAATGCCAGTATGTTTGATGAGTTCATATGCATTTCATATCTCCTTGTATTTAATTATTCTACAGGTCTGTCATTCTTTTCTATATCCATTGTTTTTGTTCTTCAGTGTTAGCGGGTGTGAAAGTTGCAGTTTACCGGGGTTGGAGGTCTGTGTACATTCATATATATATATATATATATATATATATATATATTGCAAATTCACAAGATTCATATTCATATCTACAAGAACGGAATTTGTCGTCCCTTTCCTTTATATGACAGTGATAATTACATTTAATGAACCATCCATTGTGCCCATAATTAGAAACCATTAAAAAGTTAACTGCAATTTGTTCAACCCTACAATTTGTAACTTCTGAAAAGTAAATGTTAATTTATTTATAATTTCCTTAAATATTTCACCTTTAAGCTTGAGAGTGTGGCACATTAAGCAACAGTGTACTGTTTCAGTAGCTGGAAGTGCTAGCTCCTAAGTTATAAAGGAAAAATATTACAGTTAAGAGTTCTCTAGAAATGCACCAGAGTTCCACTGAAACAAAAAATAAATCAGCAGCTACAAGAAGCCCAAGAGAATATTTATTTACATATATATATATATATATAGAGAGAGAGAGAGAGTATACTATATATATAGCATAGTGAAATATATCTAAAAAAATAAATTTTTTACAGAAGATATTTTTTTAAAGAAAAAAAAACAGTTGACTTAAACGCTATTTTTATTTTGACTGAGTCTTATTAGTATAGTCCTTACAGGAAATAAAAGGTGCAATAGTGAACTCCAAAGCACTACGCTATATAAATATATATATATATATATTTAAGAGGAAACAAAAACATCAAACAAAAACCAGCAGTCAAAACAATGACAATCAATGCGTTGGAAGGATAAAATTTGTGTAGTGTTCCACTGTCAAACATCTTGACTGGCCCTGATGTATTGTTATTTTATCAGAAACATCATGTCTATTGTGCATAATATTTTTTGACCTAGGTCAAATTCTCAAAACAGAACCTTTTCCAAATTAATCAATTAAACTTTTCTAAAGTTTTTTTGTTGCTTTCCCCTCTTTTATGAGATTATTTTGTTTCTTTCCTGTCATATGACAATATCAGATAAACCAGATCATTAAGCTGCATACACTCAAGTAAATTAGCTTTATAAAGTCGACACATGATGGTTATCATTATTGTACAAGTTTCTACTTTTCTATGATGAGCTCAACAATGACAAGGTTCCTTAGACCTTCATATGCTTCCAAGCAAAAGAGAACAGCTTGAACTGAAATCTATCTATTATATATAATCAATGAAAAAAAAGGTATGCCACTTAATTTTATTGAAAATTTAGATATTAATGAAAAAAAAAAGGTTTTATTTAGATTCAATGAATGTAATATTTCACATTGAATAAACATAATTTTTCATATCCATTAAACTAAAACAAAACAATTCAAATTTAGTGATCATAATCTTTCATAAACTATTAAAATACTCCAAGAAATTCTTAAAAAAATTGAAAAGCTTTTATTTATAGTCAATAATACTTCATTTAATGCATTCAATGCTTCCCAGGTGAATGAGAAGTCACAAATTTTGAGTTTCTTAGAATACCCCTCAATAAAAACATGTCACTGAGAAACAATTATTTTTGTGACCCATGATTAATTAACAATTATTTAGGAGGGTTTTATATTTTTATCCAAAAAGTCTCATGAATAGAATAGATATGTCTTCAACCATCTCACAATCGCAAAATAAATAAAAGATCAACTTTGTTTCTGGAGCTTTATTCTTGATCTTTATTTCTTAGAAAAAAATTGTTTAAAAAAGTTTGCTTTAATATTCTTTAGGAAAACAAATTTTATTCATATCATTGTACACGTAAACAAAATTTTAAATTTTGTAAAATTTAAAAAATATTTTAATATACATTATTAAATAAAAGTAGTTCTGAATGCTAGTTTAAATACAACAGAGAAACCCGGTGGTTAACAATGCTCAATACTATTAATTGCAAAATATTAATTGTGTCAAGGCTACTTGAATTTAAAATGACTTTTTTTTCCAATCAATCCATAAAACAGAAGCTAATATTTCTAGACAGGAACACAAGGCTCTTGAAGTTCTTGGAATCATTTAACTTCACCACATACATACAAGAAAAATTTGAAGATTAATGCCCTGTAAGTTTCCAATATCAAGAAACACGGAAGGAAGCATCAAAATATATTAGTTGCATTCCAAGACAGAATCTAGAAAAAGTAGCCTGATATCAATTCTGTTGAAGTAATTATTTTCAGAAACAAGAAAGAGGATTAGTGTCAGAAATTCAAGACAATAAACACCCATTGAAAGTTCAAAATACATTAAATCACATTAAGTGCATAAACACAGTAGCAGACAATTGGAGGCTATTTCATCCAGATATTATGCCCTAATTCATTTCTTCATCATACTTATACAAGTAAAATTCATGTCATATGACCATACAAGTACAAGAACAAATTCAGACCTGGTGAAGAAGATTCTTATGTGTAAGCATGACTCCTTTCGGGTTACCAGTAGTTCCACTAGTATACATAAGCGTGGCCACATCATCAGAGCTGATGGCTTCATATGTATATTCATGCCCTGCAATTTTATAGATATGAACATATATCATTTCCATTTTAGCACGTTACAGCAGGGAAATTTCATTTTCATTAGAAAATTAATTGCTAAAAGCATGACAACCACACAATGGCACATCGATATACAGACATATTATAACACTCCATCCATCTGTCTGAAATTAAATGTCCCTTTTTCCATTTTGGATGTCTGAAATTGAACATCCGATTTCTTAAAATAGATAGATAGATCTTTAGTATAAAGTCTCATTAATAACTTCCTTGAATGGATTTACATTCACTTGCCCAAATGCACCCCATTTATTACATAATGAAAGTCAAAATCAGCCCATTTATTAAGTCAAAATAGATGGAGGGAGTAATATATATTAACAAAATCATCCCTAACTCAGATAATCACAAAAAATAAAAGAAATAAAAAGACTCAATTTGGAGATCAATGATCAAACCTTCAATACCAATGGTATACGTCATAATGACCAATTTAAACACTTGACCACTAAAGTTGCATGTTTTTTTCACATTTAACCATTCAAACGTATGAGTTTGCAAGGATTTAACAATTTAGACATTTAATTTTGTGAAATATAACAAAAATTTAACCTATAGTGATCTGTTTGGCAAATCTGAAAAGTTGAAGTCATATTAACACGTTCGAACATTTGAAAGTTGAATGATCAAATTAAAAGAAAAGTGCTACTTTAGTGATCAAATTGGTTATGCCCTTATTTCTTAGCTAAAAGGTAATTTGTAGCCCAGGAGATTGCAAAATGATGATCAATAATAGGATGTCTGTAGCATATAAGAAGATTAACATTTGAAAGAAATAATACCTCATGGAAAATCCAACTAAACATAAGAAGCAACACAAGCCATCAAGGAAGGCTGAGGATCTTTTGGCAGAATTCAGAATTATGCTAAAACAAGTACTCTGATATGAAGGAATCAAACCCCTTCAAACAAGTATTAGTCTATTTATGCTTTGTGTGAAGATGGCAATATCAGCAAAACAGAAATTCTTTCATCTCTTTTTTATCTTGTAAGTGATACTGCTTGTGCAATCAGAAATTAGAACAAGGTGTGCATTCGGAGTAGCAAATAAATCACAAGCACATAAATAAAACATAGGACCCTAAATATCGCATATCTAGTTCAACAGAAGAATGGGATGTTCAGAAAAAATGTCCTAAGGCTTAACAACACAACAATTATGTTGGATGACAATCCATCTGTTGTTATCAGGCATCACTGGATAATATGCTTAACAGATAAAGCAAGGGCTTGTAACAACTATAGTACAATTCTACAGCATTATTAAGAATCTCCAGGAGATGGATTACAAGACACTGGAAACCTGGTCAGACATTTGGAATTCCTGAACTATAAATAGTAGGGAATAAAATGCTTCAGGTACTTCTCGCACAGATCCTTATGAGATACAACAGAAGATTACCACCACTACGATTCACTGCAGAACTGGATGATTGTTGCTCTCATGCAGCAGAAGAGAGGTTCTCTTATAAAATGCTCAGAAACAAAAACAAACAAATTAAGATAGTGAAGGGTCATCATGAGCAAAAGCTTCAACTACAAGTAGCATGTAACATATCTATCTACGTTTATTTCAATCCGACCGTAGATGCAAAAGCACATTCAACTTGGATTAAAACCAAGTCCAGTAAGTCTTTTAGATGTTACCCATGTTAATGGGAACGATAAACAAGAATGTAGAGTTACCTTAGAAATATTCCTACTGAAATAAAATAGATTATTAATCTTCTCTAAATTGTACCAGAGAGAATGATAGGCCTCGAGTTTAAGTCTACAAGAATTAAGGAAATTGAGTGACCATCAGATGTTAAGGGAGGAGAGAAAGAAGTCCATGTTGCCATGAACAGTGAGATGCACTTACTAGCATCTTTGGAAAGCAAAGCCATATTACTTTCATGACCCAAATCTATGATCTCCCCATAACAATATATTGGCAATCCTTCTACTCTCCTTGTGATGCTCGATTTCTCTCCCCAAAGGAGGACAACAAATTTTACTGTTGCCTGGGAACCAAAAGATTCTGCAAGCCGATCGTACATCTCAGGATTATCCACCACAAGTGCAACACTGTAATAGCAGTGACAAGTCACAAAATAAACGAAAGCTTATGAACCCTTGATAAAAGAATATCAATCTAAAAACTGCACTTAAGTTACTAAGTTAACTTCATGTCTGAAGTAGATATCTAATTAAGAATAGAAGATAAACTCAGATAAGAAACCAAATTTCCCTACCTATCAGAATGGTTATATATCAGTAAAAGCTCTTCAGCGGATGACCTTGAACCTCTCACCACATTAATCGCTCCAGTGGCCATAATACCTAAATGCAACTTGAACACTGATGTATGAGTATAAATCTACAGAAACAGAGAAATCAGTCATATGAAAACCAGGTTTTGCATACCATGTAGATTGAAGATGTTCAAAATTTACTTCCCAGGATAGAAATGAACTTGAGGAAATCATGCTGTCATCAAGTATCATTTAAAGCATACAAAGACATTTACTGATCGTATCACGAGAAGCACAATATGTTAGGGAAATTATGCAGGTTTCAGCAAATTTAGCAGCTGATTGATTATGATTCCAAGTTAGAACCATCAGACTAAAGTCCAAAAACAAATGGCTCCAGATCTTCTATCACACATTTGTGTGTCACTCCCTTCTACACAATAATAAATTAATAGAAATCTTACACTTGATCTTTAATCATTATTTTTTTATATATTTTATATACTAAACCGTTAGGGGTCTTAATCTTTTCGGGGCACGTGTTAAATTTTTATTAATGTGACAGGGAATAGCACAAATGTGCAATAGAAGATCTAGAGCCAAAACAAATCGAATTGTAGCTTTTTCCTTAGAATACCAAACTAGACAGAGACAGTCCAAAGGGAAAGAAGAATATCAAATCAAAAAACCAGCAGAATATTATTTCAGAAATTTTCAACAGGAGAGAAGTATTCCATTGTAAGAAATCTTTGCTGTGAAACTAGAAGGAAGACGAAACTGCAATAATTTGGGTTTTCTTATTATTATTATTAAGAGGCAATAATTTAGGTTTTCATTGAGGCAATAGGTTAGGTTTTCACTGAGGTAATAGGTTAGGTTTTTAGTAAGACAATAATTTAGGATTTCTAGTTATTATTACTTTTATTAGTCGTTAGTTTAATATTTCTATTATTGTTATTTTTAGGGAGTTATTATTTTTACAGAAAGTTACCAAGTTTTCTACCGTTGCAACAAGTCTTGCCTATTTAAAAGGTATTAAATTGGGTAAAATCCCAAGTCAAAAGTATGAGCTTGATAGGATCGACTCACAAAAGCAAAGAATAATTGAGCTCATCAAAGGGATTGAAACTGTAGATAATTCAGTAATTAAAGGGATTATTATCCCTTAATTAAAGGGATTATTATTAGATGGTTTCCTATAATAGTTAGTTATTTTAGGAATCTTCCTAAATTAGGAGACTACCAAACCATTTATGCCCTAATTCTATATAAGTGCAGAATAAAACAGTAGACCTGTGGCCTACATCTAAACTTCTACATGGTATCAAAGTCGTTCTTCCATGAATGACAAAGCTGCAATGGTGGGATCTCGGTCTTCATCACTCGAGACCACCAGAAGCACTGTCCCTTCATTTGTCTCAAGGAATGGTGACAGTGAGGGTGAGAGAGGGAGAAACAAGCATAAAACTTGATGTGATTTCTGCAAAAAACCAAGGCATACAAAAGATACCTCCTGGAAACGACATGGAAAACCAGCCAACTAGAAGAAAAAAAGGGGCCATTAGAGCAGGATATGGGAAAGCTTTGCATGTTGGGAACTAGTCCTCTCATTACCAGGATACCTCTAGCTTATCCATGACTTTTCCTTTCACAAGGGAACAACTTGATCATCTGTACTCAGTACTCACTCCTAGCTGAGAATACCCCTAAGCCCTCTTGTTCTTGTTCTTTAGTCCAGTCTGGTATAATCCTTCCAAAGGCTCTTGTTTGTACTATACTCTCATATTCTTGGATTGTTGACTCTGGAGCTACTAGTTACAAGACTGGTAACTCCAAATTTCTCTCCTCTTATTCACCTTGTGCAATCCAAAGACTCTTGTTTGTACTATACTCTCATATTCTTGGATTGTTAACTCTAGAGCTATTGGTTACATGACTGGTAACTCCAAATTTCTCTCCTCTTATTCACCTTGTGCAAAGAACCTAAAAATTAGAATTGCAGATGGTTCCCTCGCCTCAATTGCAGGGGAGAAGGGATCTATCACATTACTGTTAGCAATGAGGAAAAATAATGTTGTGACATTTTAGGTTAGGTCATCCTAGTTTACAATACCTGAAGTCCTTGCTACCTCATTTATTTATCAATAATAGCAGGTGCTTTCAATGTGAATGTTGTGAATCAGCAAAATTCATCGGAGCCATTTATGTTAATTCACGTTGATTTATGGGGTCCCTCTAGGACTAAAACACCTAATGGAAAGTTGTGGTTCGTCACTTTCATTGATGATTGTTCTAGAGTCACATGAGTATTCCTTTTGAGAGATAAATCTGATGTTTCTACCACCTTTGTGTATTTTTCTGTAACATGGTTAAAAATCAATTTCAAAAGGAGATTGAAATGTTAAGAAGCGATAACGGGAAGGAGTATGTGAACTTGCAGTTAAAAAACTTCCTAAATAGCAAAGGGATTGTCCACCAAACCTCCTACAACTATACCCCACAGCAGAATGGGATTTCTAAGAGAAAAAATAGGCACCTCTTAGAGGTGGCTAGGGCCATTAGCTTTCAAACAAAAGTATCAAAATAAATATGGCGGGAAGCCATCCTCACTACCAATTTTTTTATCAATAGACTTCCTTTCAAAACCTTGAAATTCCAAACCCATCAATAGATAATTCAGTAATCAAAGGGATTATTATTAGATGGTTTCCTTATAATAGTTAGTTATTTTAGGAATCTTCCAAAATAAGGAGTCTTCCTAAATTAGGAGACTACCAAACCATTTGTACCCTAATTCTATATAAAGTGTAGAATAAAACAGTAGACCTATGGCCTACATCTAAATTTCTACAGAAACCTTAGAGCTCAATAATAATCTAAGGTCCTATATTCAACCATTAAATTATAAGAATATGGGAATATTCGTAGGAGTTTGCATTGTTTGTGTTGTTTACGAATGACTCATCCTCATTTTCCGAAGAATTTCTTATTCATTAAGATCATAAAATACATTGAATTCAAGGTAGACAAATATTCTTTTAGAAGATAAACATGCACATTAGATAGGGTAAACCGGGAGGAGTACTTGATTTTGTATTAATTAGACTTATAGTTAGCACCTCAAAATAAAATCATCACTTATATATAACACACAAATATAAAATATATCTGTGTATGAAAGTATGTATAATCCATATAGATTATAGGTCCCCTTTCGAGGCACTTAAGTTTGAAGAATGTATTAATACTATGTACCTTGATCCCCTATGAGCCATCTACATGAGTTATCAGCGAAAAGTGCAAGCTTTTCTCCTGGCTTTACTCCAACAACTCTAAGACCTTGAGAGAAGTTTCTGATTTCCTGCTCAAGCTGCGAATGATGGAAATGAAACTGATTTAAAAGGAATTTAGCAAAGAGTGAAGAAGGCCACGTCTGACAGAATAAGCAACTGCCCCAAGTCTAGCTGAGTGACAAAGTTGGCTTTGAGAGTTAGTGATGTTAAAGCCAGGACAACAGTCATTATTCAGTAAAATCACAGACCTTAAAATTCTTTATTTATTCCAGTTCAGTGCTGATAATAGCATATTTTACACAGCAAAACTGTATTGAGCAATTCTTGATCCATAATACCAAGGTAAACACAATTTAGTTGTGTTCGAAAAAAATAAAGGCAGAAAAATCTGCACTTCAGAAAGGTAATACATCTAAGATGCAGCAACTATAAATTGGAAATCGAGAATTAATAATACATGTACCTGCTTATAAGTTAAATTTGTAGGTGGGTCATGATATGGGTCCACCAGTGCTACACGGTCACCATATTTTTCTGCTGAGGTCCTCCAAATATCAGGAACTGCCTTCCATTCTGTGTGTGGCAATACATCATCCCCAGGCAGCAGGCCACTTTCTAGGAAAGGTGAACACTTTCTAATCGGCATTTCCTTTGCCTACAAAAGAAAAACAACAAAAGGGAAGGGGATAGTCTGTATTTCCTGTAAACCTGCTACAAAATTTCAAAGAGAGATCCTAATAGTTCATCTGAGAAATAAGGGAATGAAACAAATCTGAATGAGCCTTGATGTGAATTGCATCTACACAAACGTGAACAGCTGAAGACAAACTTTTCACTCAGTTTTTCCCTAGCTTCATTAGGACATAGAGCAGAGGCCAAAACGTTTGGCAGGAAGACCTAACAAACCTTTACTTAGAAGGTTCAATTGATGAAATAACATTAATTATAAAGATTTAGGTGTTTACTATAAATGTTAAACCAGGTTTCTTGGCAGGCAGGCAGGCAGCCATATGCTGATTAAGATAAAGCAGAAAAGCTTTCACGATGGATTCCTAACTTTGATAGTTTATGATATGTTTGAAAAGTATAAACCATACAGAAGTACATAAGGGGGTACTCAAATGTCCAATTCAGGCCATCACACACAGAGAAAATATCCCATTTCTTACCAGTAAATTTTAAAATACCAAAACCAGATCCAGTTCTGCTATTAAAACTACTACTACTACATCATGCCAAATATAGAAAGCCAAAACTGAACTCACACACAGAAGCAATAGGTTAACAGAAAAGACTAAACAGAAGGTTATCAAAATAAATAAGATCAAGACACGGCATGATTACAATAAAGTTGCTAAAGAAGTACCGTTGACTCGCAGTAAACACGAATTGTCCTGCATCGGAAGGCACTAAAAGAGCACCATTTTTTTTGCAGTAAGTTCTGGCTCATCAATGCCTGGTTACGAATCAAAGATTGCAACTCATATCTTCCGTCACAGGAGCTCGAAACAAAATTTGACTTCAAATTCATCATTATTTCGTAATCAACAACTATATTTCCGTTCCAGGAACTGATTATCGTTAAAAAAATATTTAATTGTGATTTAAGAAGAAACTGGGGAATTCAAGAAAAAGGATCGATGAAGCCAAAGAACGAAATGGCAAGTCATTGAAGACTCCGGACGAGTAGATGAATAGTCCCTCCCGGGCACTGACTGAGTGATGAAGTGGACCCGGCTTCACATTATGGGTGTGCTTCGGTTTTCTTGGTAATATAATACTCCGATCCTCCCTCCCCCCGTCCCTCCATCGGTACTTTATCTGAAAGGTTTTTTCTTCTTCTATGTTTCATGAAAGGATTAAAGTTAGATTGCTCGTTTCAAGTCCAATCGGCTTCTTATTTTCTTCTTATTTTGAATTTTTAAAAAATTAATTTTAAATTTATATGAAAAATACTTATTTCTAAATGACATGTATGAATACTTTATAAAAATTCTTCAAATATTATAATTACAATCAAAATTTTAAATAAATATTTGATTATATAATTATGGATGTTTGAAATAAGTCAATTATTAATCTTAAAATTTTTATTTGAGAGGTTTTGACAATATTAAGAATTAAATATGAAAGTAAAACACAATATTATTATTGTCCA
>JAWZTD010000002.1:6209596-6222647 GCA_035221335.1 Echites panduratus | reverse complement strand
TGGTCATAAAATGGCAGCCAAACAAGAAAGTTAAATCTAAAACTTTTCGGCTTCAAAAATCGAAGAACCAAATTGAACT
Organism: Echites panduratus; assembly: GCA_035221335.1. Classification (NCBI taxonomy): domain Eukaryota; kingdom Viridiplantae; phylum Streptophyta; class Magnoliopsida; order Gentianales; family Apocynaceae; genus Echites; species Echites panduratus. Next base: position 6,222,568 of record JAWZTD010000002.1, on the reverse strand, counting down.
CTATACAATTTATAATTTTCAGTTCGACTTAGTTTTAGTTTGATTTGTTTCGGAACTGAATAAAACTTTTAGTTTCAAATTTACACTAAAACCATAAAAAATATAAAAATAATTTTTATTCTAAAGAAAAATGTTGAAGTAATTAATATATTAGAGATTATTGACAGAAACTTGCTAACATGGATTTGGAAAATTCTTTTCATGAAGCTTCAAAGACAGTAGTGTAGATATACAGGAACTGGACATGACCAAACTCAAATTCTTTTCATGCTGCATAGACTGGAACCTAACAGTTTAAAAACAGAGTCGAAAGCAAAAAACCTTGATTGATCTTGAGTTTTTATGAATTCAAATTTCATGTGATATCACAATGAATTACATCAGAAACATGAAAGGAGATTATCAAATTATGAGCCGGAATGTGTTTACAAGACTGCTAGCTTGATCTTGATCAAAGACAAACTCAAAACAGTCAAAAGCACCACCACCCTGATTGAAAGAGTTGAAGAAGAAGAAAAGGCAAGGTAGGAAAAGGTCATCTCACTGAGAGGTAGCCTTGTCTTCTTTCTGCTGCAAGTAACTACACACAGAAAAAGGTTCAAAAAGGATGAGTACTTTGTCTTGGATTCCAGGGACAAAAAGAAAATGTATAATAGTATGAATGAGAATTGTCTGCTCCAGTACTAGAACGTATATTACAAAATTGACTTTATAATTCTGAACAATTTTAAACCTCCGTATCATAATTTCAGTTTTTTAGTTTCGCATTCTTGTTTTCTACATGCATTTGCTTGTCCAAATTAGGAAATCATGGCGTGAAGTAAACAGAAGCTATTTTAACTCATTAGAACTGCATCGATGCTCATCAAGTTACCTGTCAAAGATTAATTACAGTTATAAATTGTTACTGTAATCAACATAATTGGAAACTGTCTATATAAATATTTCCATTCATCCAATGACTCCACCACAATTTTCTTACATTTGCTCACTATGTTAAACTACAGTTTGTTCAGTACCAAGACCAAAAATGACCCACTTATTTTTTTCCATTCGCATGCCAAGCAAATCATATTGTCAAATGTACTACTAAGCGGAACTGAAACTTGAGGGAGAGGTGCCGGAGAAGAGGACATGATTATGCAGAAACAAAAAGCCTACTGGATTTATTGGAGAAAACATAGCGATAATAAACTACTTTAAGCAGAATGCTTACCCCTGACCCTTTGCCCAACGAGATAGCTGATATAGCTGCACTGATTCATTTGAGGCATGGCATGCCAATAGCAAATAATTGCGAGGCTGTACCATCCATGCAAACCTCATAAACAATGCTGAGTATACACACATTGCTGCAGTTAAAAAAATAAGGGAAATATATTAATATATTAGACTAGAAAAAATAAATTTCATATGCACAAAACATTAGGACATATGGAACCTCCAGTCATGTTGCCAGATATCATTTCCGGGGGCTTCTGCGTGTCCACCAGGCCCTGCCAGAGATCAGCACCAATTAAGTTCCATTTTCATTACATAAAACAAATATTTTAAATTTATATTATTCCAATTGAGAAGCATACTGCTAACACAAATCCCCAGTTGGCAACAGGACCCCAGAAATGAGTTGTTTTAGGACCAACAGGACTGTTCAAGAATGCTCTGAAGGAAGCCATAGTGACTTTCTTTTTCAAAAATCTGCAATAGTTACATATGATCAAAGTCAGACTATCAAAAGTCAAACTGACTAGAACTGGAGATACAATACTCTCTCCATAAAAAATTAAATGTTTATTTTTTATTTAGTAAAAGAATTATAAGAAAAGCACATCAGTGGTCGGACAACCAGTGTTTAGTGGAAGAGGATATTAAAAATTAAGAAGGTAGGTTATTTTTAGAATTTTAGATGGAAAATATATATTCTGTAGAAAGTGTGGATTGAAAATAGAGACGTGTACATTCGATTTGGATCTAGAGAATAGACTTAAAACAAATGAAAGAAGCCAATAAAAAAAAAATGGAGAAGGGAGAATGCTCTATGCTCTAAAATGGGAAAGTATGCATAAAGCATACAGAATGAATTCACCAGATGAGATAGGCTCTCAACATCAGTTTCTTAAAACATTTCTTACCTAAGGGTTTTTAGTGATTCCTTGAGATGCCATCAGTTCAAAACAGATTCTGCATAAGCTTTTCTTACAGTAAATCAAATAATATATGTATATATATGCATCTCTGCTAATTTCTGCAGGTTGTATTCCTTTATTCGAAAGGTACTGAAAGGAATCTAGGAGCATGTTTTCATCTATATGTTCAAATACTCACAAAAAATTCTTTTGAAATAGCTTCAAAGAAAAATCATATTACATGACATTTGTTTGCAGATTAATTTTTCCGTCATATCAAAAACTTTCTGAGACAAATTAATATAAAATTTCCCACAATATCCTGTATAACCAATCAAAGCAAGCAAGCAAGCAACTCTCTGGCTAAAGTTTCAGACTCCTAATTGGAGAAGTAATTTACATGAAACCACAGGATTACTGATAGGACAAGTCTAGGAATCTCAATGGTCTAATAGACAAAGGTCAGAACATTTCCATAAGCATTATGAGGATTATATGATTAGTATCATGATAAAGGGCACAGAAATCAGTCATGGCAGGAAACAAAATCCTGACAAAATTACCTGAAGATATTTAGAAAAGAAATATGTTTAAGAAGAAAAGAAAATGTCTATTAGGAGACATATTCTTTCAAAATAGACAACAATCCCATTGTTCAAACTTTCAAGTACCCTGCAAGGAATGCTCTTACAATGACTCAAAAAAAAAAGGGGGGGGGGGGTTTGATTCAATCTGTAGTCAATCAACATCTGTTCACATATAAAAATGTTACAGGAATTGCATATTCACTTTCAACATCAAAACAAATCATGAAGAACATAGGTTTAGAAAAGGAAGAAAATAGATATGCACAAAATATCAAACTTTTGCTATTTTATAAAGAGAGAGAGGAAGATATTCACTTCCCAACTTCCCACAACAATATCACTAATGGACATAATAGAAGTTACTCAAAGATTTTATGCGCATCAAGCTTTTTGGTGCCGACCATAAGAATAGAACAATAATGAAACAAGAATTAAAATGAATGCAATGGAACATGATACAAGACCACATGCGTGACCAAGAGTAAGGAAAGAAGGATGATAAATCTTAAAGTTCACAGGTAGGGGAAATATAGTGTTCAAAATTTATTCTAAGACATAAAACAAAGTTCTAAACATTAGAACAGGAAATTGTAAGCCTTAGGGCACCATATTGAGGAGTTGAAAGTGTTGCATTTTTAACTAGAGGTGGAATCAAAAAATGCATTGAACTCAGTAGGCGTTCCACATTCATCATAATTCTCAAGTTCAATTTGTTGAGAAGATATTTCATTCAATTCAGTAAAGAGGTTACACTTAAAGAATCTGAAAATAAGAAATTCAAAAATATTGAATTGTCACTACTCATAAACCAGAAAAGGGAATGCACTAAAACAAGTAAAAACATGAACTTATGCACAAGAAAACCACAAAGAATCCACCCATTCTAATTTTCAGGAAATCAGAAAATACCCATCAAATCCATTGAAAAGATTATTGAATTTCATATCCACACACTAATATCTATTAACAAAAAAAAAAAAAAGTACCATTAGTAAATCAGAAAGTATCAAAACTTTTTGGGTATTCTTATACTTAATGAGTTTCAAAACACTAACAAAATTCCCTGCACTTTTGCGTATATCCCCCAAAGAAAATGGCAATTGCGTACACGATAGACAAACATTAGAATAAAAGAAAAAAGAGCATAAATTTTTTTTAAAAATAGAAATAGTAGGCAAGGCAATAAGAGAAAACAAGGAAAGAAACCTGTTGGGTAGCTTCTGAAGGTTGACAATCAGGAGAAGAGAAAAAGATCTTCTTCGCTCTGAAACTTCGGGTAGGCGAGAATGGACAGCGGAGAGAGGTCGTCGAGATGATTTTCGGGTAGTGATGCAAATGCAATTTCTTTTTCTCCTTATTTTTTGGTTACTGATTTCCCAAAATATTAAAATATCCTGGGTCAATTTTACTAGTAAATATGTCTTTGAATATTTAATTATAAATTAGTTCATTTGCTTATGGTAAAAAATTAATATATTAAATTTATTTTTAATTATAAATTATAACATATATAACCTAAATTAAAGAATTTAGATCCATTACAGATTTTATTTAATTATTATCTTTACTAAAATTAGATTAAATATAATTATAAATGCATCAGTCATCGATTAAATAAAAATATTATAAATAGAAAGAAATTCACCATATATATAAAGCTTCTTTTAATATTCATATGATTAATACACGATTAACTTTATATGAATAAAAGAAAATATTCCATGCAGTGAGCTCCATATATTTTAATTAGTATTAATTTTTTACATGGTTAATATCATTTTTAATTAATTTCTGAAAACAAACATTTTTTATATAAAAAAAATTATATATTCAAATAATTAAATTTATCATTGTCAAAAATGATTTAAAAGATAATAGTGAAGTTTATTTATTTAAAGGCTTGTTTGGTTGTGGTCTGTTGACTAGTGAAAGAAAAAGAGAAGGCACTTTGGATGTGAATAAAAAGATAAAATAGATAATAAAATTTGAATAGGTTTATTACTAATAGTTTAAGTTTTTAATCGAACTATATCAAAACCAACACAAAAAGCTTTACCTTCAAGTCGCGGGTTCAGAGCTAGCAACTGAAGATTAAGTTCGCCCTTTTATCTTGAAAAGCATGGACAAATACTATCACTATAACACAATGTTAACCTTAACTTTTTTATTCATCTCCTTCTACTTCATTTATGTTATGCATATAATAGATAATTCAACAAAATATTTGTCCTTTCCCATTCAACAGAATAAAAAAGAAAATTATTTATAATTTATTCTATCTCCTTTCATACCAAATATAAATTCAAAATATATATAATTATTTCTATCAGTAAAAGCCTTTTCTTCTTTCTCTCCCCGAATCAAAGCAAGCCTTCATGTATCCAATTGTTTGTCACATTTTGTCATTTTATTTTTCATTTTTAATAAGAGATACTGGGTGGTAATTGTTAGGAGGGAAAAGGCAAAGCCCTTCAGCAAATGATCATGTAAAGATTGTAGGGTAATCAATATAAGTTAAAAAGCTTCTCCTCCTAGATCCTTGCCATTTGGTCAAAAGATGTCACTTTACTAGCTTAGCCTATCTGCTAATCTGGCTGAGCTTAAAATTATATCCTAGGCTTGAAAAATAGAGTAGCCTGGAATCACTAATGATGGAGTAAGGTATACATTGGAAGCATTTAGATAGTTTTATATAAAAGGTTACCTGAATTATCTTGGTATTTGGCTTGTGCATAACAAGGGTCAGACCTCTTTTTATACAAATGTTGCTCAACAGATCCACACAATTCTTTACTTTCTATCCAAATTGCTGGAACTTCAACTCACACACATGGTTACCATTTTGGGTCCTGAAAACATTCTCAAGTAATAACTGCGAAAGTGGCTATGGTCTCTTTCATGAAAATAGAAGCATCATATAGTCAAGGATGGCTTTCAAATGAGGGTCCTGTCACTGCTGAGCAGAGCCAGAGTTCACTCTTTGAAGCAACAACCAGGCATCCGATGCAGGACAGCCCTGGTCCATTTCAATGGCAACTGGAATTGAAGAAGTGTCACTCAACTCTAGAAGCATTGTTCCCTGTCATTAAAAACCATCTAGCATTCAAAAGCTCATTTCATCAAGGTAAATATTCTTCATATATATATATATATATATATGTAAATACATGTATGTATGTATCATGTATGATTACATAGCCTAATACTATTTCATTAGGAACTTTTACTTCATCACATACAACAACGTAACAAAGAAGGAATATATTCATAATGTCCTCATTCTAAGAATAAATACCAACAGGACCATTCTAGCTCAACTTTTCACGGTCAGAGTATTGTATGGCAAAACACGAGGCACCGATTTGACATAAATGTCCACATATCACCTCATACATGATGTTTACATATGATTCAAGTCCTAACAGTTGTTTCTTTGACCAAAATATAAATTACCAATCTGGAACATAAAACCTACATATAATAACATGTATTTGAACAAAAATAAGTGGATTTCAAGGTCAGATGCAGATGCTAGATAAAAAAAGAGAGCATCCATATATGGCCTAGCTGCAGGCATTATTTCAGGAAGCAGAAGTAGTACTGCAACTCATGCTTGCAAAGTAGGCCATACTTTGCTCCTTCAAAGATAAAAGTTAGAGATGAATATCAATACATAACCTTTTTCATCTTTCCTTTGGTTTCTGTTTTGATGAATGTAGATTCATATAATAATTCAAGCAGTCAAAGTATCAAGGGTCTTTCATTCTCTCTCCTGTTTGTCAACTTAAAATCAAGTAATAATACTTTCTTCTATTCCTGTATCTTTTCTTCTTTCCTCTTGTTCCAAAACGTAAACAAGTCAAATATATTTGACCAGACCCAACATAAATATCTTGTAGTCCAAGAAGAGAAGTATCTAATATTCTAGAGGATGTTGTCACTGCATAGCCCATCAAATTCAGATAGACTAGAGCAAATAAAAAATGGAGAAGCATGATACCTCAAAATTTACTAAGAAAATCTGGAATTGTTTTAGCGTCTCCTTCATCTTGCTTACTTGCCTTTTGTCTGAAGAGGCAAGAGCAGTACTGACTTCAACAGGAGAATATCCAATGCCTTTCTGAACAACCTGAGGTTAAAAAAGATCCATAATGCAATTCTGGAAAAGCTCAAGCAATCAGCAAACAAACTTACTTACGTTATGTTCAATAAGGATCTCCGAGATGAGGCTGCCATCATCAACATAAACTTGTAGTTCATAGGTGGTTCTACGTTTGTACTGGAAACCCTTCACACCAGTAAGGAAACACTGCAAGTTGGAAACAGTCATTTATTATGTGCTAAGAACTTGGGAAATTTAAATAATTACAATTGCATAAGCATAACTTTAAAACCATGACAGATTTGCTTGAACAGAAAACTTGTAAGGGAAGAACAAAATGGAGGAGAGTGATTCAAACTAATTTTGCTTGTTATTTTATGTGTGTGTGTGTGTGCACAGACATTTGAATACGTACATATAGTAAATAATCTAGCTTATCACAGTGATCCATGAAATAGTCAAGAAAATGCTGAAGGATGTGTGATAATATGTCCATTAGAAATGGACCATGACATTTGGACTTCTAGATAAATGACACCGCAAAATGAGAATGCATCAGGACGAACAGTGTTTCAGGAATAAGCTAATCGGATTTCCAGGTCTAAGAATCCTAGAAAGGCTGAGAATAAATTGCATTTATACCTTAATTTTCCCTTGAACTTTTGGAGTTCCATCTTTCATTGCTGCCCGTTTAGCTGACAATGCTGCCAAATATGTGAATGGGGCCTCTTTCTCTATAGGAAATAAGAAAGGGCTTTCCAAATTATCAACCATATGAATATCTTCAGTGTTCATAACTTCATTATATGAGTTAGGTTCAGCCTGATGCCTCCCAATTGTACCAGCCCTCTCTTCTCTGTTCATGCCACTATCTTGCTTTTCCAACCTGGTAACGTTATGAACTTGATGTACCTCAGCAGGTGCAGCTTCAGCATCTTCCATTTGAATGTGATGAGGATGGGACTCTCTATTCTCATGGCTGGAAGGGTTGCCAGATGAATTTCCTACAGTAATGGGCATAACAGAATTAGTAAATTAGAAGAAAAGACTTGGAAAGCATGCATGGTACGGTCAAAACCTCATATATAGTAACTTCATATATGCTTTGTTATGACAGGAAAAAGGTTCCAGGTTTAGCATTTAGAAGATACAAGCTCAATTTAGAAGAAAAAAGTTTCCTGAAGGGAAATTCAATCTCATAAAATTACAAAAACATCTTATGACTTCCCAAACCAAAAAGGAGTCAGTAGGATCAATGATAAGGAGGCATTTAGCTGCTAACTATAAGATTTGATGGTTGAATTCTCTCTCCTAGAGTCTCTGCAGACAAGCACAAAAATTGACCATGTGCATTGTCAAGAAAAAATTAAAGACCAAAATTATCACATGATTTTAATGTTTTTGCTATTATTATTGTTTAATAGGATTATTGAGCTACTTCTAGATAACCACTTTTCTATTAGCAATAGCATCTAGTGTTCTTGGAGACATAGAAAAGATAGTTCTGCAAAGAAATTGGAGAAGCATCAATGTAGTTTGTCAGGATGCCTCATATTCTGTCTAGGGATTTCATCTTTTCATTAATAGATAAACTTTGTATGCTTAAAGCAAGTTTAAAAAATAAAAAATAAAAAGAAGACTCAATTCCAATAAATAGGATTCTAGTAGAACGTTCAAAATAGTTTGAATCCACTGACAAGTTAGAAATGCTTCGATCCTTCTAGGTAAGGACTAAAGAAGGATCCATTTAAAACATCCAAAAAGCTTCGGATGATAAATTTGAAATCAATACAGAGAACAAATAATTGAACTGCAAAGAATGGTTATTGTTTTTACTTTTCTTTCAGTCTTAAGTTCAACCAATTTCATCACAATCTAGGATGAGAAGAGCATGTGATTTCTCATTTCAAGAACAGGTTAGATACAATCAACATACTCATACTGTCATAACTAAGAAGTAAAAACAGCTAATATTATGAATATTGTGGAAGACCATTTGTTGATCAAACTAATTACAAACAAGGTGAAAAACCCATGTCTTGTATGATGTCATCCTTGACATCATTGATTCTAGGAGACCAAGTCCTCCACCCCTATAAATATAGGGGTAGTGGGACCATTTGTACACACACGGAAAATGGAACAGAATAATAGAAATTCTCTCCTACTTCTTGGTTATTTTCTGTATTTACATTCTGCAACAAATTTATAATAGATAAGACATATATCATAAAATCCTTGTTGCCTATGATCCAATTTTCTTCAGCATTTTACCTGCTATTATCAAAAGTCAAACTAGAATTATCCAATACAAAATGGCTTATCAAATCCTATCAATTTGAAGGATCAAACGAAATTCTTGTTCACTGTAAACATATATTGCAGTGTCACTCCTATACCCCACCATCAATAGAAATCTCATGAAGACATATTCATTCAAACCAAACAACAATTATGTTTTCTGCAATAACCAAAGATTATCCAAAAAAGCCTAGTATTACATAGATTTTTACAATTAACTTTAGAAAGGCCAGAATGAAAACAAAATACCTTGTTGATCCATCTGAATAGGTTCCACTCCGATTCTAGAACTACCATTATCTTGTTCATTCGTAGTAAGAAGTGGCCAGGCAGCAAGTGTAGCTCTTCTAGCCAATGGTTTTACTGGGCCAGTCTTGGTTCTGGTATAAGATAGAGAAGATCAACAAGTTAGAACTTAGAAGTGAAACATGTCATGTGCAATACATTACCATGAAATATGCTCAACTGTAAACAAATTACTTTCCTTTCCTTGAACATATTTATGCATTTATTTAAGTATTGAAAGAAAGAAAACAAGTTTGCATCAGTAAATCTGAACTTAAGTGTACAATGGTAAAGTAATAGTTTTCTCAAGTAAAAGTTCCATGCACCATGAAACCGGAGATATAAGAAGTATATATAAATATATAACATTCAGTGGAGGCAATTATCAAAATAATCAACTGAAAACCAATTTCAGGCAATTGAATAAAGTAATATGTGTCCTCATAATTGCAACAGATTCATACTATCCTTTTTTCAAGTACCTTTTCCCCCTTGGTGGCTTATTAACTTCATGTATAAGCCTATCTTGTGCTTCAGCCAACACCTGAACCTTGCCTCCTAAAACTTCAATAACCTCTGGGACCAACATTAAAAGCCCGCGCCTCACATTGACATTGTGTATAACAACCTGCACAGTTCAGTAGCAATTAATATATCCTAGAAGGAAATCAGATAAAATAAAAATCCCACAAAAGCAAAATAAATAGCACAAAATCATATATAAACACATTGTATGACGTGTCCATGCACGTGTGCGTGTGTGATACCTAAAACAGTGTTTTCCTGAGAGATAACGAAGTCCAACTACAGAACATAACACATACAATTGAGAATGAAAAATACATACACTCTATATGTATAAATTATCTGCTTCAGGTATCCATGCCCTGAGTCCATTTTCTCTTTTCGTAATTAGTCCTGCTATAAAATTTAAAACAATCTATTCAAAGTCAAAAACAATTAAGCAACAATCTAATTGTGTAGTACTTATATTTATTTATCCCCTTTTGAGGAGTGAAATGAAACTTCTAGGTGCACACCACACTTGCGTGAAGGTGCGTCTAAGGTTTTGCTTAAGAGTTTCAAATGATCCAAAAGCTTTAGTCCATTAACAGAAAACTATAAGAACTAAAAATTATTGAGCTCAAACAAGAATGATTTTATTGGCAGGCCGGACAGAATAACAAAGTGGGAAGAGTGGATAAAAATTCTTTTTCTTTTCCAATGTGGAAGAGGGAAGTATCATTTAACTAATTGAAGGAAACAATAACAAGACCTTCAATCCAGGCGGAGAAAGAACTTCAAGATCTTTAAGAGGCCTGTATTCCATGCCAAATACTCGCTGAACACCATCAGTCATAGACAGCTTAAGGCACCTCTTGATTCCTGCTGCTGCCTTCTGAAACCTTTCCTTTAGAGGACAACTGATATTCACTATCTCATCCACCTAATTATACACTACAAAACAACGTCAGCCTGTAAAGAAACACATCCCTTTGACTATCAACTCCAAAATATTTACATGATATGACATCTACAAAATCCATCAGCAAGCATAATATTCTTTGGAGTTTTATCAATAAACTTCAAGAGGAAATTAAGGGATTATGGTAATATAATTTGATGTGCACGTACTGCCTCGCATTTTTTTTTTCCTATCATTTTTATTTGCTTTTAGTGCCTTTAACAGTAATAAAGGGAATAATATACTAAACATTATTAATGAACAACAAGTACCGTTATATTAGTACCTTGCATTTACTCGAAATCAATGGTGGAGCAGAATTAATCCATTTACCTGCAATACGAAGGGTCCTTCGAGATCAACCAAGTTCAGACTGTTCACATTATCAGGGAGAACACCCGAGCCACAAAAATTCATATCCGCGTGCAAAAATTGTTCGAAACAGAGCTTTGCCTTTGTAGAATCGTTGAATCCTGAAAAACTTTGCACCGACCTCTCGAGACCTTGAATACACGATTCCATCCATTCTTTTCTTAGTCTTAACCCCATCCCTTGCAAAATGTTACTAATGGGGCCGTCTGAACACGGATGAGTATTAGTTGAACTTCTAATGTTAGGGTTACGGTTACTTCTACTGGACACATTCTCGGCTCCGGCGCCGCCATAGCCATTTCCATCGTCATCGTCGGACGAGATATTAAATGGGACTGGTTGGACAAGGTTGGGATTACGGGGAGTAGGGTTGGAAATTGAACTGCTGGAGGAGTTGAGGGTTACATTTTGGAGATTGAGGGCGGATATTGTCTGCTCATCTTCTTCGATGTCTTGTACTTCTTCCACTGAAAGGGGAGGGACGGCGGATTGGGCGGAAACCTCGTCGTCTTCGTCTGAAGAAGAAGATATTACTCGGAGGCGCCTTGGAGGCATTTTTTTCAGAGCTTTTTCCCTCCAGTTTTGAAATAGACATATGATGGTTGAGAGCTTGAGCCTGAGCCTGGGCCGGGGCCGGGGCTCCCAGTTTTACAGTTAGTTTGGGAGTTAGAAGAGGAGAGAAAAGAAGAAAAGAGATAAGTCCGGAGAGAAAGGAAGAGAAAACAAAGGAAGGTGACAGGTGACAATAGCTTAAATTTGTTTGGGAGTTTTAGGAAATAAAAGAAAGCAGTCTTATTTTAAGTGCATCCGTTATACCTTGACACTATAAATATTATGTGCTACAGCAAATATTTGGACAAAGTTAGATATATGATTCATTTCTCTCATGAAGTTCTTTTAACCTATCTTAATTTCTTTTTCTTTTCATCATCATGAAATTTGTTAAAAACTTTATTCAAAAACCAAACCCTTAATTTATTGCAGTCATCGCTCCCTTTATTAAATATCATAAAAGATCTCTAATATCTCCTTAATAATAGAGGATGGAAAAAATGATTATACTTTTCACAATTACAGAAAAACAAGAACTCCTGTTCTTAATCGACAATGGAGATTTGTAAAGATTAAATTTTCATGTCATATGGATCTTAAAAATTCTCCTATAAATGAATTTTAAAAATAGATTTTATTTACCAATTGGACTCTTTAGGTTGAAAATAGTTCATGTAGATAAAATTGATTTACTTTCTTTTGGTATCAAAACTTTTCTGCCCATTGAAGAATCTTATTTTGGAGAAATCTTTGTCACAACAAATGGCTATGGCAAAATAGAGGAAGCTTGAATGAGTCTCATGGCTGCCCCGTCACAATGGGATTAAGTGGGGTACTCGATTTTTGGTGTTCAAACGTCGATAGACTGGAGCAGCAGCATGCCTCTGCCCATCACTTGAAAGACCAATGAGTCAGCTATCTGACTTAGGAAAATGCTGCGACATGTTTGGTTTCAATTGGATTACTGCATCTGTGGTAAAGTGGTGCATTGGCTGTAGCTAAAATTTTCTCATGCTTGGGAGTGGAAAAGAAAAGAACAGAAAGTAGTTTTTTAAATCTCATTTGACGTCAATAACTTTTTATATAATTTTATTTTATTTAAAATAAATTTAGGTTATATGTAAAATAGTCATTTCAATTTTGGAGAGATTCTAATTCTCTCCTAGGAGGGTGTCTCATCTC
>JAWZTD010000002.1:6164448-6185041 GCA_035221335.1 Echites panduratus | reverse complement strand
CTGTCATATATCCGTAAGCCACTGAAAATGTCAAATCCGTTGACGTCACTCCAACAATCTCAAACAAAGGGAGACCAACAAAGGGAGACCATAATTATTTGTCTTATACGTGCAATCCATAAGTAACACCTCTGGAAAAGTATGCAATAATGCAACGCTGGTAGGGTGGACGAAGAACAAGTCTCGAACCTCATCAGTGTCACCATCGCTCCTGTGTCACTCGTAATATCCATTTTCACGGATCTTACTCAATAATTGCTGCATTTGGTTATGTCCGGCCCTCTCCTTCACCTGATACTTAGCTCGAGCATTGTATATTGTCCTCATAGTAGATGTGTTGGAAGGATTACGGTTCTTCAATGATGACAAGATGTCCTTAGGTCTTGCCAAGGAGGCAGACATGTCAGCAACAATGGTCCCCTCATGGGGTTGTAGTCGGCCAATATATGAATGCCCTTCATAGTATTGCAATTCAGGGTGACTATGTGTGCCACATCTTACCTCCAGAACCCAGAAATCGTCATCACCAGGTAATAGTTTACCTACTAGAGAAAAAGGACATTCACATTTCTTTGTCCCAACGTTCTTATTTTTCATCTTACTGTTGTAATCAAGTTTGGAATCATCTCCGTCAGCCTTCACCTTCTTCTTGAATTTTCCACCACGTTCACATCCCAAGTATATTCTTAGAGTTTTCTTTAAATTCAACGAAGTTGAATGTTGCCTAACTATGACAAATCCCAATTCTTTACCCCGTTGTCTTGCCCACGATACCAAAGCTTCTTTGCCTTGAAAATGCTGTCATTCAAATAGCGAATTATTAAACAAAATCTTAAAACAAAAATAATCGAAACTATAATAAATATGCCACATACCTCAAAGTTTGTAAAATGTATGGTATAATCAACCACTATAGGTAAATCTTCCTTTGCATTACTTCCATTGCTAGAAATTATGGACTACAAAAAAAAATAGGATGTGAAATTCAAGAATAAAACTTTGAAAAATGAAATAATTTCTAGAAAAATAATCATGGAAGTCAGTAAGTTATTAATGACCAAGTGAAGCTTGCTCGGCGATATATGGCCGATCGAAGTACAAATATTAAGTGATAGATGGCTGAAGAAATGGGAATCAGTCGGCACGAAGTTGCTGAATATTTTACAGTGAGTCGGCAACATGACACCTAAATTTTTAAAAATTTTTGTTAATCTATTGCCGAATTGTTTAAGAAAAATCTGTGGCATGTGGCCGACTATATTGAAATGAAGTCGGGACTGGCTGGCTGATTTTTTCTGCGATGAAAAAATAAAACTATCAACATAACGGAGAAAAAAACCATCAAAAATTACCATTTTAGCTTCGTTTGGCCATTTGTATGCATTGGAATGTCCCCTTGTTCTTCTAAAGTCTTGATAAACAAATTTTGTTGAATGTGGATTCAAAATGGTTTTTACTCAGCTCTTTCTTTCTGTTGCAAAGAGAGAGTTGCAGCTTGGTGCTGTTTTGGATACAGTTTTTCAGTTCCAAACGTTGTGTATTCATCTTTTCTCTTTATATATATGTAAAGGATAATTTTGTCATTTCCCAACACACATCCAGTTAAAATTTTAAAATAGGGTTGTGTCCTCATAATTTTTTTGTTGTGTTAACATCAACACCCTTGAATCAATCTCTTATTTTGGTTTTGTTGAAAAAGAAAATCCTATGATATTCCTTTGCGAAGAGAAACTCCTTCGGTATTTGCTCTTGACTTAAACCTATATTCTTCCCTTTCGCAAATCATTGTCTCTGTGTAGAAGCTTAATCGACCATTTCCTTCGGCTTCTTCCTCCTCATCTTGCTGAGATGATTTTAGCACATACTTACAATTGTCAATGCATGTAAGAAGACCCTACCACCATTCTTGCCTCTAAAAACATCGTACAGGCAAAGAGATTCATCAATCACAGTTACTGAACCTGTTCTTGGCCGTCGTTTGTCTTTTTAGTCACTTTCCTTATATGTTTACAATTTTAATGTTTGATTTTACTCGAATGTCTTTTGCAGTGTTATCCAATGAAGTACAACTAGTGGTTTCAAGGTAACTTTTGCTAACTTTTGAACAGGAATTGGGGAAATTGGAGAACGAGGCTCAAAAGGAGATTGGATATTATACTCTTAATCAAATTCAGTCTTGAGTTGTGTCTTTCAAAGAACAGGTTTGATTCAAATGTTTCTCAAAAGTTGTAGTCACTACATGTTATTTTTTATTTTGAAATAGTTCACTGTCTAGTTATTCAGAATTTTTATTTTATTGCCCTTTTTTTAATTTATGATGGAATTGCTATATCACAAACTTTACTGATTTCAAAACTATTAGGACATTTAATGTAAGGTCACAAAGTTCTTGGGTCATGTGTCAGAAGGGATTTTTGAGTTACAATGTGTCAGAATATCTTAATTAAGGCAAAGGCCATAACAACAATTCTTGAGAAACTAAAAGAAAAAAAAAGAAATGAAAAGATTACTACAGATGCCTAACAAGTAATGAAAAGAAAAATAATCAGCATACATTATATTTTCTTGAATATTAAAAGCTAAAATAATCAAAAGATATATAATTTATTATATGCTATGAGGCCAGACAAGGCAAAATGCATATACATAGAAACAAGGTTCTACATTTTTTTTTTATTGTTCCAAGCTAATCTTCTTTATTAAGAGTCATTCTCTGGATTGCCACCTTTCCATGCTTCTTAGTAATAGACTATGTTACAAAGTTTGATTTCATAAAGAGCTATTTTTCTGAGTCAGGTCCACCCTTTCAAGATTTGTTCAAATAGACATTAAAGTAAGTTTGGTTTGAAGAGACAATGTTATAATGTGTTTACTGGTGTAAGTTTTCCATCCCATTATAACTCCAAGTCCTCCTCAAAGAGGATGATGAAACATTTCTCTTATATGATGTTATGCAATGTCTTTTTCAATGAAAGCATTTCTATTATCTTTATAAATAGATGTTTCCAATTTATAGCTGCAGTACAATAACAAGAGTTATTGTGGACTGTAAAAGAAGGTACATGAATTATGAAGCTCAGAACACTCATTTGATCTTAGTTACTTAGTTTTAGGGAATTTAAATAATAATGGCTACTAGTAAAAAGCATTCAATTTCAATATTTAGTTTTTAGCCATCAGTTTTATAAAAGCCATTGATTAAGTGTTAAGACTACATTATTTGCTCTGGACATTTTTAAATTCACTATTTGGTTTCTTTGGTTGGTTCCTTAAGAGCCTTTTTATGCATGGTTGGACTGTAGCTTCCTCTATGGACTTTCTTATGGGCTTCCTCTAGTGATGCTAAGAAGTCAATTAATGTAAAAAAACCAAAGTCATCTCTATGTCACTAAAAATAGTGGTTTTTCTCTTACCTTTCCCTCTCAAACAAGTATAGTTTACATATAATTTTGACTTAGTTGTTTATATTTGCTTGAAATCTCTCATTTCCTTTTTCCTTCGATGCACTAAATGATAGGAGTTGAGGAGCGTAGCAAGTTTCAACAACATTTAAAACTCAAACAAGATCACGGACTTCCTAGCTATTTCTTGGCATTGTAGAAGGGTGTGATAATCTCTCCGTGCTCTCTATGCCTCTGACATTAATCTCTTTTCTGTTTCATAAACTTTAGTGAGGTTGCTTTATTTATTAATTTATTTTTACTTTAGAAAGGTTCCAAAGCAAAATGAATTCAGTGTCTATGAAAAGATCTACAGAAATTCTGATGTCTGTTAATCAGAAAATAAATTCACAATTGCAAAATGGCTAATATTAGATGCAAGCATATATATGTATGTATCTACCATGACAAGTCTCAATCACCAAGGACTTCTACACATAGATAACTGATGTATTTTCAGGGATTAACATAGTAAATCAAAAGGAAAAAGTCTAGAAATGAGATACGAAGGTAAAATACATTCTTGAGAATTTTGCTTTTTGGCCAATAATTTTCAGATTAATTGAGTTATTAAATACTTAAGATGAACCAAATAGTAGTAGGAAAATACTTAAGTGAATGCTAAAACAATTAAATTTTTGTCTAACCATTATGTATATAGGTCAAGTTTTGTCAAGATGCAAAGGTAATTTCTTGTTATTCAATAGGGAACCATTTTCCTTTTTCTAGGTCATGGCTAAAGGTTTATGAATCAAATGGTAATCTTGCATTGATAAACTTTGATATTTGAGTTTTTTCTATAACCAATTAACATGTTTACATCTTGGTTAGTAGGAAATTTGAGATTGAGTAGTTTTTTAATGTTCTATCCGGCATGAGAAAAAATAATATCATATTAAAGTATACTAGAGTAAGGGTTCAGGGACTAGTTATGTTATAGTTTTTCTGTTCATGCAGGTAACAATTTCATACTTTGAGGTTGTCATTAAGGAATGATAACCAGGATTCAGTTATATTATCAAACTGTATCTTTTAGTATATATTGGGAATTAGTTCAGTCATCTTCTCAGAGTTACAAGATAACTTGAAGGCCATATATGAAAGGTTCAAGGAAGAGGTTAGTTAATCAGCATATTCAGCTTTGTAAGAGCATAGTTGAAGATCAGTAGATGGAGCATAAAGTTGCAGTGGAGAAATAAAATATGACTACCATCTATCTATTCCAAAGGGCCGTGATTTGTCATAGCAAAACATTTTACCTTTTGTTGAGATTTT
Source organism: Echites panduratus (assembly GCA_035221335.1). Lineage (NCBI taxonomy): Eukaryota > Viridiplantae > Streptophyta > Magnoliopsida > Gentianales > Apocynaceae > Echites > Echites panduratus. The sequence continues at coordinate 6,180,326 of JAWZTD010000002.1, read as the reverse complement.
CCATCTTTGTGTTAAGTTCCAATTACTAGATATGCCTTTTTTGGTCACCTTTTTCCTTTGCCTTCCTTACCTTTTCCCATTATGTATGAATACTAGATTGGCGGTTCTAGCTCTTCTGAGTCCCTAAATAGGAAATATTTTTATATCTCCATTGTGATCTATGTGCTTATGAAAATTTGAGTGACTTACCACTAGCCTGCAACACTCTTTTGTCTCTGGACTTCCCTCACACTCTTATTAACACTTGAAGTCTTTTACCACTGAAGCTAAAGTTATTAACTTCTACATCTTGTTTGCCGGCTAAGATGTTATGTTCTGTACATGCTGGAAAACTTCAATGCATAGTTAAATTGGAAAGAAACATGCAATCTATACAGGCAAGTATCTGTCATGCTTTAAGATTCTCAAAACTAAAGATGGCTTACTGATTCTTTATGTTGCCTAATTTATATTAAACACAGGAAAAAAATTCTGAAGCTTCTGTTGAGCTAGACTTTCTAAATCAACAAATCTTATTCTGACCTTTGTTTCTATCTCATTGACAATAACATTCTAAGCATATAACATTTCTTTAGTGTTGCTGATCACTGATTCTGAGGAAATAAGATAGAAGTAAGCTATCTTTCAGTGAAGGAGAATAGTAATAAGGCTTACCTCTAAAGAGCTATAATTCAATTCTTGCTTTTACTTATTAAATGTGAGTGTATAATAGGCAATTGCATGTATTTCTAGTAATTGTATTTAAATGTAATAGATACAAACAAAATTGAGTTGAATTCAGAAACCTTCCCTTATGAATTCTAAATAGCAGAAAAGAGCATCATATCTCATACACAACATTCCCTTTCCTATTATTCTATTCTTTTGAAATGTCTTGATTGAATTTGAAATGTTTATAGATGGAAAACAGGAATAAGGCACAATACATGTAAGAAATGGAGCTTTATAAGCAGAAGAAAGATGAGGAAGCAACTAACCTAAGGCAGGAAGAGGAAGAGCTAATGAAACTTCAAAAACAAGAAGCTTTGCAATTACTCAGAAAGAAAGAGAAAACATAAAACTTTATTAAGGTGACAAATCTTCCTTTCTAACCTAGTAATCAAATTGGAGATTTTCACCCTCCACCATTAATATTCCAGGAATTAAAAATTCTACAATTAATGCATTCATTTCAGTGAAATCGAAAGAATTGAGTGATGAAGAGAAAGAAAAATGGAATCTCAAGGCTGTAGAAGCCATGGAGGCATACAAGAAGGAATTGGATAAATATAACAAAATTGTAATAGAGAAGGCCAAGAACTAGACAAAATTCACCATGTTTGATGTCAATTTTAGTGTCCTTTTCTTGGTTATAATTTATATTAGTTTGCTATCCCCTAATAAAATTTTCTTTTTTGAATCGATTTCTTTTTTTCCGTTTCTATTTGTTAATATTGGGTACTGATATATGAATTGTTTTTATTTTTTAGTAAAGAAAAATAATAACTAATTCAACATTAGAATATTAAATATTTGGTAGAGATTATTTTTGGACTTTTTCTACTTTTAATGGGACTAGAAATTGCCCTAAAAATCATATATAAAAATGAAAACAATGAATGTATATTTAATGGCAATTGAAATGGCAAGTAGGAATTCCCATTAAAAGTTTATTCTTTTAACGGAAATTAAATTACTCTTCACCAACATTTAAATAATGGCCAACAAAAACATTTACTAACCCTATGTACAACGACCATTGAACAATTGCTGGTAAAATATTTACTGGCAATTGTTATTGCCAATAAAACTAATATTAATTGTCGTTAATTCCAACTTCTACTATAGTGCATGAATTTCAAATTAAGAATTCATTCAAAGAAACATCATGATTATAGAACTTACTAAGAACTCCGTGAGTACATGTAACAATCACATCCCAATAATCACATGCATTCAAACAAGACTCCTTTACAAACTCAAAATTCAAGATAACTCTCTCAAAACTCATAAGAATATACAAATTGTTATCTCTATACAAAGAATCATTATGCTCAAAGAATTCAACAATAATACCATGCTTATATACATCATACTCATTACCGAAATCAGGCTTGCATGTAAAAATAACTTGTCAAGCTTAAAATTCAGCATTTAATACCATGTTAAGAGATAAGAGTATCCCACTTTTACTTACCACTCATTACTATGTTCTCCTCCAATTTCCTTCGATTTAGTCAATGTTAGAAGTAGGAAAAAAATTTCTTAGCTCTTCACCAAAAGCACTCTTCTTCTGTCTATCCTTTTCTTCTAAGCTAACTTTTTCCTCATTCAATTCTTTTATCTCAATCTCATCTTTTCACTCACTTTCCTTTTTAGTTTCACTCTTTTCTTTCAGCTCAAATTCTTTTTCACTCTCTCATTTCTCTTCTTTCCCTTTTCTTGCATTATCTTGAGCTTCCTCCTTAACAACAACTTCTTGATGTCTCTCTTTGCCTTTAATAGCCCCTCTTGCTCCTTAGGTTTAGTCTCCACCTCTTTTGACAAATTAGGTTGTAACTTAGTAGGTGAAGAACAAACAAAGCTCTGAATACATTTTGCATGGGATGACTTCCTTTTCTTCAATATCCTTTCATAGATATTGGCTATATATGTACCAAATGCTCAAGAAAAAAAAAATTCATTTAGCTCAACCTTTTCCCAAATATATGTACAAACTTGATTCCCTTGTTTATAAAGCATTGGAGTCTCTAAACGAACTTCAAGTTCTTGGATAATTTGAATAATCTATTGTCTATACTAGCTTCCAATAGATCATGTAATCAGTCCTTGTTCTTGGCAAGCAATCTCCATCATATACATTGGAAAAATCTCCACATTAAATAAGGACTAAAATTTAAAAAAAAAACAATGAAGTCTTGGTCAAGTAGGTTTGATAGGATGACCGACACTAAAATTACTTCCAGTCTTGTATTCATTTTTCTCCAAGTTCGTCCACCAAACTTTCTTTTAAAAAAATCTAAGTTTTATCAATGTGGTTGCATTATTTTTAATGTTGTGGAGCTTTTAGATTAAGTTCTTCTTCACGGTCTTGGAATAATTGAATCATTAACATTCATAAAGTATTTGCCCTTGATTATGTAATCGGTCCTTTCGTTAATTTTTGGCACCTCATCTCCAGCATTCAATATAACCAAAGCCTCGACAAGTGCTGAATGAAATTTCTAGGGTGGCTGCAATTTTGATTTGGCCTAACTTTTTTTGTTCTTAAAAGCTACCTTTTAGCTTCTCTTAAAAAAAATAGCTTATAATAAAAAGTTGAAAGTTGTTTGGTAAATTTATTGTAAAAGTTATTTTTTTTAAGGAAGCTGTTTGGTAAATTTATTTTAAAAGCTCTTGTTTTAAGAAAGTTGTTTGACATTACAAGTTATATAAGGTATTATTTTTATTAAAATTACTTTGAAGGCCATTTGACTTGGACAAAATAAAATATTTTGTTTTTTTCTTGTATATTATAGCTTAATCTCTTCCTCCTTATTAGAAGCTTGGATGATTAATTTTTTAAAAAAATAAGGAAGGAAGGTGTTTGTCTTTATCATTATTGCAGGAGGGGAAATAGTAGTAGAAAAAAAAAAAAAGAATTGAAGGTGTTAGTCTTTATCATTGTCGCATAAGGAGGAATAGCAGAGGCAGGAACAGAATAGTTTTAGCGTACAGAATGTGAGAATGAGAAGCTAAATGAGAAGTTGCCTTTGTGCAGCTTTTAAAAAAACCCAAATCCTTTCTTTAACAAAAAAGCTCTTTTAAATTTTAAGAGCTTTTCACAATACCTGTTTGGCCTAGCTTTTAGCTTAAAATAGATACAAAAGCTCTTAAAAGCTGGGCCAAACTTGTACTGAAAATAACTTCTTTTCATCTACAAGCATCTCATTAAAAGAAGCACCTCATTTAAGTATCAATTTAGCCATTAAACTTACAGGTTTTTTTCAATTTAACCATTATACTTCCAAAAGTCATTGACCATTTACCTTTATGGGAAGTGTCAATTTCACCATTCCACAAAGAGTGTCTTACACGCCCCACTTTTGAGAGTGAAATAGGTTTTTCTCTTAATTAAATGCCATATTGGCATCCTACAAGGCATTAAAAAATGACATGGAAAAAAGAAAGCAAAATATGGAGATATATGTGAAAATGATGTTGAATACTTAATGGAATTTCAGAAACCCATCCAACCTAATGCCAAAGCTCTGTGAGAAACCAACCATACTGAGTTCCAAAAAATTCTTCTTCACCAAGCTACTAAGCCAAATCTTTTCAAAGGTGTATTCTTCTTCACTAGCTCAATTCATTGGTACTTCATTCAAGGTACAAGATTATTCCTTTTCTTCCTCTTTTATAAACCCTAAAGTGGGAAATCACAAATTTTATAACGGGTGTTGTTAAAAACTATGTTAAACCAAAATTTGGAGTGACTTGTTTTGTCCTGGTGGTTTACCCATGCTTCTTTACCAATTGGACTTCTTTAAAATTCTTAAAAAAGGGTATTCTCTGGTTTTGTCTTGAAGCAGCTATCTCGATTTGTATTTCTGGTGTGTATTTCTGGCTCTGATACCACTTGGGGTTATAGGAGTACTATAAAAAAGAATTATGGTACTTCTGGAATCCTTATGCTTTCCCGATTACTTCTACAGTTACTCCTATAAGCACAGCAGAACAGAATCAAGAAGCCACAGAAGATAGTAATAGTCCGAAGACCAATGCGAAAATCAAATAGGAAGATTATTCTGTAATAGCTGTAGAGAGAAAGGTATTTAGTTGTTCATAATGTAAGGTAAAAAAGAAAGAATTTCTGAAATTGTATCTGCCTTCTTCTTATTCATTCAAACCTTATATAGACGATTACAAGAGAGAAAGATAAAATCTAATCTGTCTAAAGATCAGATCAAATCTTTCTAACTTAATGACTAAGAAAGCAATAATTACAGCAAGACAAACTACTTTCTCAAAAGTCGGATGACTCATCCAGACTATATCAAAAGCTTACAACTTTCTGAAAAGTAAAAGACAAAGGGATAAGAACGAGTCTTATCACTTTTTTACAACTCATACAAAATGACAAAAAATGACTGACACAAAAGATAAGATGGAATCTTATCTTCTACAACTTAAACAATAGGACAAATATTACAACTCTGACGATTTGACAATAAATTCATACAAATAGACAAATTACTTTTAAAAAGATAAGATAAGAATCTTATCTTGTTTGGAGCCGAGTCTGAAACCAAAGCACTTTGTACAATAAGGCAGTATCTAGCATCTTCTGGTGAAAAGGATATCAGGACTAATCTGGTCCGTGAAATCGATAATATTCCTCAGAGAAATTAATATCACATACCCATCCACATCCTTGAAAATTTATTTCTTTCAGGAAAAAGGGATCCAACTGACTATCTTGATAGATGTTATCTTCAAGGAATTGTTCAAAGTTTTCTTCATTGACTTCAACATCAATATCCATTTGTTTCTTTTGAGGAGTAGGCAGATTACCATCCCAAGGAGATAAGATTTCCTTATTTTTGTCTTTAAGGAATGAGAACAGATCATCTTCTTTATTCATTAAATATCCATTATGATTCAGTGATGATAGCATTACGGGATAAGGATGGACTCTTTGTTTTATTTCAATACCCTTGTAGAAAGCTTCAGTAGAATACGGTCTGTGTACTAGGAACATTTAAAACTTAAAGGGTTGTATGCAGTGAGGAGGACATAATTTTGTCAGTGTAGAGATCCAATGCATACTGGGCTGAAACATGGTTAACAAAGTCCAAAGGTTGGGATATCTGTCGGCATTTTCAGATTGTTCAAGAAATTTTAGGATATGCTTGATTTCTATGTCTAGAGCAAAATATTGAAGAACAAAAAGACACCGACAAAACCACAATTCTGACTCAGAACTATCAGAAAAAGGAGAAGGGAATCCTATGGCAGTCCTAATAATATTGTTAGATGGGGTCTGAGGATTCCATGATCTTTTGTAAAGGAAATTACAATTTTTTTGGGATATGACTCTATGGAGAAAATAATAAAGTCTTTCTTGTGCATAATGACGGACTTGATGTTGACACTTAAATTTACTCTGAGAAGATAAAAGGGGAAACTGATTAATTTCCTTATAGAAAGAAGGAGGAGGGACAGAAGCAGAAGTGTTGCTCGAAGAATCTTTAGAGAACATAAAGATGAAAGGATAGGAAAACCTAGACTTATCAGAAAATAAACTTGGAAATTTACAAGATGACTTATTAGTCAACAAAGAGTGACTAATTGAAGAAAATGTTTTAGGCTGTGAAAGAAGATCGGCTAAAACATTATGGGTTCCTTTGATATGAATGTCCTTAAACTGGTATTTAGAAAACCAGTCTTTCAGTCAAAGTAATTAAGGTACAGGAACCATTTTATTTTTGAAGTCAAGAATTTTTGGAAATGATGAATTTTCCATAAGGACAAAAAATTCATGACCTATCAGAAAAAATTCAAATTTTTTGATACCATACTTTACTGCCAATTTTTCTTTGATGGTTGTATGGTAATGCATCTCTGCTTCTTTGAATGTTCTGCTTGCATGGCCACAGTAGTGTTTTTTACCATTGATTTCCTAAAGGACAACTGCACCTCAGTAATGATCACTGGCATCAGTTTGAGGTATCCTGTGTTGTTGGAATATGGAGAGGAATGGGCTGTTTACACAAGATTTTGATAGCCTTGACGGCTTTGGTTTGCTTTGGGTCCTAGGGGGTGGGTTTTTTCTGAGAAGTTTATAAAGTTGGGTTGTGTGTTCAAAGATTTTGGGAAGAAAGGTGGAGATGTAATTGACTATTCCCAAAAACTGTTGAATTTCTTTTACAGTAAAATTTTCATCCAGAAAATTTGGTAAGGTTTCAGTGAGGTGAGGACCAGGTTGGATTTTTCCATCAGAAATTTTCATACCCAGAAATTCTATATTTGTTAAACCAATAAAGGATTTTTTCTCTAAAATCATGATACCCTTTTGGCTGACAATGTCAAAGAACTGACTGGGCAGGGCTCTATGGCTTTCATTGTCTTTTGAAAAGAGTAATATATCATCGATGTAAATCAGAGCATTGGAAAGTATCGAGGAAAAGATTTTAGTCATAACCTTTTGAAAAATAGATGGGGCTACTTTCAGACCAAAAGGCATAACTGTCCATTGATACTGAGCATTGGGTATGCAAAAAGTTGTTTTGTATTTGTCATCAGGGTGAATACCCAATTGTAAAAAACCAGATTTTAAATCAAATTTTGAAAATATTTTTGCCTCAGATAGTTGAATAAACAAGTTTGAAATCTTTGGCAAAGGAAATTTGTCGTCTTTCAAAAATTGATTTAACGGTTTATAATCAATGACCAATATTTTCTTACCTCTTACCTATTCTGACCTTTTATTTACATAAAAGGCTTGACAAGCCCAACTTGATGTTGTGGGCTCAATGAGGCCTTGTTGGAGCAGTTGCTGGCATTCTTTACTGGCCAAAGTTAAGTCATCTGGTGTCATTCCTGGATAGACAGCTTTAGTACGGTTGATGTCTTCATTAAGCTTAAAAGGAAGCTTAACAAAGTACTCTTCATTTTTCCACAGTGGAGTTGAGTGATTGAATTCTGAATGAGAATCTGCACAAAGAGATTTTAATCTGTTAGTAACTGTAGAAAACATATTAGAAGATTCAGATAAAGAATAAATATTTTTTAATAAAGTAAATGGCCGAAATGAATGTTTATATCTTAAACCATATGGTAGTATACGAAGGTTGTTAGCCTGCATGTATACATCCCATCCAATTAAGATATCTTTTCCATGAAGATTATTGCCATAAACTTTTGTCCACACAGTGCAATTTGGAAAGAACCGAATTCCTATTGGTTGTTTAGAGATCAGTTCTGCACTAAAAAAGTTTTCCATCAACAGCCATGAAAGTTTCATCACACTCCTTCCAGCTTGTTGGAGGGAGGATTTGAGGATTCATCATTGTACATCTTGCTCCAGTGTCTATGAATCCAATGGCTTTTCTTGGCTTTGCATACTTTGATTCAAGGACAGAAACCTGCAAATGAGGAGATAGAACTTGATTAGTAGGCAGTATTTCTTTTGAATCACTTACCTGAAATATAGGAAGAAATTCTTCTTCTTCGCTATCTGAATCAGATTGTGCTAGAACAAAAACAGTAAATTCATCAGGTTCACTTTGTTCAAAAAAATGGGATTCTAAATCACTGTCAGGATCTTCAGTCATAAACTGAGAAGCTATTTTTCTTGCTTTATTTTTATTTTTTGGACAATCTTTATAAAAATGGCCTTTCTGCTTACAAGTGAAACATCTATCAGTTTTGATTTTCCCATAAGTTCTTTTGAAAAATCTCAGAGACTTTTTTAACTTCTTTCGAAGCTTTTTCTGTTCAGGGGTTCTTTGAAATTTTTTCTTAGGTTTACATTCACACTTTTCTTTGCAACCAATTTTCTAATTTTTTCTTTGTACAAATCTTTTTCAAAAGTTTGTCTTTTATGAGATTATCAGAAATGGTTTTATGTTGTTCACATAATTTGTTCAAAGTAGTAAGTGTAAGATGATGTAACTCTCCTAATCCAATATCCTTTAAATGTCTCCTAGAAGACTGAATTTGGTTTTGAATACCGGATTGAAGATGGCTAAGGATGACAAAAAGACATGTTTTAAATTAGGATTACTATTTATTCCTAACTTGTAAAACAGTTCAATCATTCTTGTGAAATGATAATTTAAATCTTTAATTTTTAAAGAGCAACATCTCATTTCAAAAAATTCATCCTGTTTTTGCTGTTGATCTACTGTGGGATCTCCTATGAACTCTTTATGAATTATACTAATCACATCAGCAGTAGAAATAGCATTTAAAATTTGTAACTGTTGATACTCACCTAGGGTAATGAACCAATCACTCAACGTACCTACAAACCTTGAACAGAATTCATTCATGATTGATTTTGGATCATATCCTTTTGCCTATTGAAGGTTCAGCCAAGCTGCAAATTCTTACAGTCTCTTTCTCCTGTCTTGGACTAGGACATCGTCAAAAGTAAACCAAGGTCCTGTTGTTGGTTATGATCCTTTTGTTGGAGTTGAATTCATGAGAGTATCTTCTTCTTCCTTGGGTTCTTCTGCAACAGAAGGACTTGGATCATTCATTAATATCTGAGAAACATTAGTAATTTCCATATAATTATCTTCAGAATCAGATATTAAATCAACAGAATTTGAAACAGAATTAGAATTGAAGGAAGAATTATCATTCTCTGAATCTGAGACATGAGTAACAGAGTTTGAACCAGATGTATGATTAGAATCTGAATATTCTGGATTATCTGGACATTTTGAATATTCTGAGCATATGTCATACTATCCTCGATACTGATTTTGAAGAAACGCCTATTGATGAAGATGGAATTGCGAGTGAGTATGCAACAAGCAATGAAGTCGGAGATGTTCGAACTGATAGTGAAGAGGAATGTAACATTAGAGATAACATAAATTATGAAGAAAGGAGTGTATCGGTAAAGATTAAAATGACACCATCGATTAGGTAAGATTTGAGCTCACATACTCCATGTTTTTCTGTTTATGTTGCGAGAAAACACCATGATTTGAAATTTTACAAAAACGAGAAGGATAGAGTGATTGTTAAGTGTAGGGAAGGCCATAAGTTCAGGATGCATGCTAGTCTTTCAAAAATAATGATGCATTCATGTTAAAAACTATGATTGATGTTAGGGATTGTTCAGTGAACAACAAGCTGGTCATGGTGGATAAGAAATTTATTGCAAGGGAAATTAAGGATGACATTCAAATGAATCCAGTTTTAAAAGCTAGAGATTTTAAACAAATGTGTAGACAGAGGTCAAATATTGATGTCTGCTTGTCAACAAGCTTTAGGGCCAAGAAATTGGTGCTAAAGATTAAGAAGAAGAATATGCAAGAAGATGGGATTATGTGTTTAAGATCGACAAGACAATGCTTGGTACCACTTGTGTGTTTAAAACAGTGGATGAGGGGGAAGAACATAAGGTTGTATTTGATTGCATGTATGTTCATTTTAGTGCATTGAAGGAAGGATGGAAAGTGGGGTGTAGACCTATTCTTGGCATTGATGCTGTTTCTTAAAAGGAATATGCAAAGGACAACGATTGTGTGCAATTGGAAAAGACGATAATAACCAAATGTATCCGGTTGCATGGGACATGGTACTTCCGGAGGATCAACACACATGGGGCTGGTTTATGTGGAATTTGAAATATGATTTACAGCTTCAAGATAGGGATGACTTAGTGATTATTTCTGATATGCAAAAGGTTATGAATTTCATTTCGTAGTTGTATAGTTGATTTACAACGTTTATGTTTATGTAAATTTATGTGATTTTCATTCTTAGTAGCTAAGTTTACTAATAGTTATGCATTTTTCTGTTACACTATTGACTGGAGAAGGCAATTATGGAGGAATTACAGAATGCATAGCATAGTGCTTGACATATATACCATGCATGGGCAAAGAAATGGAGAGGTGATGGGATGAAATTGACATATCGAAAAGAGTGCATTGGATGGATGCCCGGGTAATCTTTTACTAAATTAGCTACTAATCAAGTGTTTGGAATTGATCTAGCTGATTATTCGATCGTTGCAACTCGAGAATGAGGGTAGGCTACACAATGTTGCTTTCAGTTCATCTTCGATTCTATTTACCACCTCTCATGCTTTTCTTGTAACTATCACATATAATCGGCCTAGGTGTGTCCGCACCCCTGAGTGGACGATTTGGCTTGCTTTGGTTTTGGTGCATTTCATGTAACAGGCTTAAAAAGTAAGGCTGCAAGAGGTAAGTACATTAAGATTCAACTACACTAAAATACTATAAGAATAAGAAAAGTAAAGGGAATAGGGATTCTAAATATGAGCAAAAGCAACCAAAATATTCCTTGGTGAATGGGGCTAAAACTTGAACTACTTACATACATAGAAAATAAATACCAATCAAAGGGTTGGTGTGGCTAACAGCTCCTGAGCTCTTTTTTCTTTCCTTTATAATAATAAGAAAAGGAAGGGGCATATGGATTCTAAATATGAGGAGTATCGGGGTGCGGAGCACCTTCCTTTATCAGCTTTTGTTAGCTGCCTTGTAGGAGTAGGAGCTACAGACTAAGAACTCACTTTCCGAAGGGATTAAAGTTTTCTTTTTTATGGGAACTCCCACTGGAAGCTGGGGGAGTTCGCCCCCCTGGCTAGTTAAGAGAGTTTGAGAATAGGGATCTCCAAATCTAGGAGCTGAAACACTTTGTTATTCTCTTTTTCAGCTAGTACTTTATGAGAATCCTGTCTTTGGGGAAAATGCCCCCTACAATCCTAGAGAAGCCTTTTCGAGCCCTAAGTATGAAAGAACCAAAAAAGTAGAAGGATAATTTTGATAGACACAAGAAGACGAAGATATAGAGTAGCACAGATCATCATTTATTTGACTTAACCACCCTTTGTTTGAGAAGTCGTTTCAAGGAGTTCTCTTGTTCTTGTTATAGGGAGCTTCCCTCTAGTGAGTTAATTCCCTTAATGCCTGTTTGTCTTTCCTTATAGTTGATTTAAATATCATTACAGGCCTATTTCTCCCTTGCTTTTCCTACTACCATTTAATTGGCCCCCAACTCACTAATCACAGTCCGAACCAGCTGAACGAGGGCCAAAGCAGAAGCAAGATGTGAGCTGATCACTTCCTAGATCAAGAGCGAATGAGAGATAGTGTTCGAGTTACCCCAGGTTGACTTCCAATGTCCGTTCCCCCCCCCCCCCGATTAACTCCTTTCAAGGCTTTCTTTCTTATAGGCAATTTAGTGAGCTCGAATGGCTTCCAAGTGGTGGACCAAAGTAGAGCTTTGGCCCTTGTCCAGCGGATTCAGACTGTGATCAGTGAGTTGGGGCCCCCAAAAAATGGCTTTCCTCCTACAATATGAAGAAAGAAATAAGTGTCGAAGTTTAGACCGCTTACAGTAGTTCTACCCATAGAAAGGATCATGAAAGAGGCGATCAGAATAGTACTCGCATCCATTTATGATTACGAGTTTTCGAACAGATCGCACTTCCATTTGTGTCGAGCTACCACTCAGTCCTAAGACGGATCAAATAAGAGTGGGGAACCTCTCTCTGGTTTTTGGAATTCGACATCAGGAAGTGTTTTCACACCATCAACTGCCATCGACAGAGAGGGGACTCTTTCATACCTGCAAACTCAAAGGATGAGACGTAGGTCCCTTGTTTTTGGCAGGAAGAGTTCCAGCCTTTGTTGCCCCTCAATGGAGTGAGTCTACTTAGTGAACTAGTAGGACGCGACAATCAATTGATCAATATGAATCTTGAGAGTGGATGGGTTGATCACCACCTTCCTGCAAATTTCTTATGTAAGAACTAGTAGAAAGAAAGGAATTGGGAAAAAAAATAAGGCAGCGTTTCGCACTCCCTAAAAGTCTCACCCGATAGCATATAAATCCTTCATTAGGACTGAAAGCTAAGTAAGGAAGGAAAGTGATTTGATGCCATCAAGAAAATGGTGGATTCTTTTCCACTAATTAGGTAGAGGGATTTCGTTTTAGGAGTTTGGAATTTGACATGGGAAAGAGAGATAATAAAAGGTACTTAGATTGCTTGTAGGTCAACATATGTAGCTGAGTTTAAAAAGAATGTTGAAGAGTTGAGAAAGTTTGGAGATAAGGCTACTGAAGATTTCTTGAAGTATAACCACAAACAGTTTGTTAAAGCATTTTTTAACACATCCTTTTGTTGTGATGTTATGGACAACAACATGACTGAAACATTCAATGGCTAGATATTAGAGCCAAGGTGTAAGTCTATTCTTTCTATGTTTAAGGAAATAAGATTGATGATCATGAACCGACTCGAAACAAAAAGGATGTTTCTTGAGACTTGAAAGTCGAATATTAGTCCTAGGGCACAAAAGAAATTGGATGTAAATAAAAAAGAAAGTTTCTGGTGGAATGTGGATTTTAGTGGCACAAATGACTTCGAGATCCCCAATCCAGGAATAAGAAGAATAGACATGTTAAATTGAGGGAGAGAAAATATTCATGTAGGATTTATGATTTAACTGGGCTTCCATGTGCTCATGTCATCCTAGCAATCCAAAAAAGCAAAGGGGAGATTGAAGATTATGTTGCTCATTGGTACTTGAAGAGCACATGTTTGAAAAATGGGATGAAAGTGACAAACCTAGGGTGCTACCACCTAAGTTTACTAAGCTTTCTGTGAGACCAAAAATGAATAGAAGGAAGGACAAAGATGAGCCAAAGAAATTAGGCAAACTATCAAGGGAACTTCAATTTGGTGCTCTTTGTGCAAAATAGAAGGCCATAGCAGAAATGGTTGTAATTCAAACAAACAACTCAGATTAAGAAATTAGTAGAATTACTATAAATTTATATATTTTTCATAAAATTAATTCTTTTGAGTTTTAAATTACAGCCTTCCATTTCCAATGCTTTAAATGTCACTCCAAAAGCATCAACTTCTAAGAGAAATCCTCCAAAAAAAAAACCCCAAGGCTATATGGAGAAGGTTTATACGTGAACGAATGAACTGGGCTCCGGGTTTTGCATGTAAGCTATGTGGTCAAGTTACTCACAAATAACGTTGTTAGGAAACATAAAATTTCTAAAACTTACCCTTCTTTTACTTTGACAGCCTGGAAGTAGAGGAGCTCGTGTGGTAAACTTTCCAAGGAGATCTCCTAGGAATTTGATGGCAAATTCCACAAATTCTGCAGTATCATCTCGATTTTGGTGGAATATTGATCAGTTATGGCAAAAAGTAATCTGACTTCTGTACCTTAGTCTGTATTTTGGTGGAACATTTATCTGTTATATCTTGGATTTAGCTATATTTTGGATTTGATCTTAATGATGTGTAAAATGTTGTGATCTGCAATTAATTCTGCACCTTTATTTCAATGGTTAAAAAAAAAATTTGAATGTAAGATGGTTAAATAAATGGGATATTGCAGTCAATATATTTTGTTGGAGTGATGATATTTTAATTAGTTTCAGGCAGTGGTTATCTTGTAACCTGTTGATATCAGCATATTGTTTATCAAAGCTATGAACTGAACAAAGAATGTTGTTGGGTTTATCTGGTATTTCATGGTTGCATTAGGAGTTATGTTTATTTTTTTTCAACTTCTTTCTGTTTAGTTTGGTTATTTACGTGGAATTACATCAGTGACATATGGCATGGACATTGAAAGAATCAGATGGCTTGGCATTTTGCAGCATTAGTTATTATGATGAAGTAGAGAATGAAGGCAGTCATGAACAAATTGAACAACCTCAAGATGAAGATGGTAAGAGGAAGAAGAAACTAAATTGAAAACCTAGTGAAGAAGTGAATTAAAACAAAGGTTATAATTCTGTTGTAATATCTGTGAGCTAAACTAGTGATATTTGATAACTTTTTTGTGTTTGTTTTAATATGCAGCTACATGTATGTTTAAGATGTTCCTTAAATACATACTTGAAGATAGTGCTGCCATCTGATGTCAAAAAACCCATTGTTAATGTAAAATTCAGCATGCTGAAGATGTCAATAATGTAGTCTAAACCCCTAAGATTATACATTGAATGCTTTTGTAATATTAGTAGATTTATCATATGTTTTACTGCCATGTTTAATGCTTTAGACCTTCTTCTTGTTTAATATTCCCTCTCATTTATCTTAAAGGCCCTTATATCTATTGGAATCTGTTTTGTCTGAGTGATGTTCAGAGTTTTTTTTTTCTCCTTCAGTTGCAGTTACTCTCACATTTCACATTTTTTGTTTTCCAAAACTGGGCACAATTAGTGGTTATTGCATATGATGTGGACCCAATTGATTTGGTTGTTTGGCTTCCACTTTTGTGCAAAAATATGGAAATTCATTACTGCATTGTGAAAGGCACAACAAGCATTAAAGACACCGAACTCAAGACTTTTAGCATATGGGAAAATCCTATCTAAAGTCGAGAAGAACAATATGGAATGGAGCAAAAATAGAATAGAAAATTTGGTAGAGATCTCTTTCAACATTGTCTTGAGTAATATATGGAAACCTATGTTATACCAAACAGTGTGATTAGCAAAGCCTCCATATATTCAAATTCGGAACATGCACTTTTTAGTTCCTACTTACTCTCAGTTTACAAAACGTTAAATAGGTTGGAAAAATCATCTCCCACAAATCATCCAAAGAAAGCATAAGCTTTTAAGTTCTCAATCTCAACTAAGAATACCCTTCATAAAGTGGTTTAGAGCAAAAAAACACCAGGAATGATAAAATTTCATTTGCTTATCTATACAGAAGTGTCTCAATTTACACAGTAGAAAAGGGAAAACCTTTATTTCTAGGATTGTCAGCTTTGGAGAGCTATATACATAAAAGAGAGGAGAAATGCGCTATAAACATAACTAAAATATGCAGCACATGCATTCTGCATTTCGCTCCTAGTGCATCTACATATGCAATACTGTTTACCTTCTAACTATACGTACTTAGGCAGACTCAAGTTGCTTCCATCAATCTAGGAATGGATGGAACTTATGTAACACACCTTAACAACAACATTGAACTTATGTAACACAACTTCACAACAACATTGAGAAAAGCTGCGTCCTGAAAACAACCCATTTCAACATGAAAACCAGAGGTAATTCGACTTATACATATAAAGAGTAGTTGAATTATAAGAAAGTACCTAGAAGATTTGGTACTTTTTTCGCCTCCTTGCTACTTCTTTTCCCGACTACTTCTACAGTAT
>JAWZTD010000002.1:6145493-6160912 GCA_035221335.1 Echites panduratus | reverse complement strand
CCCTTTCTATCCCTTGAGCTGTTGTCAGAATTGCTATTATTAAAAGAAAATAAGGAATCTATTTGACCTGAAGCTGACCTTCCTTCAATTAAATTCCAGGAACTTCCATTATTTAGAGGTAGCCCCTACCCCGATTTTCATTTGCCTTTTGCCCTTTATGATCTCTTGGCCTGCGCCTCAGCTTTCTGTACTATTGCTCTCTAAATGGACTCTTTAGGGTGCTAAGCTTTCTTTCAAGCCTCAGGGAAGAAGTATAGTACAAGACCCTTTCTTTTTCTTGATGATCCGCCGCTGTCAGCTACAGACCCAGAATAGGACCAAAAGAATGAACTCTTCTCTTTGGCAAGAAAGAATCAAACTCAAACCTTTATGAAGACGAGCATACGATGTGACGCTTAACGCCCTCACTTCACGTCTTCTGACAGCGGTTAGAACGGCAATGACAGTCTGATTCCTATCTACTTAGTCTTTCTTCTTAGTCTTCTCTTCGGGTTGCCAACTCCATTCCCATGCGCTTGATACTCCGAAACGTTGTTGGAACACGAAACTCGGTTAGAGAAGAGGGAACGAATGCAGGAGAAGTTTATCTTCTGGTGTTATGAAAAGAATGCCGAAACCTTAGGACGAGGCACCGTCAAAGTACATTTCCCATGGGGCTTGGGCTAACATATGCCAAACCAGAGCGAAGTAAGGAAGCAGGGACAGGGGCATCTCTGGGGTAAAGACGAGGTTCCAACCTTATCATAGCGTGGTAAGAGCTCTTAGTTTAATATCCCCGGGATAACCGGAATATCCGATGCTAGTGAAAGCAAGTTAAATAGAAGTGTATCAAGAGTATTAAAATAAAAGGAGGAAGCCAGGGAGCAGCACTAGTCTTTCTTGGTGTGATCGTATCTTCTGTTTTGCTTTCAAATAGGTTCTTTGAAGTCAGTTAATCAGACTAGGTCTTCTTTGCAATCATAGGCTCTGGGACAGATGACTTTACTTTACTTTCTGGTGAGTTCATTGCCGGTGTTACAGATAAAGTGAAATCATCCCCTGTTGTCAAAGTAAGCGGTGCTAGTTTTGTTACAGAAGGGCTTGAAAAAAAAGAATCGGCTGTTTCTTTTATGGGCATGCACTACTTCCATAAAAAGTCAGGGAAGCCGCTTAGAAGAGAACACATTTGCCTTACAATGGAAGGTAGACTGATAGATAAACTTTTGCAAGTCTTTCTATATTAAGGAAGATACAAGGAATTCCTTTTATATTTTTATACCTACTACTGGAATCGAAACTCAAGCTAACCAGTAGTTCCTCCGGGTTTGATAGCTCCGCTTTCTGGATTTGAAACTTATGTATTGGACGACTTAGGGAAACCTCTTGCTTGGTTTTGGTTAGCCTCTTTTTCGACGAGATGTTGGGAATTCTTTATATCGCATTGCTAGCCCAAGAGAACGATTTTGGAAAGGAGAATGCTTTGTACTATCTGAGTAAAACAATGAGGTACTAGAAATGTTAGAAAAGAAGTTGCGGTAGCTTAAGAAGTCGACTTGCCACACCAGAGGCTTAACCAACACCAACTTTTTAATCGAGTTGGGTTAGGCTTAGGCCAATGTAGAACCAGTTAGCTAAGCTGGCATCCTCTCTCTTACTCGCTGTCTACAGACAGAACCCTCTTTCTTTTGTTGTCTATGAGTTGAGGATGTACTTATTGCTGTTTGTAGTTGAACATGTTTGCAGTCCGACCTTTACCGGTTATCCTTACAAGCTAGTTCGTATGCCATATCGGTTATTACAATGTAAATTTTATGTTACTTATCATACTGGAAGCGGGATGAAATGGAAATATTTCAGACCCGAGATCGGCCTCTCTTTTCCCGGTGGTAGGAAAAAATGCCAGCATAGAGTACAGTAAGAAGAAAGCTTGTTGAGATTCATATCCCTATACGGTTAGCAAAGCGAGAACGACTCTAAAATAGGCATACCATGCTTCGGTTAAAGACACTGGTCTTATCTTATATATATAAGATATATAATTATATGATACCTCCCTAAAAGTCAAATCTTCATATTTCTACGTGTGATTCTTGATCTTGAATAGGAATCCTACAGCGATAGATAGTTTGGTTCGGAATAGTGTTAGCCACAATCTACCTTTCCCTTATTAGATTTGGATTCGGCTTAGTAATCCCCTTCTTCAAGGAAGGAGTAGGAGTCAAGTCAAAAGTATCCGTCAACAAAGAGTAAGCAAAGAGGGAAAGAAGCGCGGGCGAAGAAAGCCCATTAGAATCCAGAGAGCTTATGCAAGCTCTTATTTCCCAGGTAGAAGGGAGGAGGGAAACCCACAGCCCAGCCGCATTAGCAGTCGCCTAGAATAAAGGTCAAGGAAGTCCGCTCTCAGGGCGAATTAAAGCAATTAATTGCATATTTCCCATCTATCTTTGTATATGTCTTCAAGAATTCTTCTCATTAGATGCTGAGGGTTAATAGAGACTAATAGAAGGGCTTGATCCCACACCGCACTCGCTGAAAGGCTAAGTTTCCAAGGGTTTGACTATCTCTCAAGTCTAGGCTCTGCTAATGGTGTACCGCCCCAAGCTTTAGCGCCGGACTGCCTACAAAGGGAAAATGGAATTTGGCTGTAAAGCTCTTTCCAATCTTGTCCGGGCTGACCGACTAAAATAAAGGAAAGGGTGACCCTGCTAAAAGACCATCCCCTAAAGCTCTAAATGGTAATGGTCAAAACAAAACGATCAAATTCAATTTGCTTGCAAGCTCTGGACTACTGAGCCTTGATTCGCCTCTCTTGCTTGCCCTACTGTGTCACCGGTTCAACAAAAGAAACTCTCTGCTCAAGCTAACTCCCTGATCTGCTATTCTATTATCTCAAAGTCTCGTCTGTCTTGTCTGCTCCTTATATTATTTTTCTAAAAGTGGAATGCTTCTTTTATGCCATGAGCTTCCTGCCAATGGGAATGGAGAGAGGGGATGAAAAAAAACTGCTATGTAATGCACAGAAAGCATTCAAGCTTGATGCCAACAAGAATAAAATTCCTTTAAATTTTAATAAAAATAAAGAAGGCTCTTGCCTAGCAAAGAATATCTGTTTGCGCAGAATCTTATGTTTTGGCTGTAAGGATTAGCATGGGTAGGATTCTGCATCAAGGTTGTCTTTAAGCGGTTTTGGATAAAGAAATGATATGAAAGGTATCAAGGAAGCGGTCAAAAGGAGCTAAAGCCGCAGGCAAAGGAAAGACATGGAAAGGTATTTAGACAAACAAAGGTGTCCTTATATACGGGATATACGGGCACTCTCGATTTAACCTATATGTGAACATGCCCAGAAGGTGCTTTCACATGGACATGAAATGAAAACTTAAAGTGTTAAGCGAAGGCTCCATGTTATGGTCCCAATCCGAGAACATAGAGGGATAATCTTAGATTCCTGTTATTGTTATAAGGTCTCCCGTTCTTTCAATTGCCCAAGGTAGAATTACCTTTCAAGGAACAAGGAAGATTAGATCAATGAATGAGAAGGAAGAGAGCTAACCAGGGAAAGAACTGAACGAGGAAAGAAAGGACCTGGGCTGTAGACAAGACCGATAGTAAGACTAGTCAAGCATCTATTCTTAGAAAAAGTGATTTCACTAATGGGCTAAAAGTCTCGAACTTCTAGAAGGAGCTACTTCCAAGCAGCTACGCGTCTTGGATCCCCCTACTCAAACGCTCTAACCCTATCGCTTTGTAAACTCCGCGCTTACCCTGTCGGTCGAGCACTTCATTCCTTAGTTGTGGACTTCTTTCTCTTCCGGAAAGGAAGTTTGAGAACCTTAGAGAAGCTCTCACTTTTGAGTTTCTGAGTTAGGCATTCGTTAGGAAATTAGGCTTCGGGAAGAGCTGAGTAGATCTGGAACTCTTTGAATCGACCAAGTTTTCAAGTTCTTGAGTTAATGAGCTAAGCCAGCCATATGAGTTGGCTTTGATTCCGAGATGAATTACTCTAGAGAACACAGTGAATTTCACTTCCTTCTAGCACTGGTTTAGTTAGACAAGTAATCCAGCTCGCTATCGCACATCCTTGGTGTGAACTATCTTGAAGCTTGATTACCGCATATCCGCTGTTTACCGCGAATTCAATCTCAATACTTCAAGTCATAGGAATGAAATACTGCAAGCCGTCACTGGTTTGATAGAAAGGAATTACCTTCTGTTTAATTAGAAAAGCAATTCAGTACGCAAGCAAACAGTGCCTTCAAGCTTAAGCATAGAAGCTCTTGGGTCGAGGAATAATTTCTAGAAATACCACCTTCCACCTAACGTTGAAGACATCCTGAAGACGTTAAGTCATCTTATCTGAAGCAACAGCAAGAATCAATGTATGCACGACTAGAGCTTTGAGGATTCAAAATCAAAAAAATAGAGAAGAAGATGACGTAAGAGAAGACATTGCTCCGACTTTTCATAAACCGAGACGAAGGAGAAGGAGAGATCTTAAAAAGAGAAAGATTCGGCCTTTTCTGATGTCTTAAAGAAGGATCAACCAGTTCACGATCAATCTTTGGTCGACTCCTCAAAAAGGGGGAATAATCAAGACAATCATACTTTGGTGTGGGAAAGTCCTTTGAAAGAGTACGGAATGAATGCCTTTGCCCATACTTCCCGAACATTGACCATCACTCCCGAACTTGGCTTAGCCAGAGGTAATAGAGCAAGACAAGCAGATGACTTTGGCCCTCTCTCCCTATAAGCACGCAGGCAATCAAACAAAGGGTTTAGGTCCAAGACGAAAAGAAATTGTATGGCTTTCTTCCTATCTATTAACAGAAAATTTAGTGCAGAACGCGGCTTTCGATCGGAGTTGGGTTTTTTCCATTAGGGAGGTGGCTAAACAGCGAATTCAGCTTAATCAAGTGAAAGTGTGAATGTCCCTTCATATTCCAGGCTCTCCGGTGTTTTATTTTAGTAGTAGTAAGGCCGGCGACGGATCAGCCGGTTCAGGATCAGCTAGTGAAGAATCCGGATTTGTTCTGACTTCTAGTCAAAGGGGAACACATTCCAAGGAGATAGGCGCGAAGACTTTCCAAGAAGGAAAGAAGGAAGAAAGAGCTAGGCTCATAAGCGTGGGTCAAGAAAAAAAAAAATAGGTGCGAGCCAGGCAGAAGAGGTATTCCTTACTCTATTAAGCGAGAGAACCAAGGTGCGAAGAAATTCAGGCAAAGGAGATTAGGTCTTGGCCATCAAACCTCAAGAAGGAAGCCCGGGAATGGTGATAGAATTTGGCCCCACCTAGAAGGCAATCAGGTCCTAGAAAGAAGCTTGAAAGACTAAGAGCCAAGGTGGAGGAGTCTCATTCGTTGCATCTGCGTAGTTAATTCTTTCTTCCTTTTACTTAAACTTAACTTATAAGGAAGGCCGCCCTGCTTTCTTTTACTAATTAAGAGGGCATCTACCAATGCTTTAATAGATAAGCAGAATTCCGGTTCACGGGTTAGCGCAGGAAAAGTGGTTCAGCACATACAACAGCAGCAGAGAATGCTTCTAACGATCTAAGGTAAGAGAAGACGAAAGAATGATCATAGGCAAGACGGGGAAAGCCGATACTGGGATTGAGATTCCCCTTTTATTTGGGGCAAGGGAGCATTGAATCCGTAAAACAGTCACTAGGCCAAGAAAAAGGAAGGAAAGATGGGAATCCATCAAGTATGAACTAGAGTTTTGGCGAGCTAAGCAAGGGCTTTAACTTGAAGGTCTAAGGTTTTTTAAGGGTACGAAATATGGGTATAGGATCAAGGATAGCAAGGTTCGAATAGAGGGTAACTCCTTTATTGATATTGAAAAGAAGCTCTGGAGCTAGAAAAGAACCGGCTAAGGCGCACCCTCGCAGCGGGAAAAGAAGCAACAAGGCTGACTTTTATAGAACTACGGGAAGTGGAAAGGAAAGCCCTTTTCAACCATCAGCAGGAATAAAGAAAATTGAAAGAAAGTCAAGGCCGGTTCCACTGATGTAGCTAAATCGGAGGCTGTTGCTGACTCTGATCTTAGAGTGGATTCCTGCTTGTGGGGCGCCCTCTTGATATAGGCTAGGCTGGCTAGAAAGACTTTTCTATTGCGGGCTAGAGAGTACAACCTTTAGCACAAACTGCATTAGCATTCCTGCCAGCAAGGCTGATTTACATCGTCGGTCATTGGTGATTGCTTTCTTAGTGCGGCATCCGCTGTCCACTGGTGTGGTGATATTATCATATATAAATTACGATAGAGAGAGAGGAACGAAGGGGCTCGACTGCAACAGGAGAGGTTTGAAGACGCTAAGCCTACGTAAGGCTATGGGAAGAGCTTTTTTTGTCTGCTATGCTATATAGATGCGCTTCTTTGTGAAAGAAAACCTCGCTAATAAAATCAAATCGACTAGCTTGCGGGCTGGTCGTCATTGCGCACTAGCAGGTCAGTGGGAGTAAGAGAGTGTTCCATTAGTGTTCTCAGGTAGGTCGAATGGGTCAAGGTAGATTAAGTCCGTCATTGAATTGAAGTGGTAGAGTGGTAAGTGGGCGTACGGTCTATGTCTTTCCTATCAGCGGCATTAGTTCCTTTGGCGTTGGGGTTCAAAATCTTCCTTTACTACTACAAAGCAGAAAGTGGATGCTGATAGTCGTCCGCTAGTGGTATCGTATATAAGATAAAGCTTGCTTTTAGGAGTGCTGAGGTTTCGAAATAGAAGAAGTTGTTTTCAAGGCAACTAGGCGTAAGAGAAGAAAGATCGTAAGTAAAATAGCGCAAAAGCTTTAGCTTATTTAACATTTGAATTACTCCGACTTTTTGAATTCGAACTATCATGAAACGTCCACTCTCACCACGCATGCTCCACTTTTTCTACTCATTCGTGATCATTTTGATCTTAGTGGGACTGTGCTATTTTGTTTGTCTTTATTTCAGTTGCATGAGTCTTTTTTCTTCAATGTTGAGTACAACGGCTTTCTCGCTAAGTGGGAGAGCGATCTCGCTTTTTTTGCTAAAGCTGGGATGCTCCGCTGGGCTTTCCTTGGCCATTGGATTTTCTGTGAACACTTCGGTCGTCGAACCTAATTTGATGATGGCCCCTTCTCGGGGGGTGAGGGCACTGTTGGGGGAAGCTCCGGGTGGACTAGTTCCCTTTTAGGGGAGAATTCAGAAGGGACCCAGCCGGACCCCCAAAAGGCCCCCGCTAATCCCCCCTTCCTTCAATAGACGGGCATAAGGCTCCGCCTTCGGTTGAGGGGCCGATGCCACCTCATGGTCCAACTTCAATGGACCCCGTGTTGAAGGCCCCCAACCAGCAAGCTCCTCCAACGGTGGAAGCGACTCCCCTGCAAGAAAAGGAGCGCTCCGCAGCTGCGGAGGTGACCCTAGCCACGATTAAGGGGGCGGCCGCTGAATGCGGAAAATGCATGTGGCAGGGGGGGCTGGAACTCCTGGCCACATGCATAGACTGCAATCAATCGATAGGTGAGTGAAAAAAAGCGCTTACCGAGGCAAACGTCATGTTTGGGGAGGACAGGTTGGTTTGAGGACCCGTTGGTCAAAGGACAGATGGAAACAGGGGAGCTGGCTGATAAAGATGGACAGTAAGGATTGCGTAATATAAATTTTTCGGCCTCGTCATCGAAAGCGGCTTCCAATTGCTCGGAAATTATAAGCTATATGGGGGGCTTGGATCGTGAACAAAAACAATTGATCAAGAAGTTGGTCAACTTTCGCATGAAAGAAGGTAAAAAAACAAGAATTCGTGCTATTGTTTATCAAACTTTTCATCGCCCAGCTCGAACTGAACGCGATGTAATCAAACTTATGGTTAACGCCCTAGAGAATATAAAGCCCATATGCGAAGTAGAAAAAGTAGGAATTGCTGGTACTATTTATGATGTCCCTGGGATTGTAGCCAGGGATCGTCAACAAACCTTAGCTATTCGTTGGATCCTTGAAGCAGCTTTCAAACGACGTATAAGCTACAGGATAAGCTTAGAGAAATGTTCATTTGCTGAGATACTGGATGCTTACCGAAAGAGGGGAATTTCACGTAAGAAAAGGGAAAATCTTCATGGACTGGCTTCCACCAATCGAAGTTTCGCGCATTTCAGATGGTGGTAAAGTGAGACCGCATAAAGAGCTCTTCCTCATTCAGTCAGTAAGATATGGTTCCTTTTTCCTTTTTGTTTGAATCTTCATATAGAATTTACAATTCCTCATACTCCTCCCTTCATTCATTGAGTTGGAGGAATCCATAGGAGGCCCGCCCGTTATGCATTGCATGAAAGAACCTTTCTTTGTATGACTTCTCTTTTGCCTCAGGTCGAATGAATACGAAAAAGGGAGATCAATCCAAAAATAGGCCATGAATGCAGAAGTAGTGGGCCTTTCACCCTCTTTCTAGTGACTCGGGGAGCTGATCTGAAAAATGCACTTCAAAGGGAGGGAAGCTAGGTTTCCCATGTTGGTATGGCCGGGCATAAAATATTTGGAAGTTAGATAAAAAAAATAAGAGGTAGAGAGAGAGATGGAAGCCTCCCCAGAAGTAAAGAGAAGACAGGCCAAAAGGCAAGGGCTCCAACTCCTTTAGGAAAAAGTGTTCCATCTCGGCCAAACCATGCATGCACGGGTTCGGGGAAGGAATGGTCTTTCATTCTGTATATCTTTGGGAGTGAGTGATCCATGGGTATGGAGCACGAATGGAATGGATTAGAAATCATTTGTCTGCGAACTCTGTCTGCGTAGCGCAACGAACGAATGGATTGAATTCGGGAGTGAGCCACCTCATATAAGACCAACACTCGGGTAATTAATATATAAATATAAGATCAACCAAGAAAAAGGTTGGGGAAGGGACAGATTTGAGACTACCGATGTCTCGAGTGCTGATACATAGAGCAGCCTTCCTGGGCGGCTGCTCCATGTATATTTATCGATCTAACTCGCCATGCAGAAATGCATTCTTGACATCCATCTGCCAGAGCCTCCAAGATTTGCTGGCTGCTAGTGCTAACAGCACACGCACGGTAGTTATTTTAGCTACTGGACTAAATGTCTTGTCATAGTCCAGCCCATACTTTTGTGAAAATCCTCGGGCCACTAAACGAGCCTTGTACCTTTCCACCGATCCATCGGGACGAGTCTTCACCTTGTATACCCATTTACACGAGATGGGTTGTACTCTGGTAGGTCGTGACACTAACTCCCAGGTTTCATTCTGTTTTAGTGCCTTGATCTCTTTTTCCATTGCATCTCTCCACTCCTTAGACTGAGCTGCTTCTTCGTAAGTACTCGGCTCCTTTGCACCATTGTCTTCTACCAGCGCTGCATTCGCATATTTGGGATTTGGCTTCCGAATCCTTGTAGATGTCCTTAGTTGTAACTGAGGAACTTCCTCCTCCAATTCTTCTAACTCACTTGGTTTCTCTTCTTCTGAGGATCTAGTGTGTACTCCTGTCTGCCAAGGGCTCTTCTCCTTATCTGGTGATCTCACTCTGGCTTGGTCGGACACTGGCTCAACTTCTATTACTTCTTCTTGTATCGGCTGTTCTTTCTCGACTTTTGGTTGCACCTCCATTTCTCAGGAACCTGCTCCTCAATTTCTTTCGAATCTGGTAATGCTGCTTGTGGGGACCACCATGGACTGCAGTCAAGGCTATCTTTATGTATCTGAGAAGGAAAAAATCTTTTTTCTTGACTTATAGAGGAGGAGATTTGAGACTATAGGGTTTCACAGATTCTGACTTCCAAGCAGATGTGGATGATAGATTTTCTATCTCTGGGTTTATCTTTACTTGTAATGGAGGAGCAGTGAGTTGGAGGAGTTTCAAACAAGATACCACTGTGGACAATCCTAATTAGATAGGCAGATCTAGATGCCGTTCAACAAAAAGAAGTCAAATCCCCATACTCTAAAGAAAAGAGTAAGCTTCCTTTCGCTCTAACGAGTAAGTCTAGTTAACCTTCCCTATTGTTATAGCCTTTGGGCCTTCTTCCTTCGTCAACTGCACTTGAACTGAAAGAGCTGGTATAGCTTCTCTCCAAGTTCTTGTTCCTTCTTCGGATGTGACGGAAGGAGGCTTCTCTTCAAGCACATTAGGAGTACCTTTGTAAACACTCTACTAAGTATGGATCGGGGTCGGACTCGCATTCTGAGTCGGATGAGTCAACTGCCTCGGATTCTTCGTCGAGTGATCCCGCGCTTCATAACCTATTTCATACCATACCGCTGTCTAGACTGAATTTAGGCTTTACTCTTCTTATTCTTGCTTGGCCCAATGCCTTAGCCTTGAGTCATTCTGCTATCATTCGAAATGGTCTGTGTCAGATAAGGTAAATATCCTATGATATTACATCTGTTAGTCCAGTCTGTAGAAGTGGTGCATTTCTTTATGAGGGAAACAGCCCTATAGCCCTCTCGTCTAAGTCACTATCCTCGCTAACCGAAATCACACCCCTTTCATCCTGAGGATCCTACCTTAGCGAAAGGCTTTGTTTGTTTCCTTAACCGGATTCTCCCATACTCGCTCATATCTTATCTTCTTTGGGCACATCCCTTCGAGATGTCCGGCTTTATTCCCTCTTCCCATTGACAAGGTTACCTTTGGAGTCAGGAAGTCACGGATAGATCCTTCCCTCCCATCATACCGTATGCTAAATATGTGCTCGCTCGGGACTTTTTAGTCAGGTTAAAGCAAGGGCTTCTTTCACTTCCTTATGTCATTTGGTTTCAGTGTGTGTTCCGCGGGCATCGAAAGTTTATCAAGCACTGCACCGGATTTTCCTTAATCCGAGTAGGCTGCACATTCATAGGCTCTTAGATGCGGCATTATCGCCATTGATGGAGAATAAGCGCTCTTGGAGGATATAGAAACCATGAAACGAGGGGAATACTATATATATATAAGATATAGTTAATGTACGAGCAGGAGAGAGTCAAAAGGCAGAAGAGGAATCGGTTGTGCTAGAATTAGATCTAACCGTATCCGGTGTTTCGAAAGAGAGTAAGCTCTTTTCTTTTGTGAGAGTTCAGAAGAAAGATTTGCTAACTGTGAAATCATCTGTCCTGCTGTAAGAAAGGTAACTGCTTTCGTAGCAGCTCAACCAGTAGCCGGTGTAAGCAATTGAATCATCATAAGAGTTAAGTTAGCAGGGCTAGGGCTGTCATCCCTCCCCTTGGATGGCCTAGCTGTTGGAAAAATCAGAGCTGTGAACGTAGGAACTGTTGGCAATAACCGTTGGTAGAGTTCTTGTTTCCGGTGTAGATGTTATCAACTCGGTAAGGCGAAGAACCGCGAATGGTGAATTTCTTGCTGGTCTTCCAAAACAAAAGGATTCTCGCAGTTTATGAGAGAAAATCTTAGCGGTTCTCTCGAGAGCATCCCCTATGGTTGGTTGTCTTTTCTCTGCTGTAGAGAAGACCTTTGCGGAACTCTGTTCTCGAAAGTAAATTATCTAAAAAAAGAAAGGGGAAGCAGTCTCAATTTAGGCAATCGATAAAGGAGTTTTACTCGACCGAAGAGAAAGAGGTTCTGAACTCGACTAAGCAAGTAGCTGGAAAGGAGTCACTTGACCGGCAGGAAAGGCGGGATACTCTTAGAAAGGATAAGTTCGAAGAGGGTATATGCCTTAGTCAACCTCGGGATATTGATTGCCAGTTAAGCCCTCGTGCGTGGTGAAAGAAAGAGTTCTCCCTTATCGGATGGCATCAGATGCCAGTGGCCTCTTAGCTTTGTGGGCGATATCGGATGGGTGGTATCTCACTGATGGCTCGGGCCCCCCCGGGAGGGGGCCTTCTACCTCCACGCGGCATTGCTCCGAGCGATATCCGAAGTATGGTTCGCTCGCTAGTTATATGCTTAACACATGCAACCTCTTGTTAGATCCGAACAGGGACAGCCAAAGCAGGGATTTAGAGACTACGAGTAATACATCATACCCACTAAATCAGTCTATTGGTCCTATAGGTGTTCTAGACTTTTCCTAGTGCTAATCTAATGTAAGAAGGTAATCTGTGCAATCTGGTAATCGAGCAAGTAATCCACATAGATGCATTCCTTCCCTAGTTATCCCCTGGCATTGAAGGAGAAGACATAAGGATAGGGACGAAACCTTATATTATACAAGGTATTAGACAGAGGATTCTATTGCTTATCCATAGTCAACTACTTCAGGGCTTACATATTAAGCTCAGACTGCTACAAAGGCTGGTAGAACAAATATTGGTATGAGGAAGAGAAGGAGGAGACTTGATCTATCGATCCAAGGACTGAAAAAGGATTAATTTCCTCAATTCAAACTCAGGGTTTAGGTTCAATTGATGTATTCCACGGCCAGCTTTCACTGGAAAGCCTTCTTAGATTCGTTAAATCGCGAGTTGAAAAGCTTTATGGGGGATATCCCCTCTCCAGTCGTTCGTTCGGTTATGCCTTCTTCATTGGCCTTTTCCACCAGAGGAATACACGCTAGAACCAAGGAATTCTAGCCAGATACAACCGTGGGTACGTCGAGCTATCCTTGACTCTTATACGATATCCGAGCTACAAACATGAATGATAGGTATTCCCATCAACTAGCTACACTGAGGTCGCTCCTACTATTGGAATATTCCATTTTAAAGAACGAATGGAGAGAAAGGTAAGCCGGGAGAGGGTTTACGGTAATCCGTGAAATATTTTTGATTTTACGTGGTTTTGACTTAAGCAGCCACTCGACTTGGTATTAAAACCACTTCCTGGGCGCGGAAAGTAGGACATGATAAAAAGAAAGGGATAAGGAATCCCGCTTTGCCGGTTGTTCCAACACGCAATTGAGCTATGGATCTTTTAATGCTATCATTCTTTCAAGCCCTACCAAGCGAGATCAAAATGTCTTTAAGCAAGGGGGCAGTTAGCCGCGGTGTGAGAGTTGCCTCTCCCGGGCTACAACCCGATTCCTTGTATTCACTGGTCGTAGGAATAGTCAACGCTCTTCTTAGTCAGAGTTTAAAGCCATTCTCTTTCCCTCTAACTCTGAATCAGAAGAAGAAGAGGTGGAACCAGGGAATGAATATTCTCGACCTAAATTATACTTAAGGGCCAAGACAAGCGGATAGAACCCCAGATCCTGTTGAGGCAGACCCCTTCATTCATCATCTCGCACCATCCCTACCGGACCTGTTCCCGTACTCTCGGGCTTTCAAACTCGATTTCTGATCTATTTCTTTCTTGTTAGCTTAACTGGCTAAATGGATTTCATTGGCTGTTCGGTCCGATCATAACCCTCGGATTGAATTCCTCTTTAACCTTCTGTTCCTTCTTTATCAATAAAGCTAGAAAGGATTCGGGGAAGCAAGGGAACTCTTTTCTGTCTTTCCTGACACAGGCTTTCTCGTCTTTCTTGAATACAACTTTCCTTCGACCGGAAATCCTCACCCTTGGCTTCCTAAGTGGAGGACTTTTTTGATGGATGAATCGGACAACGAATGGAACTAGAACCTTTAACGGTACACAAGCCGACTCATATGGATAACTAGCTATTGAGAAAGAAGGCCATACTGTTTTTAGTCGATACAATAAAGGTAGTTAACAAATAAGGAGAGAACGCAGTGAATCGACTATAAATAATACATTAAAAGCCGGTCATTAAAAAACTCCTACAACCAAGCTCTTCCCGGCCTTCCGTCACCTTCCCCTCCCTCCCTTGCCTTGGTACAGCTATAGCAGCCTTTGCCGGCTGTTCGAAAGCCATACTATAGAAGGCCAAAGCAACTGTGACTCATGGAGTAGACAAAGAAATTTCGACTCAAAGGGACTGTTGCTTAGTCGTTTTCAAGCGTGACCATCAACAAAGAAACAAAGTATATCTGAAACAGGCTCTATGCTTCAACTACCATCTTTTCCCTGTGTAGAGCCCATTGTCAAAGGATCCTTTCGCTGGAATGCTTGCTTGAATATTGAATATAGCTACTCCCATTAAAAGGGCTTTTGCACTGTAGGCTAGGCTACAAACCGAATGAAGAAGTCGGAAGCAGTTCATCGCCAGTGGGAGCTTGCTAATAGTGAGGAAGAAGCCATAATCTATCTATCGGATTGCCCCATTTGTCTATCTGTCTGGTGAAGAGAGAATGGAAGATACTCTCAGCAAGCATCCAATACCTCGTCGAGTCCTTCACTTGGTTCAAAGATCGAATGAATGTGGCTTGGGGTTCCTTTTATAGAACCATTCGCCCTTGTAAGCCTTCTTCCCTAGCGCTATAATAAAGATATTCCTAAAAAACCCTCTTTCGCTTCCCTTCCTCCACTCTTTTATCCTTCCCTGTCTATCATTCTGTCGCTCTTCCGTCGCTCTTAACCCCAACCTTTCGGGTGACAAGTCCGGTCATTGACTCTTCCGCGATCGAGTATTCTCGCTCTGGGTATGACCTGTCTGATGGTTCAAGATCTGGCTACTCAACAACTAGTGGAAAATCAAATATCCCCTTGGTTCCATCCTTTGTTAGTCTTGGCTCTGACTCTGGATACTCAACATAAAAAACTGGTGGAATATCTGACAGGCCTAGAGGCTTCTCCCCTTTTAGATTAGCCCACGCTATATTGAGATACCGTTCTTTGTCACATTGATACCGGATATGCCATTTCCACTAAACCGGATCCTGTTCTTGCTTCTGCTACTGATTCAGGGAAACTCATACCTCTTGGTCGAGAAAATCTCGTACCCAAGTTACTATTATCCCTTCGATCTGTCCTTTAGAAGGCCTTTTATGTTCCATACCTTTCTTTGGTTTCATCCAGTGAAAGAAAGACGGATTCTTTCTTTCCTATTGCCACGTCGAACCTCTCTTCTTTTGCATCCGCTGCAATCCCAGTTGACTCAACAACCTTACCGACGAGCTAGCCTTTCCCCAAACCCTAACTTCGAAGAAAAGCAGCTACTCTCTCCCTTCTGAGTCGAGTAGCTGAGCACCTTCCCGCCTCTAAAGAATAAGGAGATCCGGCTCTTGCCAATAGAACTAGTACCTATGAACTTCCTTCGCCCGTATCCTAATGAGTAAAGCATCTCCCCTCAACCTCCACCCATATTCTCATAAGATTAGATTGCCTTCTTTCAAAAGATGCGTCAATTTCCGCTATAAGGAGATAGTTCAGTAGCAGTTCAGTAAAGAAGTTCACAGTTCAATTCCAATCCTGGTAGCCTCCCCAATGCCCCCTCTCCTGCACCAGATTCTTTTGAGGTGGTAAAGCCATCTGTAGCTCGCCTTCTAGATTGAGAACATCCCCGGGTATCCCTCTTGAATCAATTTGAGATCCTGACCACCCGAATCCTCTAATGAGGAGACCTTTGACATAGCTCACCCAATCTGGTAGCTCAGATAGGGAAGGGAATCGAGAGTCACAAAGAGAAAGGATTGGACCAACTACTGAAATGTTCGCATTCCGCCTTCAAGTTCTCCTTTC
>JAWZTD010000002.1:6009160-6020451 GCA_035221335.1 Echites panduratus | reverse complement strand
CTTCTTAAAAGATCTCTCAATGTCCTCTACTTACTTTTGTCTCTCTTTGATGTCTCTCCAATCAGCATACAAGTGTTGTAACTCTTCATTTCCCAATGCAAATTTATAAAATACCTAATATGGTTATATGCAGAAGCATATTTAAAACTGCATGTGAGATCCATGGAAACAGCAATTTGGGATACAGCTAACTAGGCATATCATGCTCACAGCTTATTAAAATTAATCAGTTGCCTACAACCAAAGGTTGCCATCGATTTCTGGATCTGAGAAAGAAACTAATGTCTTACCTGCATATGTACCAATTCACTGGCAATCATTCAGCCATATTCTTTTTAAAATAATGCAGTAGCTTGAACCAATAGCTCATTTCAGAATAAAGATCGTTGGGATAAATTTAAGCTGTTGTACTTGATCAACTTTAGTTTATGGTAATTGTGAAATGATCAGTTTTGTTTGATGAGCTCTTGGATGTGATTGACATGCACAGGGAGTCTTTCATTTCTTTCAAGTACCTTTTTACATGAATATTACTTTTTTGTATTCTTCATGAAGCTCTTTTTTTGTTTGTTTCTTTTGATTTTTATTTGACTTAAAGTTTAGAATTTGAGTGAGAGTGCTTATCCTTCAACCTCTGATCTTGCAGGTGTTATACAAGCACAAGATTATTGTTTTTGGTGGATTCTACGACACTCTTAGAGAAGTGAGGTTGTTTCTTAGGTCTTTGATATATGTTCTAGTAAAGTTCTTAATAGAAGTTGAGGGCTTTTTCTAAAAAAAAAGGAAATAAATAAATGAGGTATTACTGTCAAATTGTTGGTTCCGAACTGATATCAGGGTCCTATTACCTTGAATTTGTTTTCCTGGAGCTAAGTGAAAGTTCATTTGCTTCTGAAATTTCAACCTTGCTAGCAATTGGCTGTCTAAGTTTTCCTGGATACATTTGATAATTGCTTTGCTGTCTCCTTTATGAGAAATCCAAGGATTAATACAGAAAAATTTTCTCATGAGGTGGATTCCGGTCCAACCTAAAAACTGCTGTGCAAAAGAATGCCATATATAGCAACGCCATATAGAGATTGTAGACAAGATTGTTCTTTTCTGGATTTAGATCTTGCACTTAAATTGGCTCCTTTGAGAAGCAAAAGTTTCTGAAGGATTAGATATAGAGAAGCAAAAGTTTCCAAAGGATTAGATATAGATCTGCCAAGGGAAGGCAGCTTTTGGAACTCTAGTGCTATGAATTTAAATAGGAGGTTGGTGGCTTTTAAAGAAATATCTTCTTTTATCTGCATTTTTTTTGTTTTTGGTAGTATAGTTGTTAGAACTCTGTAAAATTGTTGAAAGTTGTTTGAAGTCTGCAAAATAGTTTGCCATTGTTTACAGGAAATAAGTGCTTTCATCTTTTTTATTCTCCGCTTTTGTTCTTTTTAAAAGTTTGAGCACTCTCTCAGCTGGAATGCTTTGGTCTTAAGTATTGATTTTCTTTAGCTGTCTGCAAGGATTTTTGTGTGGTTTACTGTGTATGTCTTCACTCTGTTCCTTGGACCAGATTCAAATATGTCACAGGGTACATTTTGCAAATCAGCCTAGGTAAAGGCTAAATTTCCTGGACTTGAGAACCGAGTATGCCATGAGTGGGGCATGTACTTGGGTTTAGAGAACATAGATCTTTCGATTTTACTTATTTGGATATATTTGAAAGCATGAGTTAGATCTGCTGTTTTCGTTTCAGGTGTGAATACTGAAGCCTTTTGTTTCTTAAATAGAAAATACACCCAATGATTCTTGTTAATGAATCTTGGATTAGGCCTTTTCCTAGATGCTGTTTTGCTTCGTGTTCTTATGATAGATTGACCGATGAAGATTAGTCTTTGGTTGAGAAGAAAGTTCGTATGGCAGATTAATCTGTACTAGTATCTTCTTCATACAAAAAATCTTTGCTATATGCTCTTTGTCTAGGAGCTTGGAATCCTAAATAACTTGGCTCTAGGGGGAGCATTTGTATTATCTTCAATTAGAAGGGCTACATTCCTGAGTAGAATATGGTTTGAACTTTTGCAGGCCCTCTGGGAACGGGGGGAGGAAGAAATCTCTGTTTCATGTCTTAGCAGCTGGAAGTGCCAAGTTGTAGATTATAAGGAAACAAAATTTGTTTCTCATTCTGTGGGTTGATGTGGTTAATATGGTGACATGGAATTGTCTTTTTCTGCGAAGGAATTATCTGTGTAGTAGATTTTCTGCATTACGCTTTAACTGAGATCATATGTCCACACTCCACAGCACCCCTACTCACCTTGCTGTGTGCATACACCTAAAAGAGTTCTTTTTTTTTTTTTTTTTACAGTCAAGAGAACTAATGAAAGGATTGAAAGTTTCATAAGGTGCTATTTGATGGCCTCATAGAAAGTGACCTGTAAAAATGATGAATGGTACCCTACTCGAATGTTTCTGGAGATCAGTTGTCTTATACCATCTTTTTAGGATCCAATTTCTTCTCTCTCCAGACATTTTATCCGGGGAGCTTTTAGCGTCATAACTTTTAACCAACTGTTGATTAAAGATCCTATAGTTAACTGTCTCCTCTACATAGGTAAATATTCTTTTCAAGTAGACTCATGTTAAAATGTTTGCAGAGTTTTCATCTCTATGAAGACTTCAGCTTGAAAATATGAAAATAAAAATGAACCCAAGTAACAGAAAATGGCCATGCCGGGTCTTTTAAAGATCTATACTATTTGCTGTCTAGTCAACCTTTACCTTTTTAACGAAAAGGATGCAGAGATTGCTGTGCTGCATATTTGTGATGGAAATTCAACTTTATTAAAATTCGTCTGATTTAGTATCAGATAACTTTTCTGAACAATCCTGTTCACAATTTTTTTTGTTCTTTGTTATTTCTGCTGCATATATGTACGGATTGTTTTCTTCTTTAGGATTAACATAGAGTTATTGATGTCATGAATGAAATTTCCAAGTGACTTTTCATTTGCAAAGTAGATGTTAAGTTACAAATTTCCTCTCACCTAAATTAAATGGCAAATTCTTCTTTCTTTTGATTTCTGATCTATCTCATTTATGCAGGTATTTCAATGATCTTCATGTATTTGATCTGGACCAGTTTAAGGTGGAGTTACTAACTTAATTGCTTAGACTTATCACTTATCTAATATTCCAACACTAAAAGATTGCTGTATTTGTAGTGGCAAGAAATAAAACCGCGACCAGGATGCATGTGGCCCAGCGCCCGGAGTGGCTTCCAGTTTTTTGTTTACCAAGATGACGTGAGTGAATCTGTTATACATAGTCTGCAGAACTTGTTTTACTTAATTATCTTTTTCCTCTATTTGTATTGGTTTCTTTTGGAGGGAAAGGAGGAGAGGGAGAGAGCTTCATATATTCATTGTATAAGGCTGGCGGTTTCAAATTTCACTTCAACAGTCTACTCCGAGACACATGTTATGATTGTAAACTGGTTAGAAGAGTCGGTGCATATATTCTATTATTTCTATAACTAAAGATTGTCTAAAAACACTGTCGATCTGCTGGAAACTGCATGAGAAAGTTTACTCTACCTGTTTGACTATTCATCAGTTATAATGGACTTGGTGATACATGATAATTAGTTCTTGCATAGGAATTTTACAGACGGTAAAAGGGGAAGACACTATTAAATTGTCAAACATGGTTTTGAGAAGGGGAAAAACTAAAACTACTTAATATTTACACTACATGGAAACAGTTGAAAAGCTGAGGAAAGTTTTATATGACAGCAATATCCATTGTTTTTCAGTTGATTGACTGAAAGAAATTTTTCAAAGGATTGCTGATTCTAGAGTCAAAAATTATTTGTGTAAAATTTTTCATATCCATGTGTATATTGAAGTTCTTATGGGGCAGGTTTTGTATGACTTTGCATATTCACTGTATGGTTGTAGAATACTGACGTGGAAATTGTTCAAAACTTTATTAAAGCATTTTCTCACACTTTCATGCCTTTTTGGAAATGTATGATCTTTTGAAGAAGTTTGTCAAGTTGTAGATGAAGGGCAAAATTCAAAACGAATGTTATTGTGGTTGTGCTAATATGATTTAGTTGTTTGTGACTTCATAGCAGTTTCTTGCGGGCCATTGGTCACTAAGTACATAGTTTAAACGTTCTGGTGAAGGGAGGGTAAAGGGGAGAATGGAGAAGGATCAAGCGGTGGTTACTGAATGTGGTGAAAAACAATCAAAAGAAACAAAGATAAAAGGAAATTGATATATGATTAAAATTTATATTTCAGTTATATCTTTTTTGTTTCATCAACATTTTCAACTAAATTTCATATCCAGCTTAAGTGTCCCGGTCATTGTTTCATTCACCTGTGAGTTGTGCTGTTGTGTACGTTTTACATTTAGCTTTCTTACCTTTGGGCCTAGAAATTAATCAAATTACACTTTGGTGGGTCTCGCGTGAATGTATTATTGTGGAATAGAGGAGTTTTTCTCCTTTTCATAATCGTGTTTTTTCAATATTTTAGATATATTTATATGGTGGCTACTCAAAGGAAGTTTCAGCAGACAAGAATAGCTCAGAAAAAGGGATTGTTCACGCAGATATGTGGTCCCTTGATCCAAGGACTTGGGAATGGAACAAGGTCAACAAGCTTGTAAATTGTAATGGTTTTCTCCATTTTCCAGTACATTGTTCTGTGGACATAAACACAAGTCTTTCTCTATTCAAAGGTTAAAAAAAGTGGGATGCCACCAGGATCTCGTGCTGGTTTCTCAATGTGTGTTCACAAGAAACGGGCTTTGCTATTTGGGGGTGTAGTGGATATGGAAATGCAAGGTAAGTTTCCTTTATATGTTCATCTTTTATTTCCTTTTCGTTGGATATATTTCGTTTACTCTATGGCTGACTTGTAACTATTATTTGACGTAGCCTCAAGGATTTGCTACTTCATATTATTATTGCTGTATTGTCATTTCTAAAAGGTCCTAGTTTGATTTTCCAAGCAACTTTTGGTTGTTCTCCAAACATATGCTGGCTTCCATGCTTCTATAAAAAATAAAAATAAAAAAAGGGATATTACAGAAGGCATTTTCTGAAAATTTCATATTATTCAAATTCTCACCTTCTCTCTTTCAAAGTAAATAATTTGAACTGAAGTCCTGGTGAGGAACTTATTCAGCAACATACACCGATGAACTTTTGCAACTGCTTATACAATGTTAGAAAGTAATGTATGTGAAACCTCCATGTATTGAAAAAATTGAGTGACAAAATGGAAGGTAGGTGAATATATATTTCCATCGAATTTATTTTTTGTTCCTCTTCTCATTGACTGCTCCTCTGTCTTCCTCATCTATACCTCAAACCTCACACGGTCTACATCTCTCAAGCTCTTGTGATGCATGTTTTTTGATATTTAAGAGAATGGTTAGGTCCAGCAACGAGTAATGGATATCAAACTTTCTGTGAACCAATGGTTTGAAATGATTACTATTTAGTACTCAGCAGGAAAGCAAAAAAAATAAAAAGATTACTATTTATTACTCCCTCTGTCTGGAAATATTACATTAAAATTTGGATTTAGGGAGTACTTTCTTTTGCATTCCATATTCCTCACCATTCTGGCAAACCGATTTTGTCCGCCCGACATCTCCTGCTCTTCTTTAACAAACCACCCCCTTCTGAAACAGAAAAATGCTTTGGTCAAAAGGTGCTATCGCAATTATTAGCAGTATAAAGTCTATTTTTTACATCTCCCAAGATTTTCTTGTGTTTTCTACTGGCTCTTTTTTGCTCTCATATTTCAGC
Source organism: Echites panduratus (assembly GCA_035221335.1). NCBI lineage: Eukaryota > Viridiplantae > Streptophyta > Magnoliopsida > Gentianales > Apocynaceae > Echites > Echites panduratus. The sequence continues at coordinate 6,014,645 of JAWZTD010000002.1, read as the reverse complement.
TTTTAGTGCTGTTATGTCACTTCAAGTAAAGAGTCGAAGTGACAGATATTAATTGAAGCAGTGATAATTTTGCCCCTCTAGTTTTCTGCTTAACTGATTTTAACCCTGGGAATGAGAGTGGTTTCTGATACATAAAGAGAATTAATCCAGGAATAAGTATTCGGCTTGTTTTATGGTTTGAATTAACATAGAAAACTGAAACTTTGAACATGTCTTACGGGTTTTGAGATCCTTTATGTGTTATATCCTCAGAACTTTGAATTTACTAGATACACATATTAAAAGGGGATGATGAGGTAACAGAATATTCATGGCTTCTTTACATTTGTTTGCTATTGGCCACTATATTGATGATCAGAATGCATTAGTGTCTGATGTTGGACAATAACCCAACATGGTCGAGAAATGTTGAACAGTCAGAAGGGCAGAATGAAATGTGTAACATAGAACTGAAGGAAAATACTTTTGTCATCTCAAGGATGTTGCGACATTGAAAGAAAAAACAAGGTTCACTTATACTTTTGGACTAGATGACTTAGGTTTTCTTGTGTTGGATTAGCTTGAGTTATAGTCTTGTCTGCTTTTGCTTTATATGCTTATTCTTTTCACTGCATCTGTTCTCTCTAATATTTCTGACTCAATTTTCTCCTACAGTTGATGTGATGATGAGTTTGTTTCTCAATGAGCTATATGGCTTCCAATTGGACAATCATCGCTGGTATTGAATATATTTTGCTCAACATGGTCAAGTTACCTTCAGCAACCACTGTGTTAAATTGCTCTTATTGAAGTATTATAGAATTGTTGGACATATGTGTTTGAACCTCTCAAGGATACAACTAGAAGAGATCTGATCATATATGCATTTTATAAATTGGCATACTTATAATGCAGTATAATTTCAAATGGCAAATGGCAAAAATATTAGTCCATTCAAATATTAAGAAGTCGGAAATTTTATTCAATTTGTTTGTATAAAATTGGATGCCATATGTGGCTTTCTAGTTTTATTTTTTTGCTAAAGTTCATATGGATTTCTTCGTACCTCTTGGAAGATTTTACATTTCTGTGTTTGTCTTCTTGGCTTCATAAACTAATGACATAATAAAATGTTGGATTCAGGTATCCTTTGGAATTGAGGAAAGAGAAATCAACAAAAGTTAAGGTGCTGTGTAAGACATCATATCTCTCCGCCCCCCCCCCCCCCTTTTTTCGTAACACTTAATAGTTTTATGTTTATATTGTTCTCTCCTTCAGAAGCTATTTATGGTGTGAATTTCCCTTATGCTTTTGCTAGAAGCCAGAAGCCAAAATTTTTTTTTCCTTCTGTGTAAAACAACACAGTGATCACTTAGTCTGACAATGGATTATCTATCAATTACATTTGCTTGCCTTTTGTGGGTAAACCTGCAAGCCAAAGAAGTGGTTATTTTTGGCCTACCAACTTTGCCTGTATGACATGGTTCTCTATTTCTGCCTTTATTTCACCTGTTTTGGGCAAAAGGAAATTGCAAAATTATTTGATATTTCATCAACTCCTTTTCTAGTACAACTTCATTAGTAAAATTTCAATTCTTTCTTTCCTGTCTTATCTCTCTATAGTAATTTTGTCTGTAAATTTTCTTATGACACTAATTTCCAGGAGAATCCTGAACATATCTGTATCTATTCAGATAGAAATCATACATATATTTGCACTTGTACAGATGTCAAGCCTATATACATGTTTATGTTGACATGGTTTATACCCTTTTTTACTTCATATTTTTCCAAAACAACATTCAACAATCTGGTGAGTATTATTTCTAAGAGCTCTGGTTAAAATATCTGACTTTGCAGTTGAAGAAAAGGCAGGAAGAGAAACCTAATGAAACAGCACTTGACAGTGAGATGAATGATATGGAATCTGAGAAGTTTGTAGAAAATGACGTTGACAACATGGAGACCAATGAGGTCATTGACTCAGAAAGTAACATTACTGACATTTCTTTACACATGGAGAAAAGTGTGAGTATCAATGTTGACATGATTAGTCAATCTGATAAACGGACTATTGAGTCAAGTCCAAGGTTTGTTGTGCAGAATTCTGAATTACCTGAGGTATGTCATGTTCTGAATCAAACTTTTTCTTTTGTTTATAATTTTGTTCTTTAAAACTTTTTGAAACTCTTCTCCAGATAATGAAGCCTTGTGGACGCATTAATTCCTCTATGGTTGTGGGAAGAGATACACTGTATATCTATGGAGGGATGATGGAAATCAGGGATCGAGAAATTACCCTTGACGATTTATACACTCTTAATCTCAGCAAACTTGATGAGTGGAAGTGTCTTATTCCGGTTAGTCCTGTTTTACCTACAAGATTGCAACCACATACACATTTTGAATGTGTATGCACTGCTGCTTTACTAGACATATTTACAACAGCATACATGTGTACAGTATGTATGTACTGCATCTTAGTTTCCTGAACTTAATCTGTCTTTCTCATCATAAAGTCTGTGGGTGTGCATCTCTGTCGCTTTCTAAAATTAGCAGGTTATGTTAGATGTTTAGATGGTTGAGGATATGAGCTCGAAGGCGAATAATTGAACCTGTTCCGCATCAGGGGAGAATGGTGTTATGATAGTTGACCTTTAGCTTATTCTGCACAGGCTTCTCAATCTGAATGGATTGAAGAATCAGAAAATGAGGATGATGATGAAGAAGATGACATGGAAGATGAAGAAGATAACAGTGGAGACGACAGTGACGAGAATGATGACGAAGATGATGCAGAGGTATCACGCTTGCTGAATCTAATAAGAATATGTAACCCCTTTCACCTTTGAGACGACATCAATTAATTGAAACTCAATTCTCATCTGTATATGAAGGCTGCCAATGGTAGTACATCTGTAGAAATGGGAGATGCTGTCGCCATAATCAAGGGGGAAGGAAAGAATATGAGGAGGAAGGAGAAAAGGGCCAGAATAGAGCAAATTAGAGCAAGTCTAGGCCTTTCTGATTCACAGAGAACCCCTATGGTACTCTCCTTTACTTGCTGCTATTTTTTTTATCTACCTGTTGAACGCTCAGTACTGGGGGGCAATTGTTGTACACATGGCATACTCTTTTCCTAGCAGCTGTTTTCCTAATCAGAGTCATGAATTTGCAATATTCGGGACTCGGGAGGAAAATCTTGTGCATTTTTCAACTTGAAGTGAATCCTTTTCCTTCTATACTTGAATAATTGATGTTCAACATCGAAGTTATGAAGTAGCTCTGGATGTTTCATAACTCTGGATGGGCATGAGATCAACTTGGTTTTCGTCTAGCATTTGATTATGTAACTTCTTCCTCCTTTTTTTAGTTTTTTCTCTGTGGTTTGTTGATTTTCTATTACCATTTGATATAGCCAGGAGAATCTTTGAAGGACTTCTATAAGCGCACAAACATGTACTGGCAGATGGCCGCTTACGAACATACACAACACACTGGAAAGGTTTGCTTTTCTTTTCTAATGCTTGTAATCTGATTTTCCTTTATCTAATTAAAAGCTTATTCCAAGTTCTCTGTTGGTCTATGTATATGTTTTACATTACTGTAGAAATTATTCATTTGGCATGCCTTTTGGGAGTTTTCATTTGCTGAATGGATGAGAAGAGAACACAAAAAAGAAAGGAGGAAGCCGGGAAAGTTAATCTTCCATTGGACTTGAAGGAGTTCTAGTTATCAGATTGGATGAATATTTTTGATTGTTTACTATGATGAATTGACAATAGGAAGGAAGATAATCTCACAAAGTAATGAAGATTGAAAAAGAAATTAAAGTTCACATTTTTGTGAAGAGAAACACTGACTAAAGGGCTTCAGTTTTTAACTCAACTAAGAAATTGATATTAGTAGGTTTTTTTTTTTTGTGGTCTGTTTCTCTCCAATGTCGATGTGTTGATATGACTTTATTTCTCTTATATCTGTATTGTTCTTATTTACCATCTTATGCAATTAAAGGAACTTCGTAAGGATGGTTTTGATCTTGCTGAATCTCGGTACAAGGAGCTTAAACCAATTCTCGATGAGGTAAACTTTAGCTCTGTTTTGGCTTTCTTCTGCTCCTGCAGAAATGCTTTCAGTCTAACATCTTTCATATTTGTCATGTGAAGTTGGCTGTCTTGGAGGCTGAACAAAAGGCAGAAGAAGAAGAAGCACCTGAAACTAGCTCAAAGAAAAGAGGTAACAACAACAAGCCCCTCGGATCCAAGTAATTGAGCTTTTCGCTTGCTTCAGACCACACATACCATTAGAACACAAGGACAACATAGGGTTCAGTTCATTCTTGAGCAAGATTTTCTTGTCCAATAATTTTGTTTACTTTCTGTTCCACATTTTAGACCCTTGCATTATTTCATTCTTTTATGAATGGTAATCAAAACTCATTGCTTCTAGGTTTAGTAACCTAAGTGGTATCCACTTCAATCCATGCAGAAGAGTGGGGAGTAAAAAGGGGAAAGGTGCCGGGTATACTTAAGAGTTTATAATTGGTTATGTTGAAAGCAGATGACAAACTTGGCTAAGCATCCATTTCCTCTAAGCTTACTTTATGCTAAAAGAGAGATTATTTTTTTTGGTATATCAAAAAGATTGCAAGAAATCCTTCAATTAGAATAGTTGAACTTGAATCCAGCTGTGGTGTGGTTATCTAAGTTCATATATAAATTTGCATAAAGTAAGAGCTTTTAGTTGGCCCAAGATCAACTTCTGATTTGACCTGAAGAAAAAGCAGCATAGTATAGTGCAAAGTAAATCTCTTTATAGACTGCCGCAATTATGGTCATTAGGATTGCATTTCATTTTATTTAAGCCACACCAAGTGAAATAAATAATTTAATGAGCACTAAATTAAAGAAAAGAAATAGCCAATGGTAGGCTGCCCAACTCTGGGGGTAAATTGAGTTAGTTAGTGGGTTTAAAAAGATATATTCTTGGTTGTCTTTTGCTCAGAGCTTTTATTTTTTCTATTATATAAAAAAAAAACTCAAATGTGTAGATTTCAATGCTTTTATGCGATGTAGTAGGTGAATCTTCAACAAAAAGCAGTGATTGTATTGAGCGAGTGTTGAAAGTAGTCCAAATGTTAAAAGCCAGTGCAATTGGAACATAATTTAATTGGCTAATCACCAGCTGCATACTAAGATAATGGAGCCTTATAGTTTTACGAAAATGTCATAACCATTTGAAAACTAGATTGTTGCGTGGGAATTTGTACAAAATATCTTTTTCATATTTGGTATTTAGTTATATCATTTATTGTTGAATTATAAAAATATATGGGTAACATAATGAAGTCTTTTTATATAAATTCATTTTTTAATATACTATTTTCGTCTCATAATATAAGGTCTTAGTTATTATTTTATATTTATTTAAAAACAATATATGTATGTTTATTATGTATAAAATAGTCCTTATCTTTTATATTTATGATTATAATTATATTTTTTTA
>JAWZTD010000002.1:5939751-5991664 GCA_035221335.1 Echites panduratus | reverse complement strand
AAGTGTCTATCAAGTTCCCCATCTTCCTCCTCTTCTTCTTCTTGAGGTTTGTTGAGGTTGATATCTTGGTTGATCTGTTTGACGTTGTCTCCTTTCCTTACTAATATCCTCGTGAGTTTCTACTTGTTTTATTCATCCATCCATTGTCTGGACTGTTGTGTCCAATGCCTCTAAAGACTAACCATTGCATTATTGGGTCAAACATCCCCTTGAACCTATCTTCTCCTCCTTCAAGTTTATTTCCTATTGTAAAGAAATTCTATAAAATTAATAAACTTATAAAATTTTATTATAGAAGGACAAAATACATGAAGGTAAAACAAGTAATAAAAACTACTAGTACATAAGACTAAAAGGAAAAATAATTACAGTTAAAATAAAATGAGTAAATAAAAGAAAAAATATAAAATTTAAACGTGTATTTTTTTTAGAAAAAATAACAAATAAATGTTGTGAATATATATATATATGTGTATATATTTTTGTATATATATAATTAGAAAGAACCAAAAATATTGAGCAATATACACAAAATTGAAAATTCACAAAAAAGGAAAAGAAAAGAAAAGAAAAAACAATGAAGTTGCTGTGTTGAAAAAAGAGGAAGAAAGGGAAAAAAACAAAATTCAAATAACAAAAAAAAAAAAAGAAGAAAAACGATAATGTGAAAGGAAACAAAAAAAAAACAGTGAAAGGAAAAAAGAAAATTCAATTGATTGTCATTGAGTTCAAATGAGAAAAGAAATAAATAAATGTCTCATTATTGCAGCGGGGCATATTTGATTGCAGTTGTCCCCCAATTTCCATCTCCAAGCATTGGTGCTTTTATTCTTCCTTTCCTTATTGTTCATATCCAGTGGAATTTGGGGCACTTCCTCCCATTAGAAGGGTGCTCCTTAATTTCTTAAACTCAATCTATCAATTATGTTTTCATTGAGCTAAGTCTATGCGGGTAGGTGCTCCCTTAATTTCTCTTTTTTAAGAGTATCCTTTCAAGCATTACCATTATGGATACTCTTAGGGGTCTCACATATACCACAAAAAGATCAAATTTTTGATAAAAAACCGCATGGATGTTATTAACTTCAATTTCTTCGATCAATTGTTAACATGAGTTGGAGATTTGTAATATATACATAATAAACTTCCAAACCTGCAACATGTCACATGATTTTTCAAGAAATGCTAATATTAGAAATTTATTTTTCTTGTTTACTGCCATAATAAAGTAACGGAGCATCATGAGTGACAATGATGTGAACTAAAATCATTATTGTTATTATTATTATTATTATTTTTTGAATTCTCACTAATGATACCTTTTAATTCTTTTTAATTGTCTAGAAAGATAAGGAAGTAAAATATCGTTTTACAAAAGTAAGACATGCATATACAAATTTTACATAATTCCTTGTTCAATTTTCTGTTACAGTTTGTACGTATAATAATTATACCCGGCCGAAATTAAATATCCCAATTGACTTATATACTTTTTAGTATAAAAAAAAGTTTGATTTAATTCATTGACGAATTGGATTGAATTTTCTTAATAAATTTATTTACTAAATTAGGAAATGAGACATTTAATTCCAAATAACCCAAAATAAAATATGAAAGATTCATTTTCGGATAGAGAGAGTTTTTTTTTTAAGATTATTTTTTAATAAATTTTATATTTTTTTATCTGAAATTGAATATTTCACTCTGACTTAATAAACGAATATTAAATAATGCATTTAAATTTTATAAAGTTAATAATTTATCTTTCTTACTAGTCTAATTATTATTGGTGGTAATTGCAAGCAAAGTACAGATAAATCCTTAAATTAAAGATATTACTAGTGAAATTATATTTTATTTAATTTTGAGAATAATACATTCATTCTTGACTAGTAATGGCAAACGAGTCGAGCTGGTGACCCGATCCACCAGGATCGGCCCCGATGAAACAATGCCCTAACCCAAATGATTTTCCTAACTCTGCTTCGGTACCCATCGGAACCTAGGATTCGAGCTAAGACTTGACCTGAACTAGAATGGCCAGTTGCAACGGTCATATGGCTGTTCAAATTTTTTTGCCAGTTGCTAACTATTGCTATTAAAAAAAAACATGCCATCAATGGCTATTTTCTAAAATTTTGTAAACCCCTCCAATTAATATTTTCTCCCAAAAAATCTCTCTACTTTCAATCTTCACTCTTCTTCATCCTATTACTCTCTAATCTCAATTTTCTATTGGTGTGGATATTTTTATTTGGGCAAGAAGAGTTTGGATTTAGAAGGAGTTGGTGAAGAAATGTAGTGTTCAATCTTTCACAATTTCTGACTAATTCTTCAAAGTTTCAATTTTTCAAGTTGGTTTCTCTCTATCTATCTTCTAATTTGATATATTTGAATTGATTTTCATTTTTATTGAGTGCTTTTATAAATTTGAATTGCTTTTTATTTGTCACTTAGTTTAATATCTTTTACCGTCTAATTTAAAAATGGATAGATTTGTTCTCATTCATCCTCCCACCAAATTAACATTGATGAATTACAATCAATAAGTAACGTGAATATGATTCCGAAACAAATTTTCCCTAACCCAATAAAGTAGAAACGTTAGTGATAATATTGATCCCAATGATGTCAAAAGCATGCCGACCCCGACTAGTCGTTTAGGACAAGTGGGTATATTTTCATCTAGCACACACACAACTAGGAAAAAAAAAAACACAATTTGTGAAAAAGCATACCCACAAAAATGAACCTAGCTAGACATAAAAAAATAAACACCTTGAAATTTAATGAAGATTTGAAAAAAAGACAACAAATTCATGTAGCGGAGGTGGCAAATAATTGGTAATTTTAGATTTGATAAAAAAATTGAGAGAGATAGTTTATACCATAGAACAAAATATACATTTTGGGATAATGGATACAGATAATTGAATTGAAGTAGATACACAATCTTTACAATCTGAATTTAATAAAATACCTATCTTCACACTAAAAAGTGATGTTATGAAATGTTTTAAAATTATGAAAAATGATTTTATATTTCATTTTCAAAAAATATATAATATAAATTTTACTTTTACTTGTGATTCTTGGGTAGCCGTTATTAAGTTACATTATTTGTGAATAACTTGTCACCGGATAGATAATGATTTAATTATTAAAAAATAATAATCTATTTTAGAGCATACAAATTTTAGTTGTTAAAAAACACTTTTCCTTCATAGTTTATAATTTTATTTTATTGTGATTTTCCAAAAGTTTATAAGTTGAGAATTTATTTGTTAATAAAATTATAAAGTCTTACATTCAAGATATTTATATTTTTTCTTTAAGTATTACAATTTAAAAGTTTTTAACTTCTAATATTTCTAAAAAGTTCTAACTTCCACTTGTAATAAATTTTAAACTTCTTCTATTTTATAAATCTTACAGTTTTAAAATTTATGAAGTTCAAACTTCTAATAAATTTTTAATTAAATTAACTTTACTCTCATTTAAAATTTAGTAAATTGTTTAAAGTCGATTTAAAAATTTTTTAAAGTAATTATAATACAATATTTAAGTTAAAATTAGTTTTTTTTAAATAAAAAAATAGAGGTGAGCCCACCAATTCAACCCAGCCCAGACCAGCATAGCCAGGTCCAGACTGTCTAGGCATGTCTGATCCACCAGGCTTGATATTGTGGTTCTGATATGCGCTGCCCCCGCCAAGATTGTCAGCTAGCATTGCCAAGTCTGGCCTGGGCTCCAAACCCAGCCCTCCGTCCCGTCTCATTCCCTCCCAGTGATATTGCTATTCCCAACAATTTTAAAATAGTGAGAAATGTTTAATTTCAAACCAATATAATAATATTATTATCTTTCTATAATAATATTATCGTTTCCCATAAAGATAGTCTATATTTTTTTTTTCTTAATTTTAAATTATAGTTCAGTTTCCTTTTTAGGAGGGATGATTATACGTTAAAAAATTAAATTATTATCATTAATTATCTCTTCATATCTACTACTTTCAATTTCAATAAATTAAATATAAGATATAAAAGTAAAATTACCCTTAAAATGAATTATATTAACTAATTTTTTTAAGATGTGTGAAAAAATAAAATGGATTATATTTATGAAATTGAGGCAGTATTACTCAATTTTTTTGACATATTTTTTATCCACTCAACACCCGCACTACACTGCACAACCTAGCTTTGAAATGTAAACATTTTTTTTTTAAAATGAAAATAAAAGTGACACGTATGAAAGTTTCAACTTTCAAACAGTAATAACGACGACGAAGCACACCCATGCCAACTTCTCATTGTTGGCCCCTTTCCCTTTGCATTTTCTTTGATTACGCGTTAAGAAATTGAAATTGAAACTAAAAACCCTTTCAAATAACCGTCATCTTCTTCCGTATTATTAGATCCATTCCATTCTACCATCTTTGAATTAAATCCATCTTTTAAATCTCTTCGCATTCTCAGAAAGATACCAGCTCTTGGGTAGTGGAGCTGAAGAAATTCAGATATGGCGAGGGTTTATGATAATTGGGAGAGATTAGTCAAGGCGACTCTGCGTAGAGAGCAGCTGCGGCTTACTGGACAAGGCCATGAAAGGACTCCTAGCGGCATCGCCGGTGCTGTTCCTGATTCGCTCCAGCGCACCACTAATATCAATGCCATTCTTCAAGCTGCAGATGATATTCAGTCTGAGGATCCCAATGTTGCCAGAATCCGTAAGTTTTTTTTTTTAATTTTTTTATAAATTTCTTTTAAGATTTCCTCTCGTAATTTCATATATTTATGTACCTTTATTTTGTTTTTGTTTTGTGAAATTAATTACGGGATTTCGTATTTGAGTGCCTACATGTATGTGTGCATGCATCTATGTTACTATTTATTCACGACTAGTTAGCTATATTTAAGGGTGTAAAGTAGTTTCAGATTCTTATAATAGACATTCGGCGGTATTACTGTGCTGATCAGAAATGAAATTATTTTATATTGTCTCTGCTTGTATTCATGTAGGTATGTGAGTTTATGTATGGGTAAGAGATAATTAGGATTTTTAACCCTTTATCATGTAATTAATTAGCTGGTTTTTAACCTGAGGAAGGAAAAAGAGAACCTTAAATAATGGGTAGTGAATTGTGATCATGTATACCTAGTGTTTGGATATAACCTGCAAATCTAACATAAAGGATTGCAAGGCCATGGGGGCTCAAGTTAACCATCTCTGAATGAATGGAGCCCTGAAAGAACTCTTTATAGTTTCACAGTTTACAAAAAATCTATTGAAATGAGAGCGGAAGATGTTTTTTCTTTTTTCCTTTTAATTTTTTTTTTTCTGATGAAACTATTAACTACTCATGGGATGTGATTGACTTGCTCATCACTGATAAACTTTTAAACAGATTCATTGAGGAGATTGCGTTTTTATTTGCTTACGTTGCTTCTCTTAAGAAAGTGTTTCTCACCCAAAGTTCTGTCCTTTCATACAAGGACATGATAAAACCAGGATTTAAGGTAATGGAGGTTGTAATTACAATCAATGTTTTCTTCCAACATATTAGCTTATGAAGGATACCATTGTACAAATAGCTATTTGCATTTGTTAGTTCCTAAAAATAACTCTCTATATGCAGCTTGGATATGCCATGCATTCTTCTTGCTTATTTCTTTTTTGACTCCTTATTCTTAAATATTTTTAACTGGGATCATAGATCATGGATGTTTATTGAAGGTAATTGATGTGGTTTTCTTCTGCTATTTTACTCTACAAGATTAGATGGAACTTTTAACAGTATTGTTTGTAAATTTTTTTTTGGAGGCTTTTGAGTTTGTTTCTGCCGGAACTCAATCTTTGGATTCTATGTTTATTCTAATATAGTGCTTTATTTCAGTTTGTGAGCAGGCATATACAATGGCACAGAACTTGGATCCCAATAGTGATGGTAGAGGAGTTCTTCAATTCAAGACAGGTTTGATGTCTGTCATCAAGGTACTATCTTGTCTAGGAACTGAACTAAAACTGAGTTCTTTCGGTGCTAATACATGCAAAATCCTGACGGGTGCAACTGACCACTTGTGGTATTTGCTCTGAGAAGGAAAGACTTTTCACCAGTTAACTTTCAGAATGTTTATCACAGTGTTGTAGTATTGTCAGTTGCTATAGCTGTTGAATATAGATATGACAAATTATAACAATTTATGTTTGTATTATATTGTATTTAAGCACGTCTGTCATTGTCTAATCTTTTAGAAATATTTTAGTATACTCGACAAGAGTTAAAAGATGCGAGTTTGGCCACTTGACAATTTTTTTTTTCTTCCTTTGGCAGCAAAAACTAGCCAAGAAGGACGGTACACAGTTTGATCGAAGTCGTGACATTGAGCATTTATGGGAATTTTACCAACGATATAAAAGGCGAAACAGAGTTGATGATATCCAGAGAGAGGAGGAACGGTGGCGTGAATCTGGAACTTTTAGTTCGAATATTGGAGAGTATGTTTTCTATTAATTTACTGTTTCTGGTATATGTGTTAGTTATGACAAATGAAACCTTTATACATATTTTCATGGAAATAGTAGTTATTTGACTAGTTCTTAGTTTCTGTATAGTTTTGGACTATTTATGAATAAAGGCTTGAACAGTTTGTTTATCACATGATGTGAAACTTGGGGATTAGGTTTCTGGTTTACTTTGGACCCTAGGAAATTATGCTTCTCTCCGAGTGTAGTGGGTGCTATTGCTAAAATTCGTACAATACTATACAGATGTATCCATGTTAAGAAATATGCTGTCAGTTGTCACATCAGAGTGATGAAAAGGCTGCCCTTATGTATGACTTTAAGCATCTATACTTAGGGTCTGTTTGGACAATCTACTCATTTGAGATGGATGGATCCATTTAATAAGATGTATATTTGGACACAAACCCATTTTCTACTTAAAACACCATCATTGTTTTTGGATTGACCCATTCAAACAAAATGTTCAATTCAAATAATTTTTCCTTCACAACTCTTTTGAATGGAAAATGGTGAGCTCAAATAGCTCTTGCTGCAATATTAGTTACGGTTTTTTACCTTGGATGCATTTGCTGCAATATTATTTACCATTTTTTTAAAAATTATTTTAGTACCTTTTAGAATTAAGACGAAGGAAATTCAGTATCTAGTTTGTATTGTATGATAGAGACCACCTCCACTGAAGATATTCAACTTCCTTAAATTTCTTGATGCCATATTCGATTGGCATGTTACCAAATTTGTTTGAGGATTATACTTGTTTAACTTCAGATAGCATCAAAAGTTTTTGCTCAGTGCAGCTTATTACTCCTCTTTGTTTCAAATTAGTTGTCACTTAAGGTTTTTCCACATATATTAAGACAATCACTACTTTTTCGTTTTTTTACTATATTACCCTTAATTATTGGAAACTACAATTTTTACTTTTTATTCTTTTTTCTTCCTCCCGTCCTTTCATTGGTTGGGTGTAGTATTAGAAAAAACGAGATAATCAGTGGCTTTGAAAGAAGGAAAAGAAAACAAGTTAACTAGTGGGGTAGAAAATTCTTTTTTTTTTCTGCATTGAGATGTGTAAGTGATAAGTAATTTGAAACAAGAATCTCTCCCATAAGTGACAAGTATTTTGAAATATGGAGAGTATTTTGGAAAAGTGAAGCAGAAAACTTGATATGTAATGTTTGGGAAAGTCACATTTGTTTCTTTGCTTGAGTTTATGCTGTGGTTATGATTTGATTTGCTCTATATAGTTAGTGGTTTGCCAAAGCATAGGATTATGCAGCAAGAATGTAGCACCAGAAGCTTGGGCAAAACTTGTGCTTGGGTTTGAAAACTGTATCATTGAATGTTTTGGCATTGGCTGTGCAAGCAGTCACTAGGTTTGGCATTCATGGGTGGGTACACAACAGCGTGGTAAACTGTAGGAACCTAAATGTACTTAATTGTCAAAACACAATGCAGTGGGTTCAGAGAGGAGTGAGTGAGATATTTTGTACGTAATCAAGATATGTGATGTTTGTATATCTATCTATATGGTTATATATTACCTTTTGAATCCTAATAATTAGATTGCTTGTATGTGTCAACTTGTTTTAGGTTTGGACTTAGATATGAAGAAATGAAAAAGGTAATTGCGACCTTGAGGGCTTTAGTTGAGGTGATGGAAGCACTGAGCAAAGATGCTCCCCAAGGAGTGGGCAGACTAATCAATGAGGAGGTGCTTTCCTAGCCTCTCTCTTTCTCTCTCTCTATCATCCTGGATATATGTTCCAGTCTTTTGAGTGGGCTTGTTTACAATGTTAAATACCTCTCTTATGTAGTCTGTGCCCTACTTATGTTGTTCATTCTCTTGTTCTCTTTCTTGTATGGTGCTCACCAAATCCTGCATTCCACAAAACTAACTTTTGTGGATCTTCCTCAAGGGCCATTTGAAATATCTTTCTTTAGTCTGAAATTCTGAATCTTCTGTTAGCTTATGAAACTCTTGTAAACAGCAAACTTACTGACTTTTATTTTCTTTCTTCTTGCTGTTGTTTTGTATTGGTGGTTTGTTTCAGTTAAGGAGGGTGAAAAAGTCAGATGCAGCCTTAGCAGGTGAACTCTACAATATCGTCCCTCTGGAAGCACCGTCCTTAACCAATGCAATTGGATTTTTCCCAGAAGTAAGTTGATTGCTTGCTATGAAGTAAATCTTTTTGTCTTTATTGGTGCAGGAAGCTGATTTCAGTCTTGCATGAATTAACCTTCTGCTAGAGGCCTATGCTTTTGTGGTGCTATTTTCGTTTTAGAATGACCAAGATTTTATATTGAGAGAAAAGATTCTGCCTTATGTTTGCAGAGCCACACTTGAAAGGCATTTATTGCCAATAGTTATATTTTTTTTTAGTATTCTGTTTTAGTTTTATTTATTGTGTTCTGTTCTGCTGCTTATTGTAGGTCAGGGCTGCCATATCGGCTATTAGATATACGGAACAGTTCCCTCGACTTCCTGCTGATTTTGAGATTTCTGCACAGCGGGATATGGACATGTTTGATTTATTGGAATATGTGTTTGGTTTCCAGGTATTCATCACTTTGCTGTCTTTCAGATATTTGTTATATGGATGAAAAGATATAAGGCGTATTATGCTTTAAAGTTTGTGTCAATATATAGGTCATTTCATAGAATTTTTTACGTATTTGTTACTCTTTCCACTGCTGCCCTTAGTAGGCTTTCTTATTCTAATTTTGTAGACGGTTTGGCTAAGGACATTTTTGGTGCTTTGAATAAATGAATGTGTTTTTTTTTTAATCCTTAGTACATGTGCTATATAACCTCAAACAACCTATATTTGAAACTGAGAGTATTTCTTATCTTTGTGATTCAGTCTGCAATGATATGTGAATGATCTATTGGTGACAACATACATAGGATGCATATCTTGGGTATTGCTTTTATCTTCTGTAATTTGGTCATAACAACAAAGTCTTTCAGATATCAGTATGTTCATGTTAGGGCCTAAGTTGTCTTGTTTCCTTAAGCACAGGTTTATTTTGAGGGAAAATTCATTATCTTGTTATTTTCTGGTTGGAATAGACTTAGAAGGACTATTTTACCCTTAAATAATAATCACATGCCTCTCAGGTGATAAAAGTGGCCTAATTCCATTGTAGGAATGGTGGTGGGATAGAAATAAATATATGTAAATTCATTATGTATATAAATAGATGAAAATAGAGTTTATGGATATTATGAGTGAATCATAAATAGTTTATGTGCATAAATCACTATTTTTATTTTTTATATTATCCAAAATTTGTTCTTTTAAGAAAAAAACTTTTGTATCTATATACATTACGTTTTATTGGAAGATATTGACAATGATATTTTTAATTAATGAATATTCAATTAACTTAAATTCTAGTTTGTGGAATTTTAAAATTAATTTAATTAAATTAAATGAATCAAAATAATTATTAAATACCATTAAAAAACATTTTAACTAATGATTTATTGTCGATATTTAAAAATTAATTTATGAATTATAATTTTTGTGTTGTTTTGTCTAAAACTTGTTATTTAATAATCATGACTATTCACTTAAATTAGTCGAATGAACTTTTTATTTATAGAAATTAAATTAGTTGAGTAATATTTTTTTTCATTAAAGATATTATTATCATTACACATTACAAAAGAAATGGATAAAAATATGAGGAGTTTTTATTTAACATTTAATTTATTTTATTCATAATATAATTGTTTTTTATTTTTTAAAATATTTATTTTATTAAACATATTATTATATCTCTTTGTTTTATTAAAAATGGATAAAAATATAAAGAGTCTTTTTGGAAAAAAATATGAATTATTCTTTGGTTATAAAATTTAAAATAAAAAGTAATTAAAAAAAATTACACATGCACCCATTAATCTAACAGCTTGAAAATTTTTAAAGAATCAAAGAATTCTCATGCATGATTTTGATATTATTTAAAGCTAATTTTTTCATAAGATATTTTGTATTTATATACATTAATTTTTTAAAATAACAATATCATTTTTAATTGAGTGTTCAATTAATTAGATCTTATTAATTAATGTAATTTTAATTATTTTTTGAAAAATTATTTTTTGAGTAATACTTCAAATATATAATTAATAATTTTTAAATTATTTAAAAATATTAATTTGGACAGTTGACATGTTAATACACTTGACATTTAATGTTATTTATTATTGTTTAGTAAGAATATTTTGTTGAAATTAATTAATAATATTTTAATATGATCAACTATTTACTGCTATTTTTTGACTAATAGTAATTTATTATTAAATATTATTTCTATGTTTCATGAATATAACTCATGTCATTGGAATTTTTTATGTTAAAATCTGACACTCACCTTGTAGAGGTTACAACACTTCTCAGTCATTGAACTTGTAAGTGCTTTATATAATATATGGTTAATCTTTCTCCATTTTAGACTTTCCTCTTTAATTTCACTTTTATCCTGAAGGGATCGAGTCTCCTGCCATTCTGGATATGTTGCCTTTATATTTTTCTTACTCAAGCTTTTTTAGTGGTTTGATAATCAGTGTAACAAATATACTTGTCACAAAACATACCTGTGTTTTTGCACATTGTTCATACACATCATTCAGTTTTACCATTTTTTTCTATAACCCATGAAACTATGATACGAGTAATTGTTTCAAAGGTTAAATTGACCAATTTATTGGTTGAGTTTTTACACGTAGTTAATTGAGTGGTTAAAATTGATTGATTTGTGATCGTAGGTTAAATTTATTGTCTTGTTAATTGAGTGGTCAAATTGAAGATAACTTTTAAAGTCAAATTGAAGATAACTTTTAAATTTAATAGCCCTGGTGTATATTAAGTTGTTTCCTAATATATTACTCTGTGCCAGGAATTGAATGTCCTATTTTGACTTCAAATATAAAAGCTTTTGACTTTTACAAAGTTATTAATTTATCATTGTCATTACAAAATTATTAATTTATCCTTGTCATTAATGTAATTAGTGATGAGAACATTATATTTTTAGAAACGAGACATTCAATTCCGTGCCTAGGGCGTATATGATTTTAGTGCTTAGACATGAACAAAATTGATGGAACATATATAATTTTTTCTTTGATAGTTAAAATCTCTCTTCAGTGTTGCTGTTTTAATGATGTGAAAAAGTATTGTCCTATCATTCTTTTGATTGTCATTTCCTATATTTATGTCTTATTTCACTGATAGAGATTCATATATGCAGAAAGACAATGTAAGAAATCAGCGTGAAAATGTTGTTCTTGCCCTGGCCAATGCGCAGTCACGTCTTGGCATACCTGTTGAAGCTGATCCTGTAAGTTGTGCAGTTTGAAGAATCATTGCTTTCAATTATTTAATTATCTTGTTTTTTGTTCACTGTCATGTAGCCTTTCTTGTGTCTTTGATTTTCTGCATTTTATTGTCTCTTCATTTTCATTTCCTTTTTGTTCTGCTATATATATGCCAATAATGAACTTGACTCTTCTTTAATTAAACATTAATCATGTTTTCACTTGGTAACTGCTATTAGGTTAGGACTTTAGAGCTTGGTTAGAGGGTGTGGTTTTGCCTGCTTGGTAAATAAGCAACTTTAGTTTTGGCAATAAGAGATTTCAAATTTTACATAGTGAGGCTTTTACGCAAACTTTATTTTGGATGACATTTGACCACTGATTTTCATCTTTAATTTTTGGATAGTTTGAGGTCAACTAGAAACTTGCATGGCTTTGTTTTGGGTCTTCGTTATTTTGATTACTTTTTTAGGAAATGTTCTTATCACAGTCAATATTGCAAAATCTAGTCTAACAAATTTAATAGAATTAAGATATCGAGGAAGTAACATAACTTGTATTTGAATAGGAAAAATACCAACTGTAGTATCAGATAGTTAAGCCTTACCTCTTTCTATGATGCCTGTTGTGGTTTTATTTAGGTGTGATTTCTCGGATAATTCTCTCTCTTGAATTTTTATTTCTTATGGAGCAGAAATCTACTCATCTTATCCTTTTACCTGAACCCCACGCTCCTTAAATCTCTAGAAATCAATTCTCTTGTCCTCACCTCAGCACCTGATTCAGTTCTCATGTTTGTTTTTGTTTTGTCATTTATTCACTGTATACCTTCCAGTATATTACAAGTCACTGCTGTGCTGAAATATTCCTCCGTGGTGTTGAACCTTATCTTTCTTTGGGCAGAAACTTGATGAAAAGGCAATTAAAGAGGTCTTCTTGAAGGTCTTGGATAATTACATCAAATGGTGCAGATATTTGAGGATACGCCTTGTATACAACAGGTTCTTCCTCAGACCCGCTGTTATCAAATCGTGTTATTTTATTGTGATACGAACTTCAGTCAAATTTCCTTTTCTTTTCCTACAGTTTGGAAGCCATTAATAAGGATAGGAAACTATTTCTTATCTCCTTGTACTTCTGCATATGGGGTGAAGCTGCTAATGTCCGTTTTCTTCCAGAATGTATTTGCTACATATTCCACCATGTAAGTCTTTCAAACAAATTCCTTTTGTGCTTTGAATTTTTTAATCAGTAGCTGAAAATAGAAGTAGTTATGGTTTATTTACTTTAAGTCTTCTTCTTGGCACTCCAGAGAATGGAGATTAGTATATTGGGATAATTACTTGAACTCCCTTGAGGTTTGTACAAATAGTGAAACAGCCATTGGACTTTTGAGAAAAGCTACAAAAGGAACCTCCAAATCATGATAACTATAACATTTGAAAACCTTCTTGTCAGTCAACTAATGTTTTGATTGATAGATCTGTCAAAAAATTTACTTTAAAAACTGTACCATACCCTACTTCTAAAAATGTAATGAAGCCCCATTATGTCCCCACAATCTTGTGGCATCATTAGTTATTTCCTTTGAAGTTATATTTATTCAGATTTCAATTCTTACTATATGTTTAACATTCACAAGTTTTAATTTAACAACAGTAAAAAAATTCAGGGTGTTCTTATCTTTCAAGGGAAATTGATGATTCCCCTTCCTTTTTCTGTCCATCATTTTGTAAATAACATATAAATAAAAACTAACCTTAAAATCTGGGTGGCAAAAAGAACGCAAAAGTAATTGCTAAATAACCATTTTTAATAAACCAGCTAAACTCCTACTGGAGATATGCAATCAAACAATCACTTAGCTTGATTTCTATTAGGTTTGTCAAGGAACATAGAGGTGTGTGCCTCAGGTGCAAGGGGCTCCTTGGTTAAAAACCTAAGCACCCTTCAAATGCGCAAGGTGCATGCCTTGGGGAAAAAGGTGCAAGGCACTAGGTGAGGTTAAGCATTGCCTTTTTTGCTCCAAAATATTTCTTGTTCAGTTTTAACCAAGGGTTTTACCATTGGGAAAAACGAATTACCTCTTCTGCTAAGTGTTTGAAGTTTCAGATCTGACTTGGTCCAAGGTTCTAGAAGTATATAAACAACAGCACTCATTTAGGTCAAGAGAAGCTAGTTCTTTACATTGTACTTTTTGATGAACGTCTTCAACAGTTCCCTGTTCTCATGTTACTGATAATGACCATGACAAGAAAATATAGGAAGATAGTGGTGCTCCACTGGAGACCAATGATCAAGTCGAGAACATTCTTGTTCTGGTGATTCAGAAGATTATGATGCTAGGCATTAGGGTCTTGAGCTATTTTCATTTGAATATGACATCTATGATTATCTATTATCAATATATTTGTTCAACTTCATCTGTTAGGAATATATGAAATATTTATAATATTTTATGCTGATAGAGTGCCTTTTGAGGAAAGGCGCTTACCTTGTTCCGGCTCCAAGGATCAAGTTCCGCTTGGGGCCTTTTTCACCATGTGCCTTTGACAGTTGATTTCTACAGTGGATACTGTTCTCCAACTTTTTTTTTTTTTCTCCCTCTCCTCTGATCCTGCATCTAGGAATTATGAGTTTCAGAGTTTCTGACCTCCAGGATATTATAAAATTTGCTGCCAGAATTCTGCAAGAAATTATTCATGACGGTCTGCAATCTATGTTGATTTAATAATGGACAATATTTAGGACATTGTTTCTGAATGAACACCATAATGCAGGGTCTATAGTGATGCTCATTACCTAATTATAAGTTGGGGAGATAGATTATTCAGATATCTCCTTGTGATAGACACAGTTATGTATTTATGCTGTATTAGTGTTTACAGTTTAATTTTTTATTTCTAATGGGTGATTGAATTTGCAGATGGCGAGGGAATTGGATTCTATTTTGGATCATGGTGAAGCCCATCCTGCCACAAGTTGTACAACTGAGAGTGGTTTTGTGTCTTTCCTAGAGCAAATCATTTGTCCGATATATGGTACAATTGCAGCAGTGAGTGACTTTTTCTGCTCTTTTGGTCTATTTACTCTGAATTTACTTCTCCTATGAAGCGTTGCTTCAGTTAATTTTATGGATGTAAAAGTAACAGTATCATTTATTGCTTTCAAATTGTTTTCTTCCTGATTTTAATTTGGCACAAGTAATGCCCTCGTTTATTTATTTATTTGTTTTTAAACTTCTCTTTTTGTTAGCTGAAAAAATGCTTTATGACTTAATTTTCCTCGTATTGGATTGATGAAGTAAAACAATTGAATGTCTTGGATTGGATCTCTATATCCTTATTCCTCTCCCATCTTAGACATTGTCCTGTACTGGAATGCAAACCTTCAATTTGAATGGGTAATGTGGTTTTTCTAGTAAAATTTATTAAGTTTTTTATTTTATGTTGTTTTAGCTTCTGGTTGGCCCAGAAATTTGTGTTTTATGGGTTTGGCATGTTATGAAGGAATTATCTTCTTCTGTGCCTTGAAATATAATGAGTTACACCTAACCCAATATGCCCAGTTATGGCTTTAAAATATGAGTCAGATAGCTATCTTGGTCATCAAACTACTAAAATAAAATTAGAGGTCCTGTAACAACTTATTATACCGTGGCTAATTCTTTACCACAAGGTTCACGTGGACCTTGTCTATATTAGAATCTTTTTTTCGGCCAAAATAGTACATATACTATTCACAAGCTGTTAGGGTGGTACTTCTGATCACTCGATAGTAGTTTTTCAGCCAAATTAGTATCTATACTATTTATGAGCTGCCAGATTAGTACCCAGAACAGGGAAATTTTCACAGAAAAATTGAGTTTTTGGCTGGAAAATTGCTATCAAGTGATTGAAAGTATCACTTTGGCAGTTCGTAAATAGCATGAGTACTAATTTGGTTGAAAAAAACGATCGGGCATTACAGTTGACTTTGGTCAAAAGATAGGATACCACTATGGTTGATCCCTAAAGTAGAAAATATAAATGTAAAGCCATTTGGCAAAGAAGACAATGGGCTTGAATCACTTTAAGTCTAATATATGGCTATTAAGCGAAAATCCTTTCCTTATTTATCTGACTGAAACTAAGCATTTTTCTAGAAATTTCTTTCTTTTCCTTTCGTATTTGAATGAACTTTAATTTGTCATTTGCTATTTACATGCCTGCTAAGTATTGTATTCTATATTTTTCTTCCACATTTTTTTTTTTAAATTTTTAAATTTATTTAATTCTTTAAGTTGTATCTTAACATACTTAGATTTTTCTATGTGATGATTCTATTGTTCCTTTAACATTTCAGGAAGCGGACAGAAATAATAACGGAAAGGCATCACATTCAAAGTGGCGGAATTATGATGACTTCAATGAATATTTCTGGTTTGATTTCCCTAGAATTTGATGATTTAGTAACCTTTGTCATCTTCTTCTGTTGCTAAATTTTGATATTCTAAAGGAAAAGTAAGTAATTTCTAAAAGAGCTAGTGACAGAATTTTGTAGTTTGTTTACCCAAGACCTTAGATAAGCAGATCAATGGATTATTTGGAAAAGGCAAGGGAAAGGGAAAAAGAGAAGAACTTTTGTAGATAACTAAATGAAAGGGGAAACGGAAAAGAATTGTGGGATATCATGAAACTGATTTTTTGTCTAGAAATCATTTTGTGTTATTCCATATGTTACTCTGTGTTGAAGTTCACATGTCTGTAGGTCACCTGCTTGCTTTGAGTTGAGCTGGCCCATGAAGGAGTCTGCATTCCTCTTGAAGCCTACTAAGGGAAAGAGGGTCAGTGTGACTGTTCTAGCAACTTGGTTCAATCATTGTTTTCTCTGTGTATTTTTAATGCACGAAACTCTTATTGATTTTCCATATATTATTTACTGCTATTCTCGATGAAGAGTGAATTTCAGATTCATGATAAGTTATGAAGATTATGTAAAATTTCTGTAGTGACTGATCCAAAGGTTAGTACAGAAATGGCATTGCTTTTTTGATACTTTGCCTTTATTGAGCCAAGATAAGTGTGGCAAGGCATTTCTTTTGCCGTGTCAAGTTAGTTTGTAGTTCTTATGTTGGTCTTGTAGTTGCACTTTTGGCAGTTTGCTTTTATTATCTTACTGTTGGATAAATTTAGCATTTTGGTGCCTATAACCTTTTGATTCTAGATTTTTGATAAGGCATACAGGTTAATTCATGTTGCTTTGGTACTTATATTTGTTTCTTTTCTTCCTTGTTCTTATAATTGTTTCTTGTCTTGTTCTTTTTTCTGAACTTGCAGACTGGAAAAAGCTCCTTTGTTGAGCATCGAACATTTCTTCATTTGTATCGAAGTTTTCATCGTATGTGGATGTTTTTGATCATAATGTTTCAGGTAATTTCTTCCTTCCGATGACCTTACTTCTTTACCATATCTGAGGCATACATTCATTGTGTAGTTTATTTATTTATTGATTGGATTCTAGGCCTTGACAATTATCGCATTTAATGATGGAAAAATAAACCTTGATACTTTCAAGTCTGTCCTTAGTGTTGGCCCAACATTTGCGATCATGAATTTTGTTGAGAGTAAGTTGAATTTCTATTCCTTAATGATTGTCAAACTTTTATTGTTTGCGAATCTAAATTAATCTTGCTTATCTTACTCACATAAATTAATTTATCATATTACTTGCAATCTAGGTTGCTTAGATGTGCTCCTTATGTTTGGGGCTTACACTTCTGCTAGAGGCATGGCTATTTCAAGGCTTTTTATTAGGTTTTTCTGGTGGTGCCTGGGTTCTGCATTTGTGACTTATGTATATATGTAAGTTTTACTCGTCAGCATTCTTTTCTGCTGATTAGTAATCTAGATATACTAACTCTTGTTGCTTATGTTGTATGCTGTGATGTTTCAGAAAGGTTTTGCAAGAAAGAAATGAAGGCGCCAATTCTTTATACTTCCGGATCTATGTCCTGGTGTTGGGTGTTTATGCTGGATTAAGATTGGTTCTAGCACTTTTCATGAAAATACCGGCATGTCACACATTTTCTGAAATGACCAATCAATCATTCTTTCAGTTTTTCAAGTGGATATATCAGGCATGATATCTTAACCATGTGAAATTAATTTTGCAACTACCTATTGACCTTTTGGGCTTAATCCATTGGCTTAATTTGCAGGAACGATATTTTGTTGGCCGTGGTCTTGTTGAAAATACCACTGATTACATGAGGTTTGTATCATCTTGTTTGAAACTCAGTAAAATTCTTCTTTATCTAATTCAGTAATTAGAAATGTTCTACCATTTGCATCTGAATTAGTTAGTAGAATCTGCGGATGAAGATCTCTACATGTACTTTTTGGGATGATCAAATTTAATTTGAATGTAAATTGGATTAATTGCTGGAGCCTGAAAATTCATGACTCGGATGAATTTATATTTATTCCACGTGGAAACAGTTAATTTCAGAGATACAAATTCACAAACAAATGGAAGTGTGAAGAATATCTTTGAGGTTTGATTATAAAACAAATTGTAGATATTGGATTTTCTATTTTTTCTTGTTCTCAGAGGAAGACTTAGAGAGGCTGGAAAATATTCCAGAAATTCTTCAATTAAACTGAAACACTGCCTGGTTAACTAGATCTAAACTTTGAATCTCCTTGGAATAGTAAGAATACTGATAGAGCAAAGTATAAAGAATCGCAGAGGGATACAGAAGTCAAATATAAGAAGGAAATATAAAGAGAATAATGACTATTAGATGCTGGTGCATTAACTGACTTTTGAATTATGACTGTACTGAATGGTAGTTTTACACAGATGTGTGAGGATGGAAACGTAAAGGAAAGGAAATCTCCTTTGTTATGCAATTTACAGAAATCATTTTTTAAAGAATGTTGTTATTATCTCTAGTGGGAGTTGAATGATTTTTATGAGAATGAAAAAGTTTTCTGCAATTGCCGTAAGACGGAAAATACTTGAATGTGGCTACTGTAGAAAGTTGCTTCTATTCTTGTAAAATTAACTTGCAATACTCTCTTCATCCTAACAATGTATTGAATTTACTCATTTTCTTTCTTCTTTTCCCTTCAAAAGGTTGAGTAAAATCTTTTTGTACCCCATGTTTTGGGTTTTTGCATGACCTATTTCTGATGATATCATATATTTCATTTATTCCAGATATGTGCTTTTTTGGCTGGTTATCTTGGTTTCCAAGTTCACATTTGCTTATTTTCTTCAGGCAAGTATTTGTATTATTAGTATTATTTTGTTGTTGTTGTTATTCTTACTTTTTGTTTCATTTTGTGACATATGTCCATGCTTTTGTCTATAAATGTGGTTTACAAGGCTTGTCTAATATATTTTTTTTCTGGAATAATAAATGTTTCTTTTCTCCCTGGAATATTGCAGATTAAACCTCTTGTCAATCCGACCAAGACTATTGTACATATGCCATCCTTGCGATACTCATGGCATGATCTGATATCAAAAGGTAAGTTCACTTCTCGATGTTAACTCGTCATAGGGCTACGTTTCCCTTTTTGTTAGATATAGTTCTTATCTTTATGGTTGGTTCAAAATGTTTTCTTCGTTTCTCTTGTGATCAGTGTTCTTCACCTTATAATCAGTAAATGTAAAATAAAAACATTAGATACAGGATTCTTTGCATGTTATCTTATGACATTGGTTTGGAAGGAATCTGATGTCCCTGATGGGATGTCTCTTTTGCCTCACTTTCGCCAGACCTTTTCTTTTACCTGCTTGAAAAAAAATTAGGGCTTGTTTCAAAAGCATGCCCAAGGTATTGATGTTTACCCTCTCTTCACTCATTTTCATGGTCTGAGCACTTCTATAAGAAGATTAGACTGGATTCATAAATCTCTGTGTTAAAGCTCCACTGATTCCTTTCAAGATGGAATGAGTTTTGGATTGTGAACAAATCAAGTCATTCTTATATCTGACCAGGATACTGTAGTTGAGCATGCTGTGAATAGAACTCCACGTTGGTTGTCTTTGATTTTCAATTTTGGTGTCAGTACAGTGGATAAGATTAATATGCCTATTGAACCGTTTTGGGACAGTTTTTTTCCGATGATTTCATGTGTGCAATAACATGTGTTTCTGGAGGCACTCATACCAAAAAAATTGGATGGCTGCATCAATGTATTTACTTTCTTGAATGCGTAATATTCTTCTACTTATTTTCTAATCAAATTTCATTTTCTTTAAAATCTAAAATACCAGTGCTCTTATGAGATTGAAAGAGCTTAAAAAGAATGCATACGTAATATATTTATATATATAAATGCATATATATATATATAAATATATATGTGGATCCACATGCAGACAAAGGTATGCCAAGAGACAATCACAGGCACATGGTGCATTAATATCTTTTTTCTTGTGCTTGTTGCGTGTTTTTATCTTGAATTTGTTAATTTTGAATGGTTCTTCTTCAATATCTGCATTAGAATTATTGATCAATCAATATTAATAAATTGCTCTCCAGATCTTTTAGATTTTTATTCCCTTTTGATAGTTGTGTTGGATTTCATTTGTTAATGTACTAAAAATATGCTCCCAACGTTCTCATCTTTGCATACATGAACATAGGTACTTCATCCAGCCAAAGAAAGATGCTTTTTGAACAGTGTAGTTTTTTCGAATAGCATCCTTTCATCCTTCATATATCTTCTTTTTGATTTGGTGAGTAGCTTGATTAGAACCGATGATAATGTATATCTATGCATATGAAAATTAGTTGAACTTGGAAACTATGTACTGAGAGTTTTCCATCTCAAATATTCATGTTTGACCTTTACGAGGATGCTTGATGATTGTCTCTACAGTTTTTGATGCTTGCATTTCTTTTTACAGACAATAATAATGCATTGACTGTGGCTAGCTTGTGGGCTCCTGTTATTGCTGTAAGTATCTGCTCATTCATTTGAAAATAATTTTCCCTTTCCAAGTATATGAGAAGAGATGATGCATGAATTGGGATCAAACTCCTACGTCTTAGTAAGACACCCTATCTTTCTGAGTTATCTTACAGCTGTATGCCTGTGATTGTTGGAAGAAGATAGAGATTCTCATGTCTTTTTTTCTTCTTGTGATTACTTCTAAAGAAAGTTGGGTGAAGAGGCGATGGTTAAGGGTTTAGATGGTGGGTGTTGCTGTTTCAAGTTATATTACTGACTTGAAAGGACTGTGAGCTCACTTAATCCAGTAAGAAATGAAACTTACCTCCCAACTAAAGCAGTCTAGACTGCTAAATGACGTTGAACCGTGAGACTTCCCATCACAAGCAATCACCCCTTTTCCTTACCCAAATGAGCTGTAGTTGAAGCTGATGGTATATTTTTGAAAATGTTAACGAATCAACTGTTAAGGATATCTTGACCACATACATACAAAAAATGTATATAGATATGTTTTAATACCTGTATCAAAGATTAACTGATTAGTTATTATACCTGTATTCTTACTAGAATTTTTTAAACAGTTGTACTTGGTTCTGCTTCCAAAAGTCATTTTCTTCATAACCTGAAACTTATTTGGAGATATATGTCTGGCACATCACTTTTTAAAATTTGAAAATTTAGAGACTTGAGTATCCAAATTAGTTGTTCCAATCCCTTTTCAATCAGCTTTCACTCACTTGCATTATGGTCACGCACTTGCTGAACTGTGTGCATTGGTAGACTGACTTGCGCCAAGCTTGGGCACCAGCAACCACACCATTTGACACCAATAGCCCTGAAGTTTCCAGAAGGGACCAAATGTGCTGAATGGGACTGAAACATGCTAGAAGAGATCGGATGATACTGAACTGTGACGGGCTTGTCCAGAACATTCTGGAACCTTATGATGTTCATCACGGGAACACTAGACTGCCCATTATTGCGTTATTATTCATGTGTTGGGCAGATTGTTGAAAATTTATGTTCGGCCCACACTTAAGAGAGTGTTCCCCTCCTTAGGTTTAAACTTTTGTAGTAAGTGGAAATTTAACCATCTATCAAGACTCTGTCTGTTCCCCATTTATTATGTTATTATCTGTGTTGGGCAACTTATTGAAAGTTTGTGTTCGGCACACACGTGAGGGGTGTGTTAAATAATTAAATTCAATCCCTTTGTCAGCTTAAACTTTACCTCTCTATTAGCATAAGCTTTAGGAGTAGGTGAAAATTTATCACGACTAATGGATGCCAACATAAGTGGTGGTCATTTGGTCCACAATCTGTTTCTAATTCAAACATAAAAATTTTCTGTCATTTCAAAAACACTTGCATCATGACAAGCTTGCTCCTTTTTTGTTTAATAGGTTTTGGCATCAGATTTATTTCCTGGAGCTCATTATCGAAGCATTTTTCGCATCTACTTCATTTGCTCTAATTTTTTAATTCATTACTCTGTCCACTTTGCCCTTGTAATGGAAATATTTTGTCTCTCTGATTTCAATCCTGTCTCTGATCTCCAGATTTATCTCATGGATTCTCATATATTTTACACTCTGTTGTCTGCAATTGTTGGTGCTGTAATTGGTGCTCGGGCTAGATTGGGAGAGGTGCTTTTGTACTTCCAGACATTTAGCTATTCTATTTTGCTATTCAAAAGTATGTCGTATAATCTGGAAACTGATTTCACAGATCCGTTCAATTGAAATGGTGCATAAACGATTTGAGAGCTTTCCAGAAGCCTTTGTGAAGAATCTTGTTTCACCAGAGATAAAAAGGTACATTAACATTTGAAATGACCTAATAGCCATTTATGATCCTGAGACTAATTCAGCTGACGATGCATTTCATATCGGTGATGTATTCTCTGCTAATTTTGCAGGATGCCATTTTTCCAACAGGCATCACAGGTGAATTAATCTTTGACTTTTGGTCCCATGTTTCCTTCCCAATCAATTCTTCGAGCACATTACTTTTTTATGTTTCAAATGGATGATTTTGTCCC
Source organism: Echites panduratus (assembly GCA_035221335.1). NCBI lineage: Eukaryota > Viridiplantae > Streptophyta > Magnoliopsida > Gentianales > Apocynaceae > Echites > Echites panduratus. The sequence continues at coordinate 5,968,815 of JAWZTD010000002.1, read as the reverse complement.
TCTTTCATGCTATTCATTTTTTTCCCCAATGCTGTGATTGGAGATGTATTGAAAGAATATTATTTTCTTCATATTCTTCAATGAAGTTTTCTGCGAGGCTTCTTCTTTTTTGGTTATGCTGATTCATTGATATTAAGACTACTGCTGATGTATTGAAATGTTATGTTGGTTTAATTTAAATGGCCTTCAAATTTTGGTATTTGTCTGAGATATTTCCTCAATATGTTGATGTCGCTTGAAGAAAAGAACTTTTAGATGTTTTTTCTATTCTGTTTGGTTATAAAGTGCATACATATTTCCTGTGTATCTATAGGCTTCTCCAGATAATAACAAGGAGTGTGCAGCAATATTTTCGCCATTTTGGAATGAAATCATCAAAAGCTTGCGTGAAGAGGATTACATTAGTAATAGGTACAATTTGCAAATTGTGATTGCTTGTGGTTAGGACCAATGTTGTTTTAATGTTAGCTTATTCTAAATGTTAATATTTCTAATCATGTTTTTGTTTTGTTTTTTTATTTTAGAGAGATGGACTTGCTTTGGATGCCAAGCAATGCAGGAATTATTAGATTGGTCCAGTGGCCTCTGTTTCTTCTTAGTAGCAAGGTCTTTATCACATGAACTTACCCTTTGATACAAACAATAATTAGAATTGTTATCACGTTCCTTCGGTATTCTCAAGCTATTAATCTTTCCAGATTTTATTGGCAATTGATTTAGCTCTGGATTGTAAAGATACACAAGGAGATCTATGGAATAGAATACACAGAGATGAGTACATGGCATATGCTGTTCAGGAATGCTATTACAGCATTGAAAAGATTTTATATTCTCTTGTCGATGGAGAAGGGAGACTCTGGTGCGATTCTCTTTATATTTTGCGAAGAAACTCTGTTCCATCTAATTGCCCTATGTTGCTTTCTTTCACAATCCTGACAAGGTTTTAAATAACTTTTCATTCCTGTATAAAACAGGGTAGAAAGGATTTTCCGTGAGGTCAACAACAGTATTCAGGAAGGTTCACTTGTCATCACATTGCATCTGAAGAAGCTTCCTGTTGTGCTTTCAAGATTTACGGCCTTGACTGGGCTACTGGTAATTATTTGTCTCCCTTCTGTCACCACCCCCACCCTTACCACCTCCAGAACAACACTACACTCATATTTATGCACTAATTAGTACCAGGAGATGTGCCCTTATTCTTGCCCCGATCTTTGTTCAACAGTTTCGGAATTCTCTTTTGCCTCTCTTATAATGGAAATATCTTTTCGAAAGGAAATAACGTCCCTGATATTGTCGTGGCTATAATACTTTTTTTTGTTGTTTGCCTCAGTTCTTGGTTTACTTTGTTACCAAAGTTGTTCTTAGTTTTATGTGAATTCGAGGTTATTTTAAATTTCAGTTCTCTTGTTAAACTAAGATCTGTCGATTACCAATTCAGATACGGAATGATCCTGAACTAGCAAAAGGTGCGGCAAAAGCCCTCTTTGATTTCTATGAGGTTGTTACACATGAGCTGCTTTCCTCTGATTTAAGGTCAGCACATTGTTGATTTCTTATGCTTGTACAAGTGAGTGGCTAAGCATCTATTCATTTTCTTTGAGACTAGAGCTAAAGAAGTGTAAACATTTTTCTACCAGGGAGCAGCTTGATACGTGGAATATATTATTAAGGGCAAGAAATGAGGGTCGCCTCTTCTCCAGGATTGAGTGGCCCAATGACCCTGAAATTGTAATCTTCTAATACTTTTAACTTTGACCTGGCTTAATTATAAACTTTGGTTCTACTGAAAAATCTTATAAAAATAAAATAGTTGTTTTTTTTTAATATATTTTTTTAAAACAACAGATCCATTAAAGAAGAGTAAAATACTCCAGCTTTTTCTTAACCTACACTTTCAAGAAATGAAATAGAAAAACCTGATAAAAGTTGGCTTGAGGGAAAAAGAGATGAGGAAGGACACAGGGGCAGGCCTTTTATCTTCCTATATCTTGTTTCTAAGTTCGTTAAATTGTTATGCTTTGACAGAAGGAACAAGTGAAAAGGCTACACCTGCTTCTCACAGTAAAGGATTCTGCGGCAAATATACCAAAAAATCTTGAAGCAAGAAGGAGACTGGAGTTCTTCACAAATTCGCTATTCATGGACATGCCTGCAGCAAAGCCAATTTGCGAGATGATGCCATTCTGGTATGTTTAAATTAATTTGATGTAGTTGTTAATGTTTGTTCTGTGTATGCACATGATTATTCTAATTCATTTCTGTCTTAATTTTCTGGAGAACAGTGTCTTCACACCTTACTACAGTGAGACTGTGCTTTATAGTTCCTCCGAGTTGCGGGTGGAAAATGAAGATGGCATATCTACCCTTTTCTATCTCCAGAAGATTTTTCCAGGTTGTTTTTCGGCCTGTGGTTTTAGTTGTATTTGTTTGTGTTTGTTATGACTTAAGTTGATCTTGTACATAAAATTGCTTGTGAATTGAGGGATTCACTTATATATCTTTTCTTTCTGCTGACCAAAGAGACATTTTTGATAAAGATGTTTTGCAATATGCTACATTCATGGGTTTCTTCCAGTACTTGCTTCTTACTAATTATGTACTGGCTGAATATTTTTTCTTCTCTAACAGTCAGATGTTCAGATAATATGGTTATCTGAAGGGATAGGTAGAACAGATTCTAAAAAGTTTTTAAAAATAATAGAGGAAGATAGAATCTAGAAGTTGGCAGCAATGGACCTCTTTTTTTTATTTTTATGTATATATATATATATATATTTATATATAGATCAAAAGATGTACACAATACTCCCAAGGGGCATATACAAAGTGTGTCCTATCTCGCCACATATAAAGAAAATATTACTTTGTTTGCTCTTTTCTGACCTTAGTAATAATCTCTTGAACCATAGACTTAACGCGAACATTGAGGTTTCTTTTGTGCCCATTCCTAGGAAAATATACCGTACAAGCATAATCTTGATTTTGGATTATCAGGTAGTACCCCTAGCTTCCTTTGTGAGCCATTTGACACTTGCCAACAAGGTAGACATCTGTCTTGAAATTCCCAGCTAAGACTTCTCTTCATTCCACACTTGTTGCTCAAAAAAAGTCCAAAAGTGTGCATGTGTTTCTGCTTCAGCCATGCAAAAACAGCATCTTGTTTCTACTTGTCCTTTGTCATGAGTCTAAACTGAGAGGCCAGCCATAGGATAAAAGGAGTATTTCTGAGGTAGCTCTGTTCAAGGTTCTCGAAAGATACTCAGGACAAACCACGAATAAGTAGGGGGAAAGGGGGTCTCCTTGTTGGATTCCCCTTTTACCCTGAAAGAACCCATGAGGAGTCCCATTTACTTGAATAGAGAAGAACTAGAAGAAATATATTCTTTGATCCATAGAAAAACCAAGAGGGAAAGCCAAGTCCATGCAAAACGCAAGCCTTTGTTTCTATTGTGAAATTGTTGAAGCTAACATTATACAAATTCATTTTCATCTTTCTCACCCATCCCTTTTATGAGGTGCTACAGTCAAAATTGAAATTTACTTTTTACAAATTTTATAGTCCTTACTCTTGGAAGACACTTTTGATGTCCTCAAAGGTTTTATTTGCACATTTTTGTCTTTTTGGCTGCAGATTCTGTATGGACCTTGGGTACTTGCCACAAGAACACTAGTAGAGGATATGGCAGTACTAGAAACCTAGAAGCAACTTATTTTTCACTTGTTTTACAGATTTCCTTCAAATAGTAAGAGAAAAAATCACAAAAAGGCATTTCTTGCTCTTGTTGCATTAGTATTCTTATGTGCATGTTATAGATAACTGAAAATTTCGGTGATAAACTTAAGCTTCTGGACAGTTTTTCCCAAACTTGATGTTTTTCATCATTATGTTCACTATAGGATCTTTCAATTGGTTTACTTGAAACTGAGGACAGTCCTTGTTAGTCGTCTGGCCTCCATGATATTTCTCTTTAATATTCCTTCATTGTGCTATCTCTTAAGATTTTAATGTGTCTTATTAATCATCATGAAATTCTTTGGCTCCCTGTTTTAGATGAATGGGAAAATTTTCTGGAACGAATTGGTCAGGGTGGTAGAGATGATACTGAAATTCAAGAAAACTCAAGTGATGCCCTGGAGCTCCGATTTTGGGCATCTTACCGAGGCCAGACATTAGCTAGGACAGGTGGATTCACTAATCTTTTTTGCTTGCTCATCAACTTTCAAGTGATTTCTCAGGAATTATAGTCATCATTCTTGATTGTGGGGGAATTCTGTCTCTATTTGGTGACTCTAATATTCTTTTTTCCTTCCTTATATCATATGCAGTGCGTGGTATGATGTACTACAGAAGGGCAATAATGCTACAAAGTTACTTGGAAAAAAGATCTCTAGGAGGTATTGGTCTGGCTGAGTATTCTTGATTTTAATTTCCAATATATTGGACCACCAATGATTAATGTACAACTCAACAAATTTATTTGCAGTGGATGCTCAACCACAGACCAGTTTTCCCATGATGCAAGGTTTTGAGCTATCCCGTGAAGCAAGGGCTCAAGCAGATATAAAGTTTACTTATGTGGTTTCCTGCCAAATATATGGGCAACAAAAGCAACGGAAGGCTCCTGAGGCAGCTGATATATCTCTTTTATTGCGTAGGTGTGTATTGCTAATTGATTACTGATCTTGGATTTTTGGGCCCTCACCATGTCAATATCTAATCTCTAAGAAGTCTAAGGGTGTGCTTGGATACACCATCCAAGCTGACATTCTCCATCCAACACGGAAAATGTACGTGTTGATTGAAGCCTCTTTTTTGTTCAAAAACAAAAAAATTTGATCCATCCTATGTTAGATGGGTGTTTTAATTCAGGTTTTGAGTCAGATTTTTCGTTTTTGAGTGAAAAACGGACTCCAATCTAAACGTGCATTTGTGGAATGGAATGATATCATTCAAATGGATGGTGTATCCAAACATACCCTAAGATTTCTCTGCCGTGTCTCAAACTTGACAACCATCTAGTTGCTCCACCTTATTTTCTATTTTTCTCTTTTTGCATCTTGGTTTATCACAACTTGTAGTGTTGAGATCCACATTTGTTACTTTGCTTCGGTGAACAGAAGCTTACTGAATCTATACATTTGCTTTTCTAGGAATGAGGCACTTCGTGTTGCTTTCATACATGTAGAAGAGAGTGGAGCAGCTGATGGAAAGGTCTCAAGGGAATTTTATTCTAAACTTGTTAAAGCTGATGCACATGGGAAGGATCAGGTAAAAAATTGTAGTTGTGGACATTCATTTTCCATTTTTTTTTTGCAAAGTTTTTGGGGTAGATCATTTGTTTGTTTATTTGCTATGTGTGCCTCAATGCTGGAAAATTCTCTATTTTTAGATGAAACATCTTTGAACCATCTTGGTAAGGCATGGAAGCACTGCAATTGCTATGTGTTTTTGCAGTGGTAATTTCAGTTGTATGAATGATGAATAGTTCTATTTTTTTCACTCTATTTTATGTCTGGTATTATAGGACTGAATCCAAAATGATCAAACTATATATAGTTGCATAGTCACTGGGATATAAGAAAAGTATGGAGTCAAATATGTTATTAATTGTACCACTTCTCCAGGAAACTTGCAGTGCATGTGCATATATGTGTAAGTATATTATGCTATTAATTGTACCACTTCCACTTCTTATATTTTTACTGTTTTTACCCACAAATCCATGCGCATAATGTTTGGTAGTCAAAAGATCTCTCATGAATCTCTAGGGTTTAACTTGCCCATGTCTCCCTATTTATTGAATGAGAAAAGAAACATTCTAGGGTCTGGAGAAAGGATCGAGCATATGCCCTCAAATTATCTGAAAGTTCAGCTTTTGTCCCTCAACTAAAAAGTCCAACTACTGCCCCGTCAAACTTTTAAAACATCTAGATCTTGTCCTTCCTTCCATCTATAGTAGTAAAACTTGGTTAAGTGCAGGTCTGGGCTTTTTAAAGTAGTGTTGGCAAAAGGTGGACTTTTTATGTTGAGTGGCAAAGGCTGAGTTTTTCAGATAGCTTGATAGTATGTTGTATCTGGAAATATAAAACCAAATAAATTTAACCATCTTTTATGGTCATAAAAATGGGATGGCATGATACATTTGACCTCAAATAGTTGTAGAAATTTAAATTTTTCTAGTTGAATTATTATTCTGGTATATATTAATTTTGACAAATCATTTGACTCTTTAGACTTTATATTAGTTAAAAATTACCAATTTGGCTCACTTAAATGTCCAATTTATTTTAAACTGAAAGTATCGAATTTTTCTCATAACATGGTATTGAGTGGATATGGTTGGAAAAAGATTGGCAGTGGTTCTACTGGAAAAATAAAAAGTTCTTTTGCAAGTAAAGAAATTTAGTCGATTGTAATATATGGAAGCTGGAAAAGTTATAAACCAATACTCCTGGTATTTCTGGTGTTATTATCGCATGGCAATAAATTTTGGAGTATTTGAACATTTTAATGAACTGGAAAAATCATAAAATTTTATATTTGATTGAAAACTTAAATTTGGTTCTGAATATTCCCTCTGATTCATTATATTGGTTGTTTAAGTCTTTTGCACAAGTATTAAGTTTGCCTAAAACCATATATTGACTTATTCAAAATACCTAAAAACCCTTAGTCAAGCTACCTAAGCAATTTGATTAAGAAAGATCCCGAAATTGGATTAAGAAAGACCCATAAAATGACCTATAATATGAAATGCATACATTTAAAGGTTCAAAACAAATGACCTATAGTGAAAAACCCAAAAAAATCTAAAATAGGTCTAAAGTAACCTATTTTGAAAAATGACGTATTGGAATTAGGAATACAAAAAATAATATATTGACTTAGTCAAAATACTCAAAAAACCTTTAGTAAAAATACCTAGGAAATTAAAGGAACAAATACCTATGGAGTAAAAGTGAAAAGGAGTAATAAATACTCAGTAAATGACATATAATATGAAACAAATTTGAAGCTCTAACTACCTATGTTATGAAAGGGAGAACATGAATAAACAATTTATAGGTAAGTATTCTCATCTTTCATTTATAACAGTCGAACTTATTCAGTGCCTTACCAATCTGAACTTCTATGAATGACCTTGTGGTTTGTTGCTCTCAAAAGAATCATGTTGAAATTGCATTCTTAAGGTCCAAGAGGTTCGTGATTAATTTTTTTAATTGTTCTTTTTAGTTTGTGGTGGTTTTGAATAATATTTTTATGTCCACAAAACAAGTATAAGCACTTATTGTTATATACACGTGTATTATTTGTATGCAGGAAATATATTCAATTAAACTTCCTGGAGACCCAAAACTTGGGGAAGGAAAGCCAGAGAATCAGAACCATGCAATAATTTTCACTCGTGGGGAAGCCGTTCAAACGATTGACATGAATCAGGTCAATGTTTTTATTCTCTTTATTTTTTCACCGGCATATTATATTGATGAGCTTTACATCTACCATTTAAATCCGGACTTTGTTTCTTTAAATATTTCATAATCTGGACCTGGGATACCTTTTTTCTCCCCCCTCTTCCCTATTCTCTTAGGAATCAATTCTTTTCTAAAAATACTTTTTCCGAACAACATTAATGTGCTTTGCGCATTATTTGGCTTAGGCAGCATATTAATTTGCAGTATTCCTTAATCATGTCATATTGTCTTTAGTAAAAGAAGAAATGAATCTGTTGCATCAACACCTACTCTTTTGTGTCCCTCTCTGGGCATGCTAGTTTCTTTGAGTTTCAGTAACCAGTTGAAAAATTGAAACTATGTTGAAGCATGTTCCTTCAGGAGTGTGTTTTTTTTGTTGTCATTGTTCTTTTTTTATTTCCTCCTTTTCTTTGTCTTGTTTTCCAAACATACGAAATATGTCCAAGTTTGTAGTGTGACCTCACAAGCATTGCTGCAACATCATGTCCAGAACTTAAAAGTCCATTTTGAGTTAATGGACTGAGTTTTTCATGTCACCATCACGGGTTTTTTACCCTATATAAACTGAAAATGGGCATGTTTGTTTCTTTTACCTTCATGAATGCGGTGAAGCCTTTTGATTCCCAAAAGAAAAAGAAAATAAATAAATAAAAGGTTGACAGCTCAAAGTCAAAGTTCAAACTAGTTGACAGATGTAAGGTTTCTTGATTATATTTAGGGTGCGGATAAATGCACCCTGAATTTTGTTAAGTGCACCCCCAAAATTAAATTAACTAAAATGAGTTAAGTGGAAAAGACAGTAATGTCCTCCTTAAAAAAAAATAATGAGAACTCTTAATGTTAAGTACACCCCCCTTCCTTTAATATGAAAACCTAATCTCCAAAACAAACCCACACACCAAACATACAATTATTCCCATAAACCACATTCAAGGAGAAGCTTTGGGTATTGTAAAATCTTCAACATTTTGACCTTAAACTCAAATGGAAGATGATTATGCTTCATCCCACTCAAAAGAAGGTCAATAATTAAGATTAAAACTTGATTTTTAATTGTTGATGGCGTTTTTTCTGTTATCTGTTCGAAATGGTGGTCAGCGAACCAGAGCTGACCACTCTTCATACTTGTCGGCCAGACCTGGCGGACCAGTATGAAGAGTGGTTGGCCAGAACCTTGGCTGACCACTCTTCATACTGACTTGGCTGACCTCCATGAAGTGTGGGTTGACTACCCTTAAGACTGGTCAGCCTAACCTCGCTGACTTAATTCCCGACATCATTTTTGCTATCCGAGTCTTTTGATGTAATTCTTTTTTTTGCTTCCTCCGTCTCTAGTTGAGTTATTTTAGCATCGATGCACTAGTACGACATTTTCTATGTAATGACATTATTTCATTCGTATTTCGTTTGTGGAACGATGTAAAATGTTGGAATGTGAATTTCAATTCTTGTCCAATATGGAATTCAAATGGAAGTTATTCATTTTTGTGCACTGGTGAGATCGTAATGACATTATTTCATTCGAATTTCGTTTGTGGAACGATGTAAAATGTTGGAATGTGAATTTCAATTTCTTGTCCAATATGGAATTCAAATGGAAGTTATTCATTTTTGTTCACCAGTGGGATCTTATTAATCAAAATGTCGTACTAGTGCATCGATGCTAAAATAACTCAACTAGAGACGGAGGAAGTAAAAAACGGAATTACATCGAAAGACTTGGGTAGCAAAAATGAGGTCGGGAATTAAGTCAGCGAGGTTAGGCTGACCAGTCTTAAGGGTGGTCAGCCCGCTCTTCATGGAGGTCAGCCAGGTCTGGCCGACCAGTATGAAGAGTGGTCAGCTCTGGTTCGCTGACCACCATTTCGAACAGATAACGGAGAAAACGCCATCAACAATGAAAAATCAAGTTTTAATCTTAATTATTGACCTTCTTTTGAGTGGGATGAAGCATAATCATCTTCCATTTGAGTTTAAGGTCAAAATGTTGAAGATTTTACAATGCCCAAAGCTTCTCCTTGAATGTGGTTTATGTAAATAATTCTGGGGGTGCACTTAACAAATTCAGGGTGCATTTATCCGCACCCTTATATTTAAACTAGAATTCAGGATTGAACTTAAGAAATGATCAAGCTGGAAAATTTAGGACTTTTGTTTTCTTCTTTTATTAGCTACCTGTTAGGATATTTCAACTCCTCCACATATTCATGTGTTTGAATCCCTGATCTAGTTCCAAGAAATCAAGAATCCAAAATGGGTGAAATGAGGATGCCCATAAATGAATACTGTTCAAGATTCCATGATCTTTAGTCTTGTATCTCCTTGTAATTCACGTATATAGAAATGATGCTCCTTTTACTTGATGTTCTAATATATGTTTGCTTTCAATTTAAATTCTCTTTTTATCATTTTTTCCGTTGTTGCTTTGGATGTTCAGCTTAAATTCTCAATTTTAAATGTTTCTTTTGCAGGATAACTATCTTGAGGAGGCAATGAAAGTCCGAAATCTTCTTGAGGAATTTAAAGCAAATCATGGTCTTAGGCCTCCTACTATTCTTGGTGTCCGGGAACATGTGTTCACTGGAAGGTTGGTAATGATACAGAAGGATACTCTTTACTGTTATTGCAATCTTTTGTATGATGATGTGCTACTTTTTCCGCCCTTCTTTTGTGCAGTGTTTCTTCCTTGGCCTGGTTCATGTCAAACCAAGAGACCAGTTTTGTGACCCTGGGTCAGCGTGTTTTGGCAAAACCTCTCAAGTAAGTAATTTTATGCATCCATCATAAGGATCAAACAAGGTTTATATATATATATGTATCTTTTTGGTATGCAAAAACAACTGTTCTGTTGTGTCTGATTGTGGAAACAGTTCTGTTACCCAATATCCATGCTGTTTGAATTTTGTATTGTGGATCTTCCCTTGCGCAGTTTGGTCTTTCATTTTGTGCATTATTTTTGTGCCCCTCTCCTATTTCGGATTCATTCTATGCTACCGTCTATGTTTCATTCAAAACTTTTATGCCCTTGTGGAATACCAATTGGCCTTTTGAGACACTCAGGAACTTTCAGTACGGATGAACAAATGGAGTTCTTTTAAAATTAGAGAATTGATTTTATTTGTCTTCTATGTTTTCTGTATTTTTGTGGAGCAAGGATCCTGCTTTTACATTCAAATGTATTGAATTCCTCCATGATGATTTCAACTGTAGAAATCCATCCATAATATGGGATGAGTATTGACAGGCTCTGTTATCCTAGTTTCTTAAAAGGTACAACAGCTTTCACAGGTAAATTATTTCTTTCTTGGGAAAATTGTGCAGAGTACGTATGCATTATGGACATCCAGATGTCTTTGATCGAATTTTTCATATTACTCGTGGTGGCATCAGTAAAGCATCACGGGTGATCAATATTAGTGAAGATATTTATGCAGGCAAGTATGAGAACTGTTTTTCTTCTTTTGGTTGTATTCTGTAAGTTTGTGCTTAATCATGAAATCTACTTGTGAGTTGGAGAGTTTTTTTCTTTGGTCTATTTGACATAATGGAGTTCTTTGTTTCTAACTGAGCATATTCTTTAAATTCCATTTTTCCCTTCTTTTTACATGGAGTTAAACAATAGTTGTTTTAGACTTCACTTACGCTATTGATTTTTTTTTTTTTAAATAAGGAAATCAATGTAAATGTTCTTTAATTGGGTATCTGAGATCCTAATTGATGTCTGAAGTGTTTTAGTGCCAATAAGTCTTACTGATGTCAATTCATATAGCAGTATTTTTTAGGATTTTTGTGTGTAGACTGCTGTGGGGCCAAGGGCTATAAGGTTCTTTGTTCAAGTAATAAGTCACACAACGCATAAGCAATTGTTTCATTGTTAGACTAAGATAGGAATAGTGGATTGAGTTCTTCATTGTGGATTATTTATTTAAAAACCATTGTGGGACAGGCTTTCTGTGAACTTTTTTTAGGCTTTTGTTATAGATAGAGAAAAGGAAAAAATATTATGTTCTTAATTATCATTTGATTGCTAATTGAGAATAGAATTTTGAAAGATTTCTCTATGCATTGGACTATTCTTGGAGTTCTTTGAATTTTCAAAGTCAGAATATGTTCTTAATCTTTTTTACTTTTGAGTACACTGCATGAAAATATTTGCTACAGGTTGGAGATTAGTTATGTTTCTTTTATTAAATAATGAAAACTTTTCCTAACTAATGGAACAAGGTGTAGCTGGATGAGATGTTCTGGAGATAGCTGAAAGTAACTATTTGAGAATTTTTATCTTTATATCACCTGTCTATTGTCTGCTGAGATCTCCAATAAGAAATATCTTGGAAGTTTTCTGTTCAAAATACACTTTCTGGATTTTTTGACTTGTCAATCATGGGAGTTTCAATCTCTTCCATCCTTTTCCCAATATGCAGGTTTTAATTCTACACTTCGGCAGGGTAACATCACTCACCATGAATATATACAGGTTTGCAATAACTAAAATTTTATGTAGCAGGTGAACCGGTTGTTTCTCAGAAGTTGAGAAATTGATGTTATCAATTTATTTTGGTTGCTTGTGCGTAACTTTAGGTTGGAAAAGGAAGAGATGTTGGCTTGAACCAAATTGCCCTATTTGAAGGCAAAGTGGCTGGTGGAAATGGAGAGCAAGTCTTAAGCAGGGATGTCTATAGGCTGGGACAACTCTTTGACTTTTTTAGAATGCTTTCTTTCTACTACACTACTGTTGGTTATTATGTTTGCACAATGGTAATGGTTTCTTTTCCAATTCCACTTGGTCTCTTCAGTTTTGGTTTCAATCTTTTGAGGGAACTACTTGAACTGTCTCATAAATTTGTTTTCCTGATGCAGATGACTGTACTTACAGTATATGTATTTCTCTATGGAAGAGCATATCTGGTAATTTCCTTTATTCACAATCTTAAAGATGTTCATTTATCAAATTCAAGATTATCATTGTGTTACTACAGTATCAAATCGATAATAACATGAGGAGTGTCGGGGGTGAGTTCTGGGATATTAGCATCTTCATTTTCTCCTGCAGTTTTTCACTCCTAACAATTTGGAAAAGTTCAAGTATATGGCATAGTTTTTGTTTCCTCTTTTCCTGTCTTTGGGCATCTTGCATGTGAATGAAACTAGACTACCAATTATCTTTAAGTAAAAAGATGACATAAGGGTTTTGCATGCAGCACATATCTGATGCTTAGCATGGTAGACTTTACAATGAAGGGTTTGCTAGATTCTTGTGCTTAATTACATGGATAGATTGATTCTTCATCTAGTGCTATAATATTTTGCTCCAATTTTGTTTAGTTTTTTTTTTTTTTTACCTTGATTCAGTTTTGCTAAAAGGTTAATGTTAAAAATTTGATAATTATGCTGCTTTTCACTTCCCACTTACTCTTCTGCAGCATTTTTAGGTGAATTTTGTTGGCCTGATAGTGGAGTTTGTCCATTCATGCTCGCTTACTGGTTTTGTTTAAAATTTTCAAACTGTTTCATGCTAAAATTGACTGAATAGTCACTGTTGGATGGATAGTATGCTAGATCCTTTTGTTTTGCAACGTGTTTGTCTTTTTCATTATGGTCATTGGCAGGTGTAATCTCTTTTCTGTGGCAATCATCTCTCTCTATTGATCTTTGAAATTTATGTATGATTTCAGGCTTTCTCTGGAGTGGATAGGGGAATTTCAAAACAAGCCAAGTTGTCGGGTAACACTGCATTAGATGCTGTTCTAAATGCTCAATTTTTAGTCCAGATTGGGATTTTCACTGCAGTACCCATGATCATGGGCTTTATTCTGGAGTCGGGCTTGTTGAAGGTTCTTCGTCTACTTTTTATTCTCTTGCATATTTCTTTAGGCCCAATTGATTACTCCACCATGTTTTTTGTACTTTTCTTCTTGGCTATCCATTAGGCTTATGGTTTTCTGCTTTTAACCTCATGAATATGTTTCTTGATAATCTAAAAGGGAAAAGAAAATTGAAAGGCATTCTTTTGTCCTTGACTGCTATGTAGTTTCTGTTTCTTGTCGAAGCATAACTGGTATTATTGGAATGAACTAACCAAACACAACATTCTAATTTTTTGTAGGCTGTTTTCAGTTTCATTACAATGCAGCTTCAGCTTTCTTCTGTCTTCTTCACATTCTCATTAGGAACGAAAACTCATTATTTTGGGCGTACTGTCCTCCATGGGGGTGCAAAGGTATGTAAATAATGTTTTGACTGCTAAAAGTACAGAAGGATATATCTATCGTGTTTCTTTGTAAATGGCAGTATCGCGCAACTGGGAGAGGTTTTGTTGTGCGCCATATCAAGTTTGCAGAGAACTACCGTCTTTACTCGAGGAGTCATTTTGTCAAAGCGTGAGTCAAGTTTTTGCCCTTTTGTTTTCTCTGCAAATGGAATTTTGTGGGTTTTCTTGACTTTATAAACATCCATTATTATATATGAGCTAATCTTATGATTTTACAGGCTGGAAGTGGCATTGCTTCTTATAGTGTACATTGCTTATGGATACAATGAAGGGGGAGCAGTTTCATTCATATTAGTCACCATTAGCAGTTGGTTTCTTGTTATTTCATGGCTCTTTGCTCCTTACATATTCAATCCATCGGGATTTGAATGGCAAAAGTAAGTTGATATTTCTTTATTTATTTTCTGCTCCATTTTATATTGGGAAATAAAAATGTTATGGATCGGTATATCTCAGTGACATTGCTATTTAGAGGTTTTCTCCATTTGTTGTTTAGTTTTACAAATGTTGCATGCCTGGTGCAGGACTGTAGAGGATTTTGATGACTGGACCAGCTGGCTTTTGTATAAAGGAGGAGTTGGTATTAAAGGGGAGAACAGCTGGGAGTCTTGGTGGGATGAAGAACAGGTTACATAATTTATATAAATTCTCTTCTTCAATCGTCTAATGGTGATTTTGTTTCTAGGATTTCACAATTCAACTTATGACCTTGAGTCTCTTTCCACTGTGTGTTGGGGTTCATACATGAGGGCCAACTAGCCAGTTTATATACTCATGTTTTCTTCTCCTGGAAACTTTCTAGGTTACCTAAAGTCTCTTTCCTTATCCAACCCATCACCCCAGAAAACTTACTAGATTACGTGTACACTGCTTTTGTGCAATCTCCAGCCCTCATTTTGGGAGGCAGCTAATCAAATTTGAAGTCAATGAACAGCATATATATGTTTGCTGGCCCAGCTATCTTCACTTGGTTCTACATGCTACCCTTCCCAGAATTCCAACCCCACCAGCCCACCAGCCCACCAACCCATCCAGATAAAAGAAAGGAAGGCTTTTATATTTCCTAAACAAAATTTTAACTCTGCAAGAATTTTCCTGCTTATCAATAGATATTTTTTTTTTCCATTTTGGAATTTATAGTTTTTTTGGTTGAATTTCCTTGGTCTTCCCTCCACTCGCACTCAACAGCATATTTGTTGTTCCAGATGCATATTCAGACTTTGAGAGGAAGGATACTTGAGACAGTCTTGAGCTTGCGATTTTTGATATTTCAGTATGGCATTGTATACAAACTTCATCTTACTGGGTCAAATACTTCTCTTGCGGTATGCTCCTCTTTATTTTCCTGCTTTACAAGTATAGATAAAACATGATGACATTCTTTAGCTCCTACTCCATCATGTAGGTGATTAATTTTACATGTACACTTTGATGCTTCAAGGGTATCTTTTGCTGTCAGCTTGCTTATAATATTTCCTGCTCATCTAGCTTGCTTAAAGATTTTTCAAATATAGCTTTGCTTTTCCAAAAGCTGTTTTTTCTATGGTCTTGGATTGGATGATATACATTACGTACAGTTCTCTGCTGATTTCTTATGCACTGGCATTTTGCTGTTTTATTTTTTTGTTTCTCTTCAATCCTAAGATTGTGATTCTCATCAGATCTATGGCTTCTCTTGGATTGCTCTGGTTGGAATAGTCTTGGTCTCCAAGGTATTTGCATTGCCTTCTCTCTTATTTTGCCATATCATGTTTTTGGCTGTTTGATAATCAGATAATTGATTCCCATATTCTTGATTCATTGAATTTTACCTTCAGGTTTTTGCCCTTAGCCCCAAAAAGTCAACCAACTTCCAGCTAATGCTCCGGTTCACTCAAGGAATCACAGCCTTGGGACTTATCGCAGCCCTTGCCCTTGTCGTGGTGTTCACCTCTCTATCTGTTCCGGACTTGTTTGCCAGCATTCTTGCATTTATTCCTACCGGATGGGGTATTATTTCAGTAAGTGAATTTGCCTTAGCCCCTATGAGTTTCTTCTTCTTTCCCCTTCTCCTTATCTGGATTTACACCAGTATCGTTTATTAAACTGCAAATGCCCTCAACTGTTGTAATCACCGAGTTTTCTTTTGCATTCGTGTTTCATATTTTCCCAAGTTAACATGCTGAGCCATCTTTTTTCTGCTGATGCAGCTCGCCATTGCATGGAAAAGTATAGTCAGGAGTTTAGGACTCTGGGATTCAGTTAAGGAGTTTTCTCGAATGTACGATGCTGGAATGGGGATGTTAATCTTTGCACCCATAGCAATGTTGTCTTGGTTCCCATTCATCTCGACCTTCCAATCGCGTCTTCTCTTCAACCAGGCATTCAGCCGTGGATTGGAGATCTCCTTAATCTTAGCCGGGAACAAGGCTAATGTTGAACTCTAATCTAATTGGGAACCTCTCGTGGTTGGTTGACATGATTTCTGGTGCTTTCTAAGTTTTGAGCGAGAGCTCAACTTGAATTTCTAGGGCTGAAGGTGTACGAACTGTGTAGATTGAGAAAACTGGGTTCAGTTTTGTAAATAAATATTTTAGGATACAGATAATAATAGAAGTTAACTATATTTTCATGTTGTATTCCGTGTGGTATTCACTACTTTAAAATTAGCAAATTCAATTCATTTATGAATTACTCCTCCTGGCCCCATTTATGGGTTATTTTGAACATAAAAAATATTTGTTCACTTCAAATTTGATGGGAATATTTTATTATTTTATTTATATTTTTTTGGCGGGAAAAAAAAACCAACCATGACTACTAGTCTACTGTTTATAAAATTTTTAAATATTATCTTGATGATCGAAGGTATTTTTAGTTAAACTACTCAATAACTATATATATTTTAATTAATCTTGTAAATTTATGATAGACATGGAGGGAGTAATATTCGTAATTTGGCGTAATTGACCGTAACTTTTGAGAGAGTCAGCTGCGGCAGCAATTGGTTCTTTCTTTTTGACTCTGTACTTTCGATCTCTTTTCGCCAACACAAGATTTTGACTCAATTAAGTATATCTACAAAATCCAGATGATCTTCAATTGATATTGTTTTTTAATTCAATAATTTTGTGCTAATATTATCATTCTAAACTATTTTTAGACGTTAAATTTAAAATCTTCTTATGCGTTTTACTTCTTTTCTTGTAATATGCATTTTTCTACTTCAAAATATTAGTAAACTCCTCAGGATTATGTCAATGACTTTTCAAATACCATCATGCATACACTCACTAAGTGCAAAATATAACCTTCCATAAACGATTCTATAATTTTTTTTAACTTGCGAGAAAGAAACCTATAACTTCATTTCATAACGATACACGAATAATATGAACATTACAAACTTCATTTCATATATTGCTCAATAATACAATACTATACAAAATCCTACAATGCAAAATACATTACAGAACAAGTGTCAATACATCAAATAGTTACTATGCAAGATAGTCACAATACATATTACATAATGCATCAATTATCGCAAGTGGCATATCTTGATACATATGTATGTTATCTTGATACAAAATCCTTCAATAAGTATGTTACATATCGTCATCATCTTGATATATGTATATGATCAAGTGTCGCTACAAGTTCGTGAAGGAGAACAAATGATGAAGAGTACCCTTGCCGTCTATAGTATTGAGGTTGATGTCGAGTATCTCTAGCAAATCACAACAAGTCCATTCATAATGTCCTATCACTATTGGACCCTAATCGACCTAGCACAAAAAACGCAAGCCCAGATTAACAAGAGATTTATCATTAGCAAACTTTGAAAAAATCTAGCAAATGTGATTGACATTAACCTTAATTGACATTTGTTTTCTCTCCTCTTTTGTCAACAAAATATTAAAATAGAAGTTGCAAATTATGTATCAAAATGCAAACTTT
The DNA here is from genome assembly GCA_035221335.1 of Echites panduratus. Taxonomy (NCBI): domain Eukaryota; kingdom Viridiplantae; phylum Streptophyta; class Magnoliopsida; order Gentianales; family Apocynaceae; genus Echites; species Echites panduratus. The sequence continues at coordinate 5,951,126 of JAWZTD010000002.1, read as the reverse complement.
CAACATACGGAACATTGATAATATAGTACGATAAAAATATTTTGCATGTAAAAATTTTTATTATTATTACAAATGATTAATCCTTAATTAATCTACACTATTTCATGGTCACTTCAGTCATGGTCATATAGTAGACATACATATTTCTGCTAATTAATTTTTCAAGAACAGATTTTTACCAACATTTGCTAAGTGTTGACGAGTAATTTTCCCATCATCGATGAACAAAAAAAAAATGGATGTAGACCCATATCTGAAAAAAAAACATACCAGATTATTTATTATTATTATTATTTTGCAGCTAGTAGCTACGTGGTGGTGGTCTAGACGGCGATGGCGGTTTGAGCTGGGGGCATCGGCGACGGCAGCTTGGGCTAGGCTGGAGGCTCCACTGGTGGTGACTCTGGGTGATGGTGGAGGGTAGGGGCTGCATTGGGGTGGGAAGGAAGAAGAGGGAAAGAAAGAAAAGACGGAAAGAGAGAAAAAGGGGAAGAAGGGGGTGTATTTAGTGATTGGATTGGAAGGGGCTTTTTGTAGATATGATATTTTAGTAATTTAGAAAGATGCATTTAGTATTTTTAGGGATGAATTTAACACTGAGGATGTATTTAGTGATTTTGGGGATGCAAATATCTGCACCCTTTAATATTACATAGTTTATTCTTATTAATAGAGAGAAATAAAAAAAAAAGTATTTTATAGTTTTTCATAAATGTTCTACTCCGAGGACTAATATCTAAACACTTTCCGAGGACTCTTAACCTCCATTTGATATCCCCTTCCATTTATTATGAAGAAATAAAATTATGATTATAAATATGAAAGATAAGGAGTATTTTAGACATAACAAACATACATTAATTGTTTTTTAATCCATGTAAAAAGGTGGCTAATGCCTTATATTGTGAGACGGAAAGAGTAATAAATATTCATTTTGAATTAGAAAATAACTAAACATATATGTCCCTTGAAAAATACAAAATGACTTTTATTTTGAAACAAAAATTTACCTGTAAAATAATTTTTAAAAAGAAACTAAAGAAGTATGTTATCGTTGTAATGGGAAAGAATTAGTACTTCGCTTGTTTAACTCTTATTTTAATTAAACCTTTTCATATTAAACTCGATTCAACGTTAAACTAGTTAAGTACAAGTATTTGCCTCCAAAATATGATCTTCGTTTTTTTTCGATATTTGAATATATTTTACTTTTGTAAGTATTCTTATTTTTCACGAAAACCTAATATTCAAAAATTGAGAATCTTCTAGTAAACAATCATCTACAACAATAACTAATAACAAACATATGTCTGTAAAGTGTTATAGGGTTTAATTTATATTTTTAAAGTTTAAATTATAAAATATATAAAAGAATAATTAAAAGACACGAGCAATTGACGTATTAGAAAGTATAACACACATTATTCTAGAATATATGAATAATTCTTTTGATAGATAAACAAAAAAAATTAAATACCAAAATTTACATTTTTTCTATTGGGGAGATAAAAGTCTTTTTCATTGTACTTTTGTTTATGTTGCTTGATATTAATTTGAATGATATTTTCTAATACAAAATGTCATTTTTATTCATTCAAAAAGAAAAAGGAAATCTTAAAATGGCCAGTGCAAACATTGAGATGACAAGTACAAGATTTTTTCGTTTCTTGAGGTCATCATTTATTGAGGAGTTGGCGGTTGAAGCAGTCGGTGTGAGAATTTAGTGGCATTTAATACTACCATACCATAGTTTCAAAATGTTTATCGAAAATAATTGTCATTATTAACACATTTCATGACAAAAAGTGAAGTGAATTACCTATTTTACCATTTGTTTGTCAAACTTTTTTTAACATTTTGTTAATGACACCTATTACGTTTATATATCCTAATTTTAAAACTAGTGGAGGTAAGGAAAATCCATGATTTGAGATAAAATTCAAGATGGGGTAAAATTCAAGGAGGGACAAAATCATTCAAAATAGGTAATATCATGATTACCTTAATTTGGATGAAAAAACCTTAAGTGATAAACATTTTAAACCGGATGGAGTATGATATTTATATGATTCCAATTACAAAACGCCTCTATTTGGTTAAGATGTTAAGTAATTTCATGATTTACTAGTGTAATTATTACCTTTTTTAGTCCCATATATATTTATACAGAATTATTATGAAATATTACGAAATATACTTGATGAATTATTTCTTTTAAATCTTCAAAAGTCAATTATCTTTTTTTAAAGAAAAAAAATGCGATCTAATACTTCTAGGTTGTTATGAAATAAATATAATGGATGTCTATCTGATATCAAAGTAATAATTCAATATCAAGAGATACTTTATCAATTTAGAAGATAAATGATAGAGTTCTATCACAAATTTAATTAGTGATAAGATTTATCTTCTAATTCCTCCTTATCTCTCATTAATGATATGTACCTCTAACCCCTATAAATAGGACCTTATGTTGGAGAGTTGTATTCATTGCTTATTGATCATTGATTGATTTATTATTGTCAATCACAAAGATCAATAATATTCTCTCTATATTCTATCTCTATAGTACTTTACATATATTTGTTATTGTCTTTACAATATTATTTCAATATTATTGTGTTGACGACTACTGCACGACAGTAAAATTCACAACATAGGTTTTATTATTGTTATTATTATTGTTGTTGTTACATCTACTTATCTTATTTAGCTACACGTTTTTAAAAACTGAAGTCAATAAATTAGTTAAGAATAATACTTCTCTCTCAAAATAGTCAACGTGAAGAAAATCTCTTTGGGATTTTTTTTCTTTTTAGTGTATACCGATTCATAAACTACCATCATTATCAAACTATATAATCTATTTTTCTTTTAATTTCTGATATTTAAAACTTTTGTTAAATTTTATCTGTTGCGTTATTTATATCAATGGTTTGTTATTGTGAAAAAGAACGAAATTATAAAGAGAAAACACATATATATATATATATAAAATATGAAATTTAATTAAAAAAGAGGTATTAAGAAAACCATAAAATCACATTGGATTTTTTGTTATTGTATTTGAATCTTGAAATATTTTTAATGACTTTTCTATTTTTAAAATAAATTATTTTATCATGATGAAGTTGCTAATAAAGAAGTATCATGGCACAACGTTGTATATTTACTCACTTTTTTTTAATTTTGTTTTTTTTATAATATAGAGCCTACAGTCGTTATCCATAAATTTTCACGTGATGTAATCCAAATGGGTGTTGATGAGATTTAAATTTGAAACCTATAGTCAATACACTCACCACTCCATCTACGGGATGTCCTGAACAGGAAAAAAGAAAAGGAAAAACGTTAAAAAAAACTTGTGCTACTTCTTTGGGAGCTACAACTACTCTTGCATTTCTTTGAATTGCAATTAAAAACAAAAATTATTAATATTTATAGTACGAATTGATTAGTACTACATCAAATTTTATTTTAGATTGATTGATACTTTCAACTGCCACTAATTGAGTAGTATTTGGTTTATGCATGGATTTTAATTAATGCTTGATTGCTTTTTCCATTAATTGTTTGTTCATGGCAAGCCAATCTAAGCCAAACATGTAGCCGATGCAATCAATTAACAAAACCAAACAACAAGAAATGTATAGATTTTTTACGTGAATGTTCACGAAGGTGGACAAGTCCTTTTAGTGATTTTGGACCCTTTTTAGTAATTACGGGACGAAAGTTGAGGTCCCTTATCACATATGGTTGTGATAAAGACAGTCTTTTTTTTTTTTTTAATCCACCACTCTGCTGAAGGATTAACATTAGCACCTCACTTAATTTGAACCCGCTTGATCCCAAATGTCAAGCCTCTATTTATTACTCTGTTTTCATAAGAAGGGTAACATTTTTTTCATGTTTAACCACAGGAAGTTTTGCGAAAGGTTGTACGAGAGAGATGCCACAATAAATCATCCTTTTGATTAATATTTTTTTTAGCCCCAATCGCTCTTTGTATATTCTTATAGAGTTCAAACTATGAGGGTGTTAGTGATATTCTCGATACCTATGATTTGTACACTTGTTACTCCATTCACTAAATAACTCCTTTTGACTGTAAGCAGTTATTTCACATTAATATGGGTAGAATTAACCTTTAACTTCATTCGACAAATATTGACATTTTTCATAATTTTATAAGTATTTAAAGTATTTTTTTTTCATTTTTATTTTTATGGATCATTATTACTTCAATTTCCAATATAGGTACTGTAACTAAGGTTTTTTCTTTTTGGTACTTCAACTAACTCAATATATTATTTTTTTTCTACTTAATACATATTTTAAAGAAAAAAAACCTTAATACACCAAAATGTTATTACGAGCATCAAAACTCAAAGAGCTTCTACTCATATGAAATTGACCATCTATTGAATTTGTGAATACACACATGGCTAGTAGCAACGGAGCCACATGTTAAGTTTGTGGGATCACATGACTCGAATCAAATAAATTTTTTTAATATAAATAGAATTTTTTTTACAAAATTTAATTTTTCTTTAAATTTGCCCCCACTAAAAAAACTTTATTAATAATTAATAAAAAATACAAGTAACTAATAGTTATAATTAGTATACTTTACTTATCTAAATTAATATTATAACTTTTGACCTCACTAAGAAAAATTTCTGGCTTTGCCACTACACATGGTGATCTGCACAATATGTATATAAGAAAATGATGTATTGGATATCGAAACTCAAATTATAAAATACTTGTGATAAGTTTCTAAAGATCAAATATGTTTGTATAATATGAGTTCAATAGTTAAAACCATTATAATAATTGGTTGGTGCATTTAACAAATAACCTCTCTAAATAATGGTACTACATTAATATCCATTAATACCAATAATATGTTAACTTAGTTATTAGCAGAACTTAGCTATAGAAGTATCTAGTGTAGTCCCTTTATTGATATAACGGCCATTTAAGAACTTCACATATCCACTAACTTCTCGTATTCAATTTTGTAATAAAAAAAATCAGCCCGAAATAATATGCCGGTGCTCACCGATTTGGTTGGTGGAAAAAATTGACTCTAGCTCCCTCCTACCCATCCATTTCTAAGTGATTTGAATTAACTTATTTTTATTTATATTTATAAGTGATATCTGATTTAAATTTATGTATGTATCTCAATTACTTATAAATTCATCAAATATAAAATCTGTAGTAAAATCAAATTATTCTCTACTTATAAATATTGTTTCATTTAATGGATATTTTATTTATTTTGTTTAATATTATCCATTCTCTTCATAAAATATTTTTCATTATTTTTTTAATGTTCTTTATTGGGGCATTTTTGGGGAAAAAAAATTTTAATTGTGAATATTGATAAAATTACTACTCCTTTCATCCCATGATATAAGACGTTAGTGGTCGTTTCATATAGATCAGAAAACCATAAATGTATATTTGTTATGTCTAAAATATCCCTTATCTTTCATATTTATAACTATAATTATATTTCTTCATAATAAATGGATAATGATATTAAATGGATGGTATGAATGAAAAAAAATAATAAATATATATTGTAAAATGACTTATATTTTTAAACAAATATAAGAGACTAATAAGATTTATATTTTTAAACGGAGGGACGCAGGGAGTAAATTCATAGACCTCTCCATATATAAGACATCCTAATCCAAGTCCAAAAATTAAAGTCCCTTCTGAAAAGGAAAAATGGCTTCTTCTATCGAAGTGATCTTATTCATCTTTATCTTGTCTCCAATATCTTTCCCTTCTGCCATGCTCGTAGGAGCTTCATCAATTCTTCCATCCAGAAGACCTTTCAAGAACATTTATGCCTTTGGTGATTCCTACACAGACACAGGCAACACAGGATCATCAACTGGCCCAAGTTCTTTCATGCACGTTTCCAGCCCTCCCTATGGCCAAACCTTCTTCCACCGCCCCACAAACAGATATTCAGATGGGAGGCTGGTCATAGACTTTGTAGCTCAAGCTCTCTCTTTGCCCTTTCTTCCTCCTTATCGGGACGCGACAGCCGATAAATCTTATGGTGTTAATTTTGCTGTTGCTGGTTCTACTGCTATAATTCATAGCTTTTTTGTTATGAACAATCTTACATTGAATGTTACTCCTCAGTCACTTCAAACTCAGCTCAATTGGTTCAATGAGTTCTTGGAGAGCAAAGGGTGCAATGGATCAACAAGTACAAGTGGAGTTTGTCAGGCAATTTTTGAGAATGCATTGATTTGGGTTGGTGAAATTGGTGCAAATGACTATGCTTACACACTTGGATCCTCTGTCCCATCCGAAACCATTCAACATCTGTCCATTGGTAGTGTAACTGCTTTCTTAAAGGTAATAATAATTAGTCAATAACACAATATTCCACTCTAATTTCTATGAATCAATCTGTGAAAATTTGTTACGTAATCCCTCTGTCCCAAATTATGATTGTCACAATTGCACAAAAATGTATTTGCACAATACATAAGTTGATTGTTAATTTCTATTTTGTCTTAGAGAATTTAGAAATTAGGAAGGAATATAAATCAATTGATAAATGATAGGATAGGGAGTAAGTCAACTTCAAATCTTGTTGATTGAGACCAAATTTGTGCATTTTGTACTTGGGATAAGAGTACTTCTTCCTTTCTCTTTTCACATGTTATTAAGTGGTTAGACACAGAAATCACTGACAATCAAGATTCATATTGAATATATTCTCTTCTCACTAAAAGTTTTTCGAGTTATAAAAGTAACAAATGAGATTGGAGTTGAGATGTATACTTGGTGATCCTTCTGACTTAATTGAACCTAATTAGCTCAGATATAGGTTTCTTTTCCCCAAAAATCCAATTAAACCGTTTCTGTTATTTAACGTGGTCCACAATAGTTTCCCAACCATGTGTCAACATTTATATGTACAATTCACTCGCTGATACTTAGTTCTGATTCAAGATCCCACAATATTTCTGAAATTATCATTATTCTTTTTTCTAACAGGCAATGTTGAGCAAAGGTGCAAAGTATGTTGTTGTTCAAGGACTCCCTCCAACAGGCTGCCTAACGCTGGCCATGTCTTTGGCTCCTGATAATGATAGGGATTCTTTGGGGTGTGTGGGAAGTGTGAACAAACAGAGCTATGCACACAACACAATCCTCCAGACCAAATTATCCCAATTCAGGAAACAATTCCCAAATGCTGTCATTGTTTATGCTGATTACTGGAATTCATACACCTCAGTGGTGAAAAATGCAGCTAAGTATGGAATCGAAGAACTGTTCAAAGTTTGCTGTGGATCTGGAGGTGAATTGTACAATTTTGATGTTTTCAACACTTGCGGTTCGGCTTCTTCAAATGCCTGCAAGAACCCTTCTCAGTACATTAACTGGGATGGTGTTCATCTCACTGAAGCCATGTATAATGCAGTGGCGAATTCGTTCATCAATGGAACATTCTGTCGCCCGTCGTTTGAATACTTGATCAAAATGAAACTGAGATCGGGATAAATGAGAAGAGACATGCTCCCGTGTATATGTATAAGAAGCACAAATTTTGAGAATCATTGTTATTCTTCCTTTTGATAAATTTTATAATGATTATAAATTTTAAGATATAGAAATAATAAAAAATTCTGGGAGAACTTTTAATATCTTATTCACATTTTGTTTGTGTGTGAATGGTTATAGAGACTCAATATTTATGGATATACATTTAAGATTGAACGATCTATTTTATATATATATATATATAGACAAATTTATTTTTTATTCAAAACATTTAAATATTTTTCCCTCTAACTCTTTTGAATATAAAATGATAAGTTTAAATAGCCAATCAAAATCAACTCTGAGTTTTCGAGTATCAATGATCTCATCGATAGCATCCTAGGCATTTAACGGGTTATTCACAATATTTACAATAATAATATTTTACTTCAACAACATAATCATATACAAGAAATTGAAAATCGGACGACAGTAAGGGGGTTTGTAGGGGTCACCGCTCGCCCAAATCTTTCTATGCTTTCGTGCATTCGCTCTCGATATAGGAAATGTGAACTCTTCTTGGCGGTTAGCTCAAAGAGAGTGAAGTCTGCCGTCTTGACAACTCGGCCGGTGGAAAAGGTTATATTGAAAAATTCCGGGCCGTTTTTCTTTTGGGCAGCTGTTCACTTTTCCAATTTCATGTATTGTCGATTTTACTTGCGGAGCGCTACCACCCTTGTGAAACAAATAGTTAGTCTTTCAAAGTTTAAAATGGTTTTAGACCTCCTATTACATATTTATATGATATTCTTGTTACGTGAGTAAAAGTTTAACACGTGTCTCTAAAAGATAAATATTTATAAAATTTAATTTGTCATTTTAAAGTTTAATATATAAAAAATAATAATAAAAGTTACGTATAAGATTTTTATTAATACTTTATTAGTAAAACTAAGAAGTAACATACAAATGTATAATAGTAGATCTAGAATCTTTAAAAAAATAGTCTTATAAATTTATTTCTTAACTTATATCCCTACGTTATAAAAGTCACTAACCGTTATTCTATTAAAATTAAGATATGATTCTAATCAAATTTACAAGTGAATAGGGGATAGAGAAAGATACATGAATAATATGGTAAAAAATTAATAAAAGACCTAATAAATTAATAAAAATGAAATTTACTTAGTGATAAAAAACTATAAAAAGTTATTTTAAATGATTTATAAATAGTGACGGATGGAGTATTTGATAATGTCAAAGTTTGTATATTAACTATATGTATTTGTATATAATATGCATTGTTAATTATCAAATTTAAAAGGCCACTATAATGGCTCTTTCCTTTTTTCAAGAAGTTTAACTCTTGGTATTTTGAACTACTACCAATTATTGCAATATTATTGGAATTACATGAACTAATCCTTAATGATGTTATCCCAAGATTTAATAGAACTTAATGTACAAAGTTCACAACCAAAATGGTAAACAATAAACTAAATGGTTCGAGATATGCATGTGATGGATTATGCAAGTAACAATTTAGTCCGGTAAACATAGCAAAATTAGATTTAATTAGTATTTTTCTGCAAAATTGGAATAAAAAGTCATGGCATGAGTAAATGATATATTCAAATTGAGATTAATTATCAAGGATTCGAATTATGAAAATAACGGATGATGTTGGGTCAATATTTATCTTCTTTTTTTTAGAAAAAAGATTTCAATGAATTAGTTGGATCAAAATAATCTTTAAAATAAAAACAATTGATTAAGTGAATTACTAAAATGGGTTAGTAAATTCAATAGATTGAGACAAGCTGTCAATATTAACGAAGGGTTCAAAATCAAAGTGTTCCTTCTCTTTACTCGTAACGTAATTCGAAAACAATTCCCTGACACAATTAGCTCAGACAAAAGAAGAACATTATATGGATTATTCCATTCTACTTCCCTGACACTAAAACCTACATAAAAGGGGGAGCAAAGTCTCAAAGATAGATCCAATCCAACCAGTGAAATTGCACAGCACCGCTAAGATAATGGGTTGGAAATCTACAAATAGAAATTGGGCTACAATTGTAGTGGCCCTAGGAATATTGTAGGGTAGAATGGCCCACTCAAAAGTCCAAATCCGTTTGGTTTTACATCTCTGGGTATTATATCCGATCCAATCATGCCTTAATAGAAACTTCTGTAAAAATAAACCTGAACAAAGGGGTGGAACCGGAATGGATTCAGACTCAAAGCAGTGATAATTGCAAATTATGTAATATATATTTTTTTCTTCTTTTTATTCAGATATTAATTTTGTTAGAATATCTAATGAATGATTTTACAAAAAAATTCATTTCGAATGCAGTTTAGTTCCTGAATACATTGATTGATTTAAATAAAAAGTCTCCCACTTGTACTCACTTGAAATCAAAGTTTGGGATCCCTATTTGTTCTAATCTTGGTATGTATTTGGGCATTAGATTGCTTCATGACAATGTTACTGATAGCTCCTATAGTTAATTAATTAGGCAACAAGAATAATAGAGAAAGCGAAAAAGAAAAGAAAATATACAACATTTAATATTTTACGTGGTTTGATATCTTAACTAAACCTACTATACGATTTTTCAACAAAGGAGGAAAAAACCACTAATAATTTTTGCCAGGAAAAATTACAAACCTCTCCAACAACATCATTCTCAAATAAAGAAATCACCTCCATCCTTTAAAAATAAAAAATAAATAAAAAAAAAATAAACAACCAACTAAACATGGGTAAGTGTCCATGGATGCACAATATTAACAACATTGACATCAGCATACTTTACAATAATGAGGATTATGATATTTATAGTAACCCAAAAATGCTTTTGTAACATTTATAATCTACATGAGACATTAACACCTGCTAAAATTTTAATTCTAATTATGATAACTTCTACTATACATAAAAATTAGAATTCTAATCAAAATAGACTTTTAAAAAACAATAACAATTTCTCATTTTTTCTAAAGTCTCATGAATCACTACTTTGTCACAACATCGATTAGCATCTTCTCATGATGCATCTCCTTACGTTCATTGTCTCATCTTCCACAGCAACTCTCCATAGTAGATTGGTCCATATCCCTCTGACGTCTTAATAACTAGTTGACCTTTTGCTAATATGACGATGATAATGACACTTTCTTTTCTCCAGTCTAAGCCTAAACCTCATGCTTTGATATCCTTCTTCAAACCTCGAAAGAATTATCATCAGTTTTGGAATCTCCTCCCTTGTGGTGATCTCTCTTATCAAAACAAGCATCAAAGCTGGAATCTTCTTCCTTGAATCGAACTTGAATATCACCTTCTTGGGTTGTGGGCATTTGTTTCCACTGACACCTTCAGACAACTATGTGAATTAGGATTTGCAGGTTTATCACAAACCCACCTCTCTTCTGCTACACTATGGGATTGCCTATCCATTGATCAACCTGAGAACTTTAACTCAACATCAACTGAGCACTTGGGAACCTGGTAACATGGCTCTGCAACAACCTTGACAATTTGGAAACCTGGCTGTGATACTGCTTGTTGGGCACAAGACCCACTACCAAACCCACAAGAAAAATAGAGGAAGCGAAAAAAAAAAGATAAGAAAATAAAGAACACACAATATTTTAAGTGGTTGAGTCTCTTAACTAAACCTACTCCACGACCCCTAAACAAAGGAGAGAAAATCTAGGAGCAATTTTTTAATGGAAAATTACAAATCCTCTCCAACAACTGTTGGAGAAGAAAGAAATTTCTATAGCGATGGAAGGAACAATAATTTAGAGAGAAAAATTATTTCTATTTCACCAAGAAT
>JAWZTD010000002.1:5886218-5939651 GCA_035221335.1 Echites panduratus | reverse complement strand
ATTTTTGACTAGCCATTCCTACCATTCTTGACAAGAAGAAATGTATTGGAAAGATGACTATGATTTAATTTTTAACAACAACATCATCCTCAAAGAAGGGAATCACCTTCATCCTTCAAAAAAAGAAACCACCAACTATACATAGGTAAATACCCATGGGCAGGGATGTTCAACAATTTTGTTCAGTTGGTTTTGGCATATTTTTGAAATCGAACAGCACTATTCGATTCTCTTAATATCCTAACAATCGGTTTTAATAAATAGAGTATAACTGAACCAAACCAAAACCGTTCATTGATCGATTTTAGCTGTTTGGTTCAAATCCAAACTAGATTTTGATTTTTGCTCATAAGAAAATAACACTTTAATCTAAACGTGAGGTGCAATGCAGTACAGATAAGGAAAAGCATAAACATGCGGAGGAATTTTACTAGCAGAGCAATTATAAACTGAGAACTAATAAATCAAGTCAGAGAAGTTTAATGTTAGGATATCTATGTGATTCAAGATAAAAGTTTCTCTAATTCCTCAACTAAATAGGAGACATATGGTTACTCTTCAGTACAAGAAGAAATTATTTCTATTCACTGTACTAAGAATTTGTTAACAACTATTTCTTGTTTGAACAAACCTTGGGAAATCAAATCTAGTTGAATACTACTCCTCAACACAAACAGCCATTGATTCCTACAAACAAACATCAACTTCTGTGCTGTTGGGTAAGATAATGTCTTTGCGGTTTGGTAAACAAACATAAACAACCATTCAAAAAGAAACCTTTTAGACAACTCCACTCACCTTTATCCCTTCACTCTTTCGTCTTCTCATTCTTTTTTTTGCCTTCATCGCTTCACCAACGATATGGTAAGACACTTTGCTCAAATCACTCAGCTTCAGATCCAGCAGGTGGTGGTATCCATTTACAGAGGCCAAATCGACGTCTGTGTGGAAGTGGTCTCCTGGACCTTTTTTCATATGAGCAGAATAGAAGCTATAGTGAAGAAGAAGGAGACAGATAAGAGAAAAAAAATAGGTAATCTGTAAGAAAGTAGAAATATAGTAAATGGAGAATGGCGGGGGAAACCTGTAAGAAAGCAGAAAGAGGATAGAAGGAGAACAACGAGGAAACGTATGAGGAAAATTAGGGCGACACTGTAAGAAAGATAAAAGGAAAAAAAACTAGTTTCATCATTTATTATTATTATTATTATTATATATTTAAAATATATATATTTTATAATAAATATTGGTTCAGTTCAGTTAAAACCGTTAGATTTTTATTAGAAACCTCTAACCTAATAAAAAAAAAGAATTATTTTCAAACTGATTGTAACTTAATATAAATCGATTTTCGTTCGGTTCGGTTACCTCTAATCAATTTTGAGCACCCCTACCTATGGGTGCACAACACTAATAATATTGGCATTAGCATACTTTACAATAATGAGGAGTGAGGTATTTATAATAACCTAAACCTCCTTTAGTCATATTCCTAATCGATATTTGATATTAACGCCTACTAATAGTATAATTCAAATTATGCAAACTCTTACTACATAAAGAAATTAGAATTCTAATCAAAATAGACTTTTAAAAAACAATCAAACCTAACATTAACAAAATATAGAAAAAGCTAAATGAGTGGAAAAAATGGACCCTTTCATAAGGGCACTGTGCATTCTGATTCAATCTGTATTATCAATTATTCCTGAGTATGTTATGCAAACCACCAAGCTACCTTGGTCAGTTATTTACAATTTAGATAGAATCTCCATTAATTTTCTATGGGGTAATGAAGAAGGTGAGAAGAACCTCCATTCTCCTGGCTAGAAACATGTCTGCTAACCGAAGTCTCTAGGTGGTCTAGGATTCAAAACCACGAACATTCAATGAAAGAGAGCTCCTTTGGGTGCAACTAATTTGGGCAAAATATGGTACAGTGGTTGATTGGTGGAGAAGAATGAAGAAAAAACCCACCTCTAACGTTTAGCGTGGTATTCTTCTTGGCTCTGCTTTGATTTTGAATGGTCTAAAATGAGAGCTTGGTAACGGTGAATGTATCTCCTTTTGGAAGGATTAGAAAGGGAAAATGGGCAGGGTTGACCCACCAGTAGACCCTTCTATAGCACGTGTGAGCAGTATCCGACCTAGTCCAACTCTTACCTAACCCCTGCGGTCTGCCTTTCTTGGAACCTCAACCCGACCCACAACTCGTATGAGCTCAGGAATCGGACCAGCTTGCTATCTAGCCTGCTCACTAGCCCAACCTGCCCCGCAAGGCCCAATGGTATCATGATCAGCAAAAGCTGTAGGTAGCCGTTAAATTAATTATTTTTTTATAGGTATGCCTCTAAAGATAGTTTGTCCAAAAAACTATAAATACCAACTCTATTCATGTTTCTTGCCAAAAAACCTCTCTAATCTCTCTACTCTTCATTCTTCATCATGTTATTCTCAAATCTCAATTCTCTATTGCTGTGGAAATTTATTTTTAACAAGAAAAGTTTGGATTTAGAAGAAGTTTGTGAAGAAATTTGGCATTTCCATCTTCCATAATTTTCGATTAATTCTTCTGAGTTTCGAATTTCAAGTTGGTTTTTCTTTACTTACCTTCTAATTTGGTAGTTTTGTTAAATTTTATTTATTTATTTGAATTGCTTTTTATTTCTTTCTTGAATGCTTTTATTTATTTCAATTGGTTTTTATTTGTCACTTAGTTTAATTTATTTCACTATCTAGTCTAAAAATAGATAGATCTCGTTCATCCTTCCACCAAATTAATTCTAATAAAGAACAATTTAATAGATATTGTGAATATGATGGGAGAACAAATTTCCCCAAACCCGATGAAATAGAGCCCTTAGGTGATGATGTTGATCTTGATGATGTCAAGGAAATACCAACTCCCACTTGTTTTTTAGGAGGACCGAGTATATCTTCATGCAGCATAACTAAAACAAAATAAAAAAAATCATTAGTTAGGAAATTATTTTGAAAAGAGGAAGAAAAAACAATTTGTGTAGTTTGCTGTAATAAAAGTGGGAGTGGGACCGGAATTTTAACTAGACACTTGAAAATGAAGACCCCCCGAATTTAATGAAGATTTGAGAAAACAACAAATGAACATAGCAGGTGGAGGGGTTAAGTAACCTGCAATTTTAGATTTGATAAAAAAAATTTCCTTGAGAAAAACTTGCTACATGGACCTTAGAACAAAATTTTCCTTTTGAGATAATGGAAATTAATAGTTTCAGTGATGCTATTAAACAATCTTTATATTTGACATTTAATAAAATCCTGGATCGATACTAAAAAAGTGATGTTATGAAATGTTTTGAAAATATGAAAAACAATATTATATCTTATTTTAAAGAATAAAGGATACACATTTTGCTCTTACATGTGATTCTTGAGTAACATTTACTGGACTACATTATTTCTGTGTAACTTATCACTGGATTGATAGTGATTGGATTCTTCAAGAAAGAATCATTTGTTTCAAACCGTTTGAATATCCTCACACAGGTATATCCATTGTTCAATTTATTTTATCCACTACTCATGAATTTAATGTTTTGAAGAGAATTTTTTTCTATTTCTTTGGATAATGCCAAAAATAACATTCTAGTATTCCTATTGTGAGTGAAATAAATCTAATTTTTGATGTAAAACTTTTCCAAAATATGTGTGCATGCCATATTTAAAATTTAATTGTTAAAAATGACTTTAAAAGTGTTGATGAAGTTGTTAGTATTATTCATAATATTGTATGGTTTATTAAAACTTCTTCCATTAGAGCGCAACAATTGAAATATCTTTGTTTAGAGCAAAACTTAAGTTATAAAAAATTTAGACTAGATGTTAACACAAGGTTTCTACTCATGACATGATAAATAGTGTGATTCCTTATAAAAATCAACTAATTTAATTTTGTAATTGTACTGGATTTGCTCCCCCTCTAACTAGTTTAATTTTTGATAGTGGTGCTATTGCATCTTCTTTTTTTAAAACTTTTAAAGAAGCCATCTACTTTCGAGCCAATATTATCTTACTACCCATTATATGATCCTCAAGTTAATTCAAGTTTGGCTTGCATTTAGTGAATTTAATGACCATAGCCAAATGGCAGAGGTTATGAAGCAAAAATATTTGAAATATTATTTCAATATTTCTTTATTATATTACATTGCATTTTGTAAGGATTCAGGTTTTAAGATTTCAAGTTTTGAGACGAACATCAATTATTTGTATGAGTTGTACCTTGACAAGGAAGGACATGTGTCATGGTAGTTAAAGGCGGAGTAGTTGAAGGCTTTTGTGAGGTCCTAAATGAATCTTCTTTTTGCATCCCATGAAGATCAGGTTTCTACACCAACCACAAGCATCCCTCTACCAAGATCAGATACCTCATCTAGACCACGGAAGTTCAATGTTTGGTCCACCATCATGAACCCCAACAAGAGATCAAAGATGGGAGGTCCATCGTCGACATCTTTATCTATAAAGGTTTGAATAATTTGACAATTTACAGCATTACCGCTTAAGTTCATATGACTAGAAAAAACCCAGAATTTGACATTTTTGGATGGTCCAAACTAAATCAATCCACTTACCTGACTTTGTCTTGATTTGCACAAGACGTTTTGAGGCCACCCATTTCAAAAGTGGCCTTTGAAAGTGCTTTCAACTAAAGTAGCCAAAGACTGGACGAATCTAAGAGTGTCATGGAACCCGACACTTTGGAAGCTCTCATGTGTGCTTTCGACAGGATAAAGGTAGAAAGAAGACTACACGAAATGACTCCTTAAAATGGTCATGATGATTGAGACTTTTACGGAGAAGCATCGTCATCACAAAGGGAAAACATATAAATGTAATTTTTTTGTTATGATTTTCCACAACCTTTGTAATTTGAATAATTTATTTATTAAGAAATTTATAAAGTCTTGCAATCAAGTTATTTATACATTTTGCCAAAGTTCTAAAATTTCCAAAGTTTTAACTTCTAAATCTAATATATTTTTAATTTACTTTACTTTCATTCAAGATCTACTTAAAATCAAGTTTACTTAAGTTTTAAAAAATAGTAAACAAAAATTCTTAAAAGGTTAATTTTAAAAGTTTTGAAATAATTGAAATAAAATATTGAAGGTAAAAACAACAATTTTTTTTAATGAGGGGGAAGCCCTAGAATGGCCCGACCCAAACCATGCCAAGCCCTCTAGACCAAGTGTTATGGTTTTGGTACTGGCCCGACCCAACCCTCATCTCCTTTTGCTCATCTTGCCAAATCGAGCCTGAGCCTCAAGCCCATAGGCCCTGCCTGGCAGTCTGCCATTTCTATTAAGGATGATTGGCTCCCTACATGCTCCTTATTTGATAAAATTAATGTTTTTAAAGTTAGACAGAAAGTCAAATTGGATTGGTAAAGGGGTTAAGGTCAGATCGATCGGATCGGGTTTAAACAGATTTTTATTTTTCTACTTATTTTAAACTAAATAAAATATAATATGTAATGTTTTAAAAAATTTAAATACATTTATATGAATAGGAACATATAAACAAAAATATAAGTTGGTATAGTGGTTGATTGCTTTGAATAGTTCTACAATTTTTTTTTAGTAAAGGTTAGTTGGTCGAGTTTGGTAGGTCCAACCCGATTTGTGTCGGTTACCAGTCTAATTGTCGGGTTCCAAGGGTGGAGCCCAATTTTTTATCTAATCCAGTTCTTAGAGTTGTCTAGACAGGTCAAACCGATCAATCCGATCCGATTTTAAAAACCATGAAACTACTGTCACTGTACCTGTTGAAGAAATGGAGAAAACATTAGATGAGTGTTTTTAAAATTCTACATGATGGAAAGTAGAGACTTTGCAATCTTGGCTTGATGCCCGGACACTGAATTTGGTTAAACTTCCCGTTCCAGAACAAGAAGCTGTCGCTCAACCTCGTTGGGATTAGTCCACTACTGGTAAGTTTTCTTGGAAGGCTGCCAGGCTTCTTATTGATGGCTCCTCTTCACCGGAAGCTATCCAAAGGCGTAAAGTTTGGGATAACAAACTTCCTCTTCGTTATTAATTGTTTGCTTGGATTGATAGGTGGGAACATTTAAAGACAAATGATATATTATATATTCGTCATGTTCTCACTGACTTATGTTGCAGGGCTGTAGAGACGCGTCTACATGGTCTGCGAGGTTGCAGTTTAATTAGGAATGTTTGGACTGTTGTGGATGGTTCAAAATTACATTAATTCTAATTACATGAATTCTTTCATGAAAGACACATTAAACATTAGATTGTCTTGAATTTGAATAAGGAATGGGTGTCCCTCGCATCAATACTCCTAAAGTTTTTCAGAGTGGTGATTCATAGTGCCTAGCAATGGAGGAATAAGCTAATGTTTGATTATGAGTTTATTCTCCCACATTTTGATTCTTGAATAGTTTGATTCGAATATCTGAAATTTCGATGTAAGATTTGTAAAGGGAGTCTAATCTCCAACTTCATTTACATATGTGATTTTGAATTTCAATAGCAAATAATCTTTTTTTCTAAAATAAATAAATAAATAAAAAGTCTCTATTTGTAATGTTTTATTTTAACTTATACAAATTTTGAAAAAGAGATTTGATTTAGATCATTTTAAATATTAAAATATGAGTAAATCATCATTTTCGTCTCTATTCTTTTATACTTTTACCATGTAAATCCTCTTTCATTTTTTTCAGATTTTTAAGTTCCATATATTTTTTTTATTTAAACCAATTAAGTCCCTTGTGACATTTAAAATCCTTAATATTTTTCCATTGGAAAGATTAGGTCCTAAATATTTTTTTAAATGTCTATCAAAGTCCTTGCCCTGTATTGTACTGTAGCAATCAATTTGTGGACTTCACAGTACTGTTTCTACCCGTTTGACGAATTCGAGAAAGAATATGATTTTCTAGACAATCAAGAAGGGTATAAAAAATTGAGTCAAATCTCTAATTCAAAAATGTCAATATGCTAATTTGAGACTTTTACATTTTTATTTATTTTTCTTTATCATTCTTTTGTTTTAGTTTTATCCTTAAAAGAAGAAGAAGAAATGAAAGAATAGTGAAATGATATCTCTGCCCCCAGTATATTTGACAAAATTAATGTCCGGTGAATCATTTATCTTGAAAATTTATTTTTTAAGGCAAGAAAGACTTTGTTAGTCACTCAGTAAAAAAATCAAGGACCTATCTTTTCAAAGGAAAAATGTTTAAGATTTTAAAAGTCATAATAAAATGTTAGAGATTTACTTAGTTTAAATAAAAAAGATGAGAGGCTTAAAATTCTAGAAAAAAAGAAAGAAGACTTATAATGCCAAAGTATAAAAGAATTGAGATTAAAATGAGGATTTACTCATTAAAATATCAATTTCTTTATAAAATGTTAATTAATTTTAAAAATAACTCAATATAAAATGTTTCTCTCCTTTAATGACTAGCTAGTTATTAGATGTATCATTCTTTGACGGGATCTGGGGGACTGGTTTGTTGACCTGTAGGATTCTGAACTATCACCTGGTAAGGAGAGAATAACTTGCTTAAACTTCAGCCAAATCGGTAAAGGCTGAGGCTGTTTCCAGTTTCTGATTGTCATCATAATTCATAGGCTGAATTCAGCCTGAGATAGATCTATCCAGTTTCCTCCCTGTTAGTATTGATTCTTCTTTTCTATTTTTTTTTTTCAAACCTTCACCCCAGCCCGCCCAAAGTCTCAACCACCCCCACCCCCACCCACCCCATAAAGATTATTAATGAATCTACACTTAATCCTGATTTCAAATTTTAAACTCAAAAACTTTACAATTATTTAATTACTAGTAAATTGACAAAACTTGTCATAAGTATTTCCTTAGACTATATATATGGAGATTTTAATTTTAACCAAAATAATTCAATTTTATTATATATCATGATATGAAACTAACTGACTTGTACATAATATCAAATTTTGTGGTGTACGTGATAACAAGTGATTGAAACCTAAAGAAGACGAAGAGGTACGAACATTTTTTTTCTATGATTAAATCAGGTCAAACAGACAAGAAATCATGCCCGAAATAAATTGTTGTGTGGGCTTTTTCAAGTAAGAACTGGGGAAAAAAAATTCAGAAAAGATGTGGTGAAGTACTAAGGTGAAAGCAGGGGATCAGAAGGTGGGGTTACACCAATAGTACATATAAAGATTAATTAGGCTTATAAAATATAAAAATTCTTATATAAATTGGGTCCATATCTTTACACATGAATCTTGAGATCTATATTATTTTTTTATATCATAAAATATAAGTAATTTGTGAAGAAAATATGTGATATGGCTTTCGTCCCTTCCACATTATCCATCAGAAGGTTCCTAAAAAATATCGTCCACTTCCCTACTATATGACCCAACATTTTTGTACACACAGATAGACAATAATGCCTGCCCTGTCTCTCATAATTGCGATACCCAGGCAGGGCTCGTTTAAGTAGAGGAGTAGTTAAACTTCTTACGGATAAAGAAAGTTATATTTAGTGATTTATATTTTAACTAATATCAATAATTTATATTTAGTGAAAATAAAAATTAATTTAAATGATTTATAAATAATGATTGAGAAAGTATTAGGTTTATAACGGCATTTTGATTCTTAAGTATGGGGGCTTAACAATATATATATATATATATATATATTTATAATTGTTATTATGAGTAATAAATATCAAATTATTTAGAACTTCAGTTAAATTTTTAATTGTCAAAGTTAACTGTTAATTATCTTTTTTAAAGAAAAATAAAATTTTTTATAAAAAATTACTTTTTTAAGAAATATTTAACGGTGGAAAGTAAAGGCAATTTGGGTTGTCGCACAAGTTGAAGGCTAGGATGGTGCACTGTAGCAGTCAAAGGAGTCACTATAGCAGTCAAGGGTACTGTAACTTCGTTCGGCTGTAGCAAATTTTTTGGATGTTGCATTATGTGATGAAAAACCTCCTGAAATTAAAGATGCAGAATGGGAAAAGATTCAAAAGAAAGTTATTAGTACTATCAGAATGTCTTTGGCTCCACAAATAAAGGTGACAATGATAAAGGAAACTTTGCCGAAGAGGATGTGGGATACTTTGGAAAAAGATTATGTCACGAAGACATTAACTAACTGCTTAAATATGAAGATGGATCTTTACTCACTCAAGTTGGAGGAGGGAGGTAATATTGTTGACCACATTAGCAGATTTAATGAATTAGTGTCTCGACTTGAAAATGTAGGGAGGAGATTAAAGAGGAAGAGAAAACATTACTCTTATTGGCTTCATTACCCAGATCTTTCAAACCAGTGGTTCAGTCAATGCTTGCAGGAAAAAACACATTGAAACTGAATGAAGTGAAAAATGTTTTGAAAGAAAGCCATCATATGACAGGGAATGAAGATTACTCCGGAAAAGGTCGGGCACTAGCTGTAGAGAGCTCTGACAGAGGGAGGTCGAAGAAAAATGACCAACGAAGGGGAAGATCAAAATCTCGACAAAGAGACTTTAACAATGTCGAGTGCCACTACTGTGGAAAGTTGGGTCATCTTCAATATCACTGTCTGTTCAGAGTTCAATGTGGATCTGAAAAGACTGAAGGAGATGAAAGGTAACTAACTGAACCACTTGTTGGATTCAAGACCCACAACTCAAACCCACAGAAACAAAAATAATAAAGGAAGCTTAAAAGTGAAAGAAAAAAAAATGACGCACAATATTTAACGTGGTTCGGTCTCTCAACTAGACTTACATCCACGACCCCTCAATAAAAGGAAGGAAAAACACACTAATAATTTTTGAACGGAAAAATTACAAACCCTCTCAAATAATCTAGCTTTCTAAGCTTATAAGTTTCAAAACTCAGAATACTAAACAACTCACTTGATTATTTATTATAAAAGATTTAACCTTTTTTTATAGATGACCAAATCCCTCATCCTCTCTTAATCTTTAGACGTGGGATTTGGAAAACCCACAACAGATATGACTTAGGTCCATTCCACCCTAGCCAAGAAAAGTTTCCTAAAGAATATCGTCCCCTTCCCTGCTACATGACCCATCCTTTTTGTACACTAAGATAGACAATAATGCCTGCCCTATCTCTCATAATTGTGATACCCTCGCAGGGCTCTTTTAAGTAGAGGAGTAGTTAAACTTCTTATGGATAAAGAAAGTTATATTTAGTGATTTATATTTAAACTAACAACAATAATTTATATTTAGTGATAATAAAAATTAATTTAAATGACTTATAAATAATGATAGAGGAATTATTAGGTTTATAACGGCATTTTGATTCTTAAGTGTGGGGGGCTTAACAATATATATATTTATATATTTATAATTGTTATTATGAGTAATAAATCTCAAATTATTTAGAGCTCCAGTTAAGTTTTTAATGGTCAAAATTAACCACCAACTTTTTTAAAAAAAATAAATTTTTTTATAAAAAATTACTTTTTTAAGAAATATTTTATAAACTAAATCATTTTTATTTTTTATTTTTTAAAAAAATACAGTTGACCGTTAAAAACTTAATTTAAACTTTATTATCCATTTTTGTCTATATATATATATATATATATATGTAAACTGTCCTTCAACGCATTATGAGATTGGGCAACTCTCTTTCTCTTTACTTCAGGGACCTTAATTGCTTTCTCCCCGACATGCATTTATTGGTGTATCTCAGTGGTGGTAGGGAAACAAACAATTACTTCACATATCTTTTATTTATTACTACTTACAGCAAGGGATGGGATGGCTCAAAGAACACACCACTGCACATATCGTTCATCTTGAAAGTTCACTATCAAATTATTACATAAATTAATTATGAAAGTTAGTGGTCCGTAAATAGTTTAATTTTTTTTTTTTCAAAAAAAAATAGTACATCTTAAAATTTTAAATTAAAAATATAACATTATAATTTCGAACCAAATGATGAAGTTAAATTTAATTAATTAAGCTCTTCTTGATGACTAAAATAAGAGCTTTATGGTAACAATATGTAAAAAGAAAAGTTGTTGGTTAGGGGCATTACTATGATTTAATGGTCAATGGGGACAATGGTGGCAACTTGTTGCAAGTTGGGCTTATTTTTTCAAAAAACATTTAGATTTATTTATTGGACAAAAAATAAAAAGAAAAGGATGCATATTTCCTTGAGTAGGGGCGACGATGAGCATGGTTTTTCATAATCGGATCGGACTGGTAGGTTAAAATGTACTATGGTGTCTGAATAAAAATATAGAATAAATTAAAGTTTTAATATTAATAATTATCTTATTTCAAACATCCACAATTATATAATCAAATATTTAATTAAAACTTTGAACGTAATTATAAAATTTAGAGAATTTTTGAAAAATATTCATTCATACATTTTATTTAACAAATTAAGTAAAATTTATATTTAGACTAAATATTAATTCTTTTTAGTTTATTTTCTTGAAAAGTATATTTCGAAATGGATATTTTTTTAAGTTTTTTAGACTAAGTATTGCAGTGGGCATCTAATCATTTTTGTGCCATAAACAACCACATTCTAGAGAGTTCTCGGCTCTCCATCTGATCTTAACCCCTCTATCAAGTTAGTTCGATATATAATTTGATTTTTAAAAAATTGATGATGATCTAATCTTCTCTCGAGCGGTTCCAATATCTTTATAGCCATTTGACCCATTAATTAATTATAAAACGTGAAGCATATTATGGTCAGTGGAAAAGTTAGGTATAAAACACTCTATGTAGGGCACTTGGTCATCAATGTAAATATTTATTTATATTAAATTCATATTTATAGAATAGGGAATTCTGTTGTTTTAAATCGTACGTGTCTTATAAGAATAATATTATTAATCTAAATTTAATTTTAATAATTAAAAATATTTATATTGTTTATATGAAAATGTTATAGGATGTTCACACTTTATGAAATATTTTAATTGAGTCTTCAGTGATCAAAATTAATGTTTAATTATAATTTTTTTTAAGAAAAAATAAAAATGTAATTTAATCAACTACTTATATAGTTTAGTTAATCTTTTTATGGTTTAGTTTATAAAATATATTTTAAAAAAATATTTCTTATAAATGAATTTATTTTTTTTTTATATTTGACTTATTGTTAGGAATTTAATTACTGAAGTCCTTCATGTGCTCCAAAACATTAATATATATATATATATATATATTTATATACACACACACAAAAGAGTAATCAAATAAGCTAAAACTCGAAACTTGAGTACTAACATCTTAAATTTCTGTTTTTTTAAGTAAAATAGCTAAATAAATAATATATTAAAAATAATGTGGAATGAGTTGACTTGAAAGATCAAATGGAGTAATTTTGAGTTGTGAACATAATTCTTGAAGTTATATATAAATATATATATATATATATATATATATATATTAAAAAGGAATGTTATAGAGTGTGCAAGTAGAATGCATAGTTAAGTGTCTAACAATCAAAAATTTTAGTTAACTTTATTATTCTAAAAAATTAAAATAAAATAAAATTTGATCAATTATCCTAAAGTATAATTTTTCTTTTAAGTTTTGGTTTATAAAATATATTTATAAAAATAAATTTTTAATATAATTTTTTTAAATTTTAAATTCAAATCCCCTCATATTGAGCCACATATGTTTGTTTGAGGATTTGAACCCGCAACCCTCGGTGGGTAGCAGAACTCGTAAACCTTAATTACTAAAGATTTAATAGTATATTTCACAATACTAGCCTATAAATATATATGTGTACAATTACATTTTAAAATGAGGGGGAAAAAAAACAGAGAGAGATGAACGGTAAATTACTAATTTTGTCTCCAGCTGGTTGATAAAAAAAATCCTAACTCGTGAGAAAGGACGATGTTTTAGGTAAAAAAAAATATAAGGAACATTAAAAAATAAAAATAGACATAAGGAACATGGTGAAATCGTAAACGCTAACGGATAAAAAAGACCATTTTACCATATGAAAATAATTTATTTTCATTTCCTCTCACTTTTCAAATAGAAACATTGAAGAAAAAAATTTCTTATATACTTTTCCATTCATACCAAAAAAAAAATCAATATCAGCTAGTTTGACAGCTTGAGGGGGCGGGGGGGAGAAAAAAAGAGAAATTTTAATTTACAAGATAGGAGGAAAAAAGAGAATTTATATCAGAAGTTGTGTAAGAATTTTGAAAGAAAAAATAAGAGTTTTTTTTTTTTTTTTTTGTAGTTTGAAAAGTAAGAAAAGATGGATTATTGGAAAGTATGTATTACAATATATAATACCCCTACTCAAGGCACTCAAGGTATGATAAATGCAGTTGTATGATATTGGTCTTGTGTTTCACTTGTCCTGTCCTTATTGTAAGTTGTAGGTTTGGTGAATTTATAATAATTAGCAGTATAATTGAGGTGTGTGAGTAAACCTAATCCAAATAATACTTATAAAAAAATATCCCTATTCAAGGAAGATGTCGAATTTTATTGGGTATAATAGATGAAATTGTAAATAAAAATATCATTTATAGGGGATGTAATTAATTCGAATTTAACCAAAAAATACTTCGAGTCTCTGCACCATTTGCCTGTTTCTTTTAGGCTTTGGACAGATGATGAATCCTTTTTAGAGCTGCTGATGCCTCTTCTCCCCATTTCTCTTTCAATTCTCTTCTTCTTGTTTCTGCAAAAAACTCTCAAAAAAAAATTGTCTCCTCTGTAATCCCCCGCTTTTCTCTCCGCATCCTCCTTCCCAAACTAGCTAGCTGTAAGTAAATAAAATAACCTTTCTTTAATGAAATATGTAAAATCAAAATGAGCCCCCATCCCTCTTCCCATTGCTTTGCAAACCAAACACCTCCTTAATGTCGGTAGCTGATCTGTCTTCTCACATAATTTCTTTCTAATAGTAGTATGCAGCTGTCTTTTTCTCCCAATGCATAGTTGTCTGCTCAATAATTTCGGAGATGCCTATCTGCTACCAATTAATAGCCTTCTGCTCGAGCTAAGGTCTCCTTTTTCGTTTTTCTTTCTCTTTTACGAATTTAGTTTTTGTGGGTCCAGATTATTTATAAATACAAATTTCTCCTTCATTTTTATTTATTTTTGTAAAAGAAAAAAAGAAATTAAAGAAAAAATTGAAAAATATTATATTATTATTTTATTCTCCAGTACCCATAGCAATTTTTCTAGTTCTCATTGAAAGAGAAAACCAAAACACAAAGAAAGAAAAAAAATTTTAAAAAAAAGAAAAAGGCAAGAATTAATTTCAGTAAATGAGCCATAGAAATGTAG
Organism: Echites panduratus; assembly: GCA_035221335.1. NCBI lineage: Eukaryota > Viridiplantae > Streptophyta > Magnoliopsida > Gentianales > Apocynaceae > Echites > Echites panduratus. Next base: position 5,925,310 of record JAWZTD010000002.1, on the reverse strand, counting down.
TTTAATTATGGTTAATTTGCAAATTAAATTACAAGATGAATGGTGGGCGTTGTTGATTCAGATGACGAAATCCAATATCATCCTTTTTTTTTCTCTTTTGCTTTTTTCCTTATCTTCTCCGAAATGTCAAGGGGGTTTCTTTGTTTCCTAAGAGAAGAAAAGAACGTGCATGCAATTGTGTAATATTCACATCACTTGATCGGTACTTGAGTTGATGTGGTTTTCAACCAATATATCCAAAAAAGGAATCGTCAAACAAAAGCTTCAATTCAGCAAAACAAAATACAACAAGGTATTGAAATGACAAGATAAACTAAGCCAAGCCTTTTAAACTAAGCCAAGCCTTTTACTAGTGATTTAAAATGAAACATTTAAAATATTCTAGATGAAGAAAATATTATATATATATATATATATATATACACACATTAGCAGTGTCTTGGTCGGCCTTATGTACGCATCTCTATTATACAGTTAATAGTTACAAATTCATCAAAATATATATCTCAATAATATATAAGCTTATATTGATTTCGCTTGAATGTAATAAAAGATTAATAGAATAATTATTCCACCATATTGGAATAGGTAAGAAAATGATGATTCTATTGTTTAGTTTCATGAGATAAATTAATATTCTTTTATTTAAATATTAAAAATAAAAATTAACTTAATTATCTTTACTTTCTAACTGCTTGTTGCTTAAGATCTTTTAATTAGCTAGCTTTTCCAACTTAACATTTTTTTGTGTTTTCACTTTCTAATTTTTTTATCTAACCAAGTATAAATTAACATGAAATATAAAAGAAAATACTATATATATAGTTAAGAAAAATAAAGTTAATGAATTTCATTAATGATATATTTTAATAATAAGTTTGTTTAAGAAAAAGAAGAAAATAGAAAGTATAACAAAAAAGACTAAACAATATACATTTGTGGAATAAGAAAGTGACTTTATAATTCTTCCATTAGTATATCATAAAACCCTATTCTACAAAATCATTAAACAACAATGGACAGGTTAAATATGTATATGCATATATTCTTTATAATGAATAGGGATTCTATTCCCTAGCTCTTTAGAGCTTCCATCCAAACAATTAAATACATTAAATTAGAGTACTTTCATTAGAAAAGGATCTACCACATATATTCAGCATTAAAGTGTATAAAAAGACTTGCTTAAGCGATATATATAATATAGTTTATAATAGTTTTTTTACACTTTTTTTTTCCCTAACCCTCCTTATACCCTTTCATTGAATTCAACAATATTATCCCACCTACCCTTATCTTATCTCAAATTCAAGAACTCTCGGTACTAAGTGTTCTTATGCTAGTAATTCTGACATCGTTGAAAAATATTAAAAACTATGTAATATATGTATATACATTTCAAACAACTCAGATTTCATTAAAAGCTTCACATCCACTTCATTCATGCATTGGTGAAGAAATAATGATAACAAGAGGAGAGATTATATGTGCTCTCTCTCTATATATAGTAATGTACTTGATATGCAACTCCATGTAAAAAAACACCATACAGCAGAACTAAAAATGGCTTCTAATTCCTCCTTCAAATCACTCCTCTCTTCCAAAACCATCATCTTCACATTCATCTTTATCTTGTCCTCATCTTTCTCTAGTTCTGCCATAGCTCCTAAAGCTCCAGCTGATCATCCATCTAGAAGACCTTTCAAGAAAATTTATGCCTTTGGGGATTCCTACACAGACACAGGCAACACACAATCCTCCACTGGCCCATCTTTTTTCATGCACGTTTCAAGCCCTCCCTATGGTCAAACCTTCTTCCATCACCCCACAAACAGATATTCCGATGGAAGGCTGGTCATAGACTTTGTAGCTCAAGCTCTCTCTTTGCCATTTTTGCCTCCCTATCGGGACAAGAAAGCCGATAAATCTTTCGGTGTGAACTTTGCCGTTGCTGGTGCCACTGCTATACGGAATAGCTTCTTTGTCAAGAACAATCTCACACTGAATGCGACCCCTGAGTCACTTGAAACTGAGCTCATTTGGTTCAACAAGTTCTTGGAGAGCCAAGGGTGTAATATTAAGGGATATGATCCAACAACAACGTCACCTAGTACTAGTTCTAGTAGGGCTTGCAGGACTGTTTTTGATGATGCCTTGTTTTGGATTGGTGAAATGGGTGCAAATGACTATTCCTACATCTTTGGATCTTTTGTTTCAACCAAAACCATTCGAGAACTTTCCATTGCTAGTATCACTGGTTTCTTACAGGTAATTACTATAACTATGGTGTCTTCTTTTATGTGCAGAGCTCGCTTTTTTCATTCTTTTTGGCGCAGTCATAAATATCCACTCCCTCGATCCTACCATATCCATATATATTATAGTTATAAATGAGATTGATAAAAAAGGTACTTTAGACATAATGTCTTTTTTCCCCTCTCCCCACAGAGATCCTTAAGGTTCAATTCCCTTAAGATCATGCCTGTTGTTTGGCCTTTACCAAATGTTCTCATTCTCCTGGTCATGATGATTTGAACCCTAATACTTTCAGGTCTTGAATGATATCGCTTACCATATATATAATAAGTTAACAAGATTTGTCATAACATAGTTGCATTTAAAATACTAATTAAATGCATGATGACCTTTTGTTGACAGGCATTATTAAGCAAAGGAGCAAAATATGTAGTAGTTCAAGGACTCCCACCAAGTGGGTGCCTACCAGTGTTCATGTCAATGGCTGCCGATGATGATAGGGACGCAATGGGTTGTGCAAGAAGTTTTAACACGCGTAGCTACAGACACAACACAGACCTTCAAACCAAATTGAATCAACTCAAGAAGCAATTCCCACATGCTGTCATAGTTTATGCTGATTACTGGAATTCATTCGCCTCAGTGGTGAAAAATGGAGCTAAGTATGGAATCAAAGAACCCTTCAAAGCCTGCTGTGGATATGGTGGTGGATTGTACAATTTTGATATTTTTAACACTTGTGGTTCGCCTTCTTCAAGTCCCTGCCGGAACCCTTACCAGTATATAAACTGGGACGGTGGTCATCTCACCGAAGCCATGTATAAGATTCTGACAGACTCGTTCATCAATGGCACATATTCTACACCCCCATTTGAGTACTTGTTAAGAAAGAAAATCAGATCAGGATAAATTTATCCAGTAGTGGATCTAGCTAGCTCATCTCTGAAGTTTTATTTTCTATTGTTTTTTATTTTCATCGTTTGGTCATGTGTTGGTTTCTGAAGAGTATATAACTCTTTTGGTTTATTTTGTAAGTGTATTTTTTTTAAGGGTTCTTTTGGTAAAAATCTAGAGGCTTGCTTGGCAACACTATAAATAAATTGTCATATATTGATGCATATTTTCATCCGAACAAGAAAATTTAGTAGTAAAATACCCAATATATTATATTGATAGAAAATGAAATTATACCTATTGTTTTTGGTATCATCCCAAAAAGTTGGATGACTATAGAGGTACAGTAACGTGATATCTATCATTAAAATCATATAAATATATATATATATATATATATATATATATATATACTAACAAAATATTTCTATCACCATAGTTATTTATACTTATGGAAGTTTTTTTCATCAATATAATAATATATACATTGATAGAATATTTTCATCACCATATATAATTAAACCATTAATAAATAATATTTTTACAAGAATAAAATGTTCATCAAAAATATTTTTTAAAATATTATAAGATTTTTCTATATTTAAAATTTAACTTATTATTTAATAAATATAAAAAAACATATTATTTATATTAATTAATCAAAGATAAAATTAAATGAATGACAAAATCAATGACTATTTATTTGATTTCAAGAAATAATAATATATTCATAGATTTATATAGAAAATAAATTCATTTATAAAAGTTTTAGGAAGCATTGTGGGATAGGTTAATCTAATTGTTTTGACATGTTCTATAATGATAATAGTTTTGTCTATCAATAAATAAGCTTATAGTGAAGTATTTTGCAGTCAGCATAAACAATTTATAATGATGAAAATTTTTTTTATCAATAATATATTTACATGTAGTGATGAAAGTATGAACCATGAGAATAAGAGTACCTATACTCATGGATTTAAAATACCATCATCAAAAACCAATTTTTAAAGCCAAAAAATTTCCATGAGTAGAAAAATGATGCAATTTATTTGTAGTGCAAGTTAATGGGAACAATTTGCTGACTGAAGTTGGAAGGTAATAGACTTTCCAGGAGAAAAAAATGGTGATTTAAATCCCCATATCAATGTTTTAAAAATTGGACCAGATATCAAACAAAAAAAGTTAGTTGTTCATATTTCAATCGTAATTGAAATACAATTAAATCATTAATATTATAATAAAAAATAAAAATATATATCTTATAAATAAATTCTTTTTATTAATAATTTAAGATATAATAATTTCATAATACAATAATAGTCCAATCAATTTTACAGTTATGATATTAACAATTTTTTTATGATTAATAATAAAAAATTTTATTTTATAGTGATTTAAACATGACAATTTTTTAGAGTGAGTGAAACTTGATGATTATAAGATATTTTATTTGTTTATTAATATTAATCATGACGTATATTTTGAGTAATTTTTTTCATTTTATTGTAACTAAATGTGTAAAGTTATAATTTGATTGAAGAATCATTTGAAATTTGAACTAATTATGTCCTAATTTATGTTTTTTGAAAAATTGGCTGGTTTATTGGTCCAACCATCTGATCCATTTAAATTTTTTATTTAAAGAATGATTTTTATGAAAAATTGTCTAATACGCTCTTTCGAATTGATTTGATGATTGATCCGACCAATTGGTCTTGTTCGGTCCGATTCGGAAAACGGTGCCTCATATGTAGTCCGCATGTTTGAATGTGGCATGTTTGGTTTTCAAGGATTATAAGTTTTAGTTTTTTAGACCTCAGTTTTTTTTTTCTTTTTTCTTTTCGTTCTTACTAATTTGTCCTTCAAATAAGATGGGTTACACTCTTCACTCTTACGCCACTAAAAAACTTGGGCTTATCCATAAAAGATGAAGTAATTTTAGTTAGCACCGATTCAGTAAAGAAATATATATATATATATATATATATATTTGAAAGATCCGGAATCAATTAGAATGTAGATATTTCCCAGGGAATTTCTAGAGGACCTTTTTTGCTATTCAAATAAATTGTCAGGAAATTACTTTTTGAGGCGAATTTCCCTCACTTTCTTGACAGACATGGAGATTATCGAGAAAAGGAGTTTTATGGCTGTTCACATTGAATTTTCTGGTGCCCAATAGGGCTAACAGGATAATCAATCCCACATTACTTCCTAAAACTCTAGTAAGTAAATTTATTTTTTATAAATCTAAAAGTTAATCATTATTTTTGTCATTAATTTGACTTTATTTTTGATTAGTTTAATCATTAATATAAATAATAATTTTATATTTATTAAATAATTAAATTAAATTTTGAATATAGAAAAATTTAAAATGAAATTTAAAAAAGATGAAATTTAATATTTTGGAGGTTTAATTTCTCCATAAAAGGTATAAATGAACCGCCAGAAAAAGAGATGGGGGAGGAAAACTACCAGAATACTTTGCTAGCGGTTTTATCGGCGACGCCAACAAAATAGCTTTTGGCGAGCAAAAAATAGCGGCACAAACCCATCTGTCAGAATTGACCAATTCTTTCAGTTAAAACCAATGTTTTTGAAACTAGACAATAAATAAGATGGACAAAGGGATTAAGGTGGTTCGACCGGATTTGTTCATTTTTTATTTTTTTAATAATTTTTATAATTATAAATTAAATAATATAGCATTAAAAATTTAAATGAAAGTAAATTCTTATTTTTCAAAAAAAAATTATTTTTATTTTTTAAGGAAAAACAAATGTTATATTGTTTTTGACTAACTTTATTATAAAAACAATAATTTTGATGTATGAAAATATGATTATAAATGAATAAAAAGCTAAGCACAAAAGATTTGTTATAAATTTTGATTCCAAAATAAGATTTTATTATGTCAAAACAAAATAAAACACAAAATATCTTGTAGCTCAATGGGAGAATACTTCCCTCTTATTCCTGGTCTGGTCCGGTCTGACCCAGTTTTGACCGGTTCAACTGGTCAAATCACGATTTTTTAATTAGAATGGTTTTCAAATATAACCGGACCGGATGACTGGTTGGACCGGTTGGTCCGGTCCGATTTTTAAAACAATGGTTAAAACTACCAGAAAGCACCTCATGCCTTGTAGTGTCCAACTAATCAATGCTCGATGGATAGTCAAGTCTTGCGAACTTAGTGATAAGCAATTATATTTGGGATCGAGAAGTTTCAAATTTAAAATAAAATGGGATGTCATTATAGATTTTTAAAGGAGGGGCAAAGAGAGAGTTAGGGAAGATGTGAGTGAAATAAAAAAAAAAGGTTAATTAAATCTTTTTTTAAAAAGGATGCTAGATTGATAAATTGTCGAGAGATATATAATTGGAATCAGAAATTTTCACTTCCCATGTATTAAAACAAATTAAACTGAAGATATATATATATATATATATACAGTAATGTTATCATGTATTACAGAGCACATCTTAAGTCTTTAACCATCAAAGTTAACAATAAGTTTTTTTTCTCTTTAAATTTAAAGGTCTATCCGGTATATAATTAATTGGATTCGACCCCCGACCTCCCATGGGGGAATAACCGAGTACCCAGCTGTTAAGAAGTTGTTAAGAAAACATAAAATTATTTTTTATAAACTAAACCATAGGGATACTTATTATATTTTATTTTTTAAAAAAAATAGTTGATCGTTAGAGACTTAACTAGAGCATTCCATAAGGTGTGCTCCCTAGTACATCATAACATTATTATTATTATTGGAATCAGAAAATTTTATTGTAGCTTCTTTTTTGAGAAAATAGGGTTTCTTCTTACCTATATACTAGGATTTACCTACTGTAAATTAATCATCTGCAGACAAAGCATTTAATTTCAAGACTTCGCATACATACAAATTTTGAATGTTTAATTAATTTCTTCAAGATAATATATAAACTGACTTAAGCAGTTGAATTGTACCTCCCAGAGCCTGACCTAAAGAGTAAATAATATCTGACAGTACGTTCATTGGCCTTCAAAATTTGGGAAATATGATGATGATGTTAGACTTATTTATAAGTATTTTGATGAATTACATCAATTAATTAATAACTTACACTATTAGAATCTAAATATTTTGTGATGCAATTTTTTGAAAGATGCATACAACTTATTGACAGATCTGTCAATAATTTTTGACTAAACAAATTATTCCATCAAAAATATGAAATTAAGTAATTAAATTTATTTTTTCTAAAATTATTTTGACAGAATCTCTTTTCGTCAAAGATTTTTTGATCACATATACCTTTACTTCAATAATTTTGTTGGTATTTTTCAAATCCTACATTGCTTCTTGTAACTTTTAGAAGTCAATTTATTTTTTATATAAATACATAGATTATTACTTATGTAAAAAGTAAAAAATCGTTGACTTTGTTATCAATTAAACTTTAGTTTTTATTAATTTAATTGTTAATATAATTTTTTTAAAAAAATTATTAAATTAAATTAGAAATATATAAAATAAAAAATATAATTAAAAAATTATTGACATAACAATATTCTTAAAAAAAAATTCATCAAAAAATCCGTTAAAACAGAATTAAACTCATAACAAATTGAATAATAAAATAATGAATTATTGGACCATAGTATTTTTTTTAAAAAAATCCATCAAAAATCTTTTTTTGACTGAAATTTCCATTTAAAACACCTATTTGTTACGAGGTCCAAAGTGACAATGCCTTCCATTAGAAAAATCAATCAAAATAATCATACAATTTTTTATAGATTCTCCTATTTCTTGACAAAATTTTTTATTTTTTTGGTCAAAAAAAGGCTATGTTCCGGTAGTGTTAATTAAATAGTTATTAGATATGAATTGAGTTTGCACTTTAGGTAATCCATAATGGGTTGGAAAATCTAATTATGTTTATAGTTAAAGATGTTCCTAACTTCACGTTATTTAATTACTAATAGTCCCATTGAAAATTAGTCATTCATTTTCTCTCTCACATAAAATTATTATGGTTGAAACTAGTCATTCCTCTTAATAGAAACATAAGCTTGTTTCTTTTGTCAATCTCTATTCTTCTGTATTTCATGCAATATGTCAATCAACGATTCTAATCCAAGTATGTCTACATAAACTTATACTATATTTGCTATAATCTTTGTTTATTTATTTCAACAATGATATCAAAGTTTGGGGTTATAGTAATATAGATGGGTATTGTACTTGGTAAATTCAATTTTTGGGATTATTAAATTTTGTGACTATAAGATTTTGTCCCAGTTTTGAAATCCTGTTGCCAAAGAAAACCTTTATGGTAAATCCCAAGTTTAGTTTGTTTAACTTGATACTCTCTTTTTGAGTTATAAGACTCTAACCAGTTGACCTACTCAAGTTTGCTTTTAATCTTCATTTATTCTTCTTGTTTGAGCAAATTTTATTTATTCTCTCTTGGTAAATATTTGTATCTTGGAAATTTAATCTTTGAAGAGTGATAATATTTGTTATAACTAAACATTGGGAATTCATCTATCATGAACCAAATCGGGGGTTATGTATATATTTGATCAATATGTTGTCTTAATTGGTATGACAATTTTGTAAATTTATGGTCTTATGTTATATTGGTACTTTTATCAATTTTGTATTTAAGACTTTTGTGAATATTTAGGCTTTCATATTTTATTATCCTATTGATATAAAGTGCTAGAGCTCTATCACAGTTTTTCGAGATAATTACTTTATGATATTGGAGAAACTTATGGCAATTTAGGTTATGTCGAATACATAACACAATTTCTTTCAATTTTTGATTTAGCATTCGCAATTATCATCTTCTATGAAAACTTTGAATGGGTTCAATTATGAAGGCTGGTTTGAATCCGTGGACTTCTATCTCTCCATGAAATAGCTGGACTTATCATTGGTAGAACCTCCTGCACTTACCTACCAATCTTCTGTTGAGGATCGAGTTTATTTTTAGAAATGACACTGAATAAGTTGTGTCTTAAGGCTCTTAAGTATACCATGAAAATAATAAAAGGCAAGGGGTTCCTAAGAAGGGAACGACTCTTGAATTTCTCAATGACATTGATGCAAAATACAAGAAATTAGATAAGTCTCAACACTCATATTACCTTACTTTGATTGAGAGAACACCAAGTTTAATGGAGTTCGTAGTGCTCATGAAATTTTGGTAAAGCTTTCCAATTATTTTGACAAAGTGAAGACTTTAAAGCTGAATTTTGATGAAGATTATATAGTAAATCATCAATATTCCAACTATATTTTTGAGCATTGAAAGATGTCCTCAACTAAATGTATTAAGAGCCTAAGAAGAAGATAGAGAAGAAGTTGTTTAAGGGAACATGCAATTATTGCAAGAAGTATGGACATAAGAAAGCAGATTGCTACGTGCTTAAGAAAAAGAGTGACAAATGCGGCACCCCGCTAGCTCTAGTGTTATTTGAATCTAATGTTGTTGATATCCTACCTAATTTTCGTGGATGGATTCAAGTGCTACTATTCATTTTAAGAATTCATTGCAAAGGTCGAGAAACAAGAGGAGACCAGATGAGAAGGAGATCTCTGAATAGAAGGAAGAAGTTGAATTTATAATATCAGTTAGTTTAAAGTTATCTTTAGGACATTTATTGCATCTTGAGAATGTAGTTTATTTTTCTTCGACTAGAAGAAATCTGATTTCTAGTTCTGCTTGGACAAATGTGGTTATTCACTCATTGAAGGAAATGGAAAGATTTCTATTTATTTTAAATCTGAATTAGTTGGCATATGTATGTTATTCGTGTGATGTGTGAAAATGTGTGAAAAAAACTATAATCTTTGTACATGCATTTATAAATATTAGTAAAACATGTAATAAGGTCCAACTTGATTTAAATAGGTAATCTGTGTGTTAGGACGTTCATCATAGTAAAGTATGGAACATTGAAAATTTAAATCACAAGGAATTAGTTCTTGGTCGATTGATGGAATTGAGCGTTCTATTGAACACAGGTCATAATGCATTAATCTTCTTAAAATAGGGTGACTTACCTTTAGTCTTATGCTTGTTTTGAGGCTACTTGTCATGCCTTACGGTTGAGGAAATTGATTTGTAAATTTTGTGTTGTTGAAAGCATATCGAGACCCTTAACCATTTATTGTGATAATAGTTTGTTGTGTTCTTCTCTTAGGTTGATAGATCTTCTAAGAGATCTAAGCATTTTGATATAAGTATCATTTTCTAAAATCTTCTTGAATTGAGCATGTGACTACAGATCACATGTTAGATAATCTGAAGACCAAAGGCTTTCTAGTTGGAGTTTTTAAGACTCTTGTGATTCATATAGGAGTTGTAGTTTTTTATGCCTTGGTTTAGTTTGAATCTAATTATACTCATACTTTTGAGTTTTCTTTGTGACTTTTGGTTTATATTATGTTTATTTTTAAAATCATTAATTTCGGATGCGTTTCTTGTATCACTTTGTATTCTATCTTTAATAGTTTTGAGATTTGACATGCAATATTATATCCCCGGCAAATTTATATCTATAATGTCTTTGTTCTGGTTTCATTATTATTAAATTGTGATTAGATTAATGTTATTTAAGTGGGAGATTGTTAGACTTATTTATAAGTCTTTTATGAAATATATTAATTAATTAATAACTTAATTAAATAGTTGTTATTTATGGATTGGGCTTGTGATTTAAGTAATCCTTAATGGGCTGGAAAACCAAATTATGTTCACAGTTCTAAAGGTCAGATTTAATTACTATTAGCCTCATTAAAAATTAGTCATTGAGTTTCTCTTTATTAGATTTGAAACTAGTCATTCCTCTTAATAGAATCATATATTTGTTTCTTTTTTGAATCTATGTTCTTCCGTATTTCGTGCAATATGTCAATCAACGATTGTGATTAAGGTATGTCTACATAAACCTATAATATATCTGCTATAATCTTTATCTATTTATTTCAATAGATGATGTTATTATATATGGTATATCAAATATGATATCTATATGGCTAGGAAGAGGGAGATTTTCCATGATTGATGAACTAAAACGTAAGACACTAGTTTTCCAAACATACGAGGCAATGACAATTGCAGATATGTTTCCTCCGTCCCGAATTATAATTAAGTTGTTTGTAATCATTTTATCAATATTATATAAGATAAATTTTTTTTTTCTCAAAAAATTGTCCCAAATTAGAAAAGAACATTTAGAATGAAAGAGTAAAAAAAATGTTTTACAAAGAGAAAAAAGAGTAGGTATAATATTGGAGGGGGAAAATGAGCAAAATATCAATTAGACAATCAATCGTAAAAAAAAATGAATTCAAATGCTGGAGTGGAGTATATATTTACAAGAATTTACACGTAAAGAACCATAAATTTTTAGGATACTTCTTGTTCTCTTATATTCTCATACTTTTGACAGTTTTACTTGCCCTCTAGTTATTAGGCAACCACCCACGTCCACATATCTTCAGAGTAGCTAGGGAGTGTACCTATAAAATCAAATCATTCTATAGCATCTCCCACCTATGTGAGCAGGACAATTGGTAAATTTTTTCAATATACATTATAATTTATTTTATGAAAAAAAAAATTTTCTTCCAATATCATCCCTAATACGTTTTTCTACTTCAAATGGTCATTTTTGAATGATTCACTTTGCTTCTAATTAATTTGACCATTTTTGACTCTTTGGGAAAAAACTAACACTAATTAAGGAGATAATAAACTTTCATTTACGCTCTTTAAAGTTGAAATTCAATGCTTTAAAAATAAAAATAAAATACCTCTGAATTCAATAAATTCTTTGAAAATTTTCTTAACTCAGCATTAATCCATTTGTTGCCACAAGTAAAAATATTTTTGAACAGAAGACATAAGAACATTACCCTACTAATTTAATTGTATACATCAAATAAAATTCCTATCTAAACAAAGTTCATTTGCAATACCGATAATTTCAATCTCTTTAAATTTGATTTGATACTATAATTCTTCTTTGAGGAACATACAATATTGGAGTTAGAGAAAACAAAGCCTTATCTTTGTCCTACTGCCCCCATGAAAGACAAAAGTTATTGGATTGTGTCTTTACAATGGACATGAATTCATACAACACACATATAGATAAGATAATATTATGGGTCTGCATGCAGAGATGAATGGTGAGAGTCAACCTAACAGCTAAGGAGTGTACAAATTTGACAGAATACCATCTTTATTTGAGGAATCAAATGTGGGTAGGTAACAGTTCTACAGAAAAATTAATGCTAAGGAATTGAGACGACAAACACAGAAGAAAACCAGATCAGAACCGGTCAAATGGATACGGACTTAAGAGTGATTCTTCAAGCTCTCGGAAACCTCTAGAGACGGCGTCAGTTTGACTCTGAGGAAGGGGCAGCCTTCTTACCTCAGTCATATACCTGCCAATTGAATCAATTACAATTCCCTTAAGTTGATAGCTCTAGAAATCAATAGGACTTATTCAGATTCAAGCAGAATTCATCAAAAAGTTAAGGATAGGCCATAAGAGGACAAGTCTAATTAATGTACAGGTTAACGGAATTTTCCCCCCTCTCCAGAGACTGACTGCTAGTGAGAGGCTCAAAACATGTAGTGTGATTTCTATCAGACAAATAACGAAGATAGATGGGGCATGTTCATTACGGAGTTTAACAAAGGGCCAAGTCGGATCAAGAAAGAGTAAGATGATGGAAGTTGAGGAAGCAGAAAGAAAATCAGAATAGCCAGAGATGTATATAATAAGTTCAGAACAAATATATCAGTTCAGACCAAAGCACGTAATGAGGAAGTAGAAAGCTAGATCCATGCAAAGATGTGCACTTTAACATGACAAACTGAATTTATATCCGTTTTGACGGATTCTTAGAGAACAAGTGAGTGTAATAGTTGCTCCAAGGAGAACTCCACTATACTTCCTCTCAATAGCTGAATAGCTGTGGTGTTTATGGACTTGCAACAGATTATGCTTTGGATACCTCAAGTGACTGCATGATATATCTTTCACAATTCAAACTTTAGCCAATTTTTAGATGTAATTTTCTTGAAAACTCTTGATGTTGATATATACTAACGTGACGTAATTCCACTTCCTCTATCCTGTGTATCTGTGAGGGCTGGAATTAATCAATACTTATTTTAGCAGAACAAACCTGTTTGCTGCACTTGTAATCTTATCCCGAACCCCTTGATTAATAGCAGCAGTTTGCCCAAATGAAAATGTCCCACCAAGAATTAAAGAAGCTCCAGTAGCAGTTGTACTCATTCGCTGTGCAAAGACAGACATTGTCCATTCCCGGAGTACCGCAAGCACAGAGCGGAGAAGGCGCAATTTTAGATTTGGCGATGGCAAGATTGCTCCACTGGATAACAATTGATCATAAGTACTTAGTACAGGTTCTACTGCACCCTTGCAAGCAGCTAAAAGAGCTCTCGCAATATCTTCATCTCCAACAGCTTCAACCCCTGAAGCCACTCGCTCCTACAAGGAAACATCAGAAGAAAAAAATCATTTATACCAAAAAGTTATTTAATCAGACAAACTAGAACATAAGCAAGGAGAATTTTTTCTCTCTTTTCGAAAAAGGAAGGGTAGCAAGCAAGAAAATGGGAAATTGACCATATAATTAAATCAAACATGAAGAGGAGAGAACTGGGGGTTGGCAGTGGTTAAAACACCTACCATAGCAGACTTCTCAAGGTGCAGACATAACGTATCTAAAGGTAAGACAGCTCCATCTCCAGGATAAACGCGGGAACCAACTCTTTTTAATACTGTACATGCTTCAGCAATGCCACCTCTTGAAAGAGCTTGATCAATGAGTCTAGCCCAAGTCTCTCTCGCAATGCTACTGTCAGCATCACCAGAATAGCTAGCAAAGTACAGCATTTCCAGACATATCTGCACACCACAAAACAAAGATAAATTGAAAGGTATGCCATGATCCTGTTAGATCAGAGTTTAATAGATGACTGAGTTTCATGGTGCAGTCAGAGAAGAACACACGATTGCATCTCAGCACTACCGTTACATGTGCATACTGAAATTTTAAATTGGCATCCTTTCTGGGCTGTCACAGTCCACTTGATCATTCATGAAATAGGTAGGAATAATTGCATCAATGAAGTGGTATAGATAGTATCTTTGGCTTATAGCCTTAGACAGCAGCCTCCGACTGGATTTGTGTAAACTATGTGCAGTGAAATGATAAATCAATGAGAAAGGATTTATAGCATATTAGATTTGGTAATTATGATCTGGTTGACCAAGGATTCAAGCTGTGCAGGACTTAATCCGGTGGACCTCAGCTGAGTTCAGGCAAATTAAAGACCACGAGGATCTAGTCATCATTTGGTGTCTAATTGTGAAATGCAGCTTACTGGATCATGTGCCTTAAGGTAAGCTACCTAAATTGGTCTGATGGTATGCATGGTTCAAAAAGGCTGTGCACCACTTAGCTTTTATTTTCTTTCTGGTCAGTATGCCCTGGTAGAATTCCACTTTAGGTTTTTGATCAAGTAGAGTGTTGTGCAGAGTTCCATATATGTTCCTCTACAAGACATGACAATATATTATTTTCAGATACATTCTAAATTTCACAGCTATCACATAACAGTACGAAAACCTACTCCATATGAACAGGAAAATAAAAAAGAAACTGATCAAATCAAAGAGAGAATGGAGCAGGTTTCAGTTATTATTGTTGACAGGTGGCAGAGTGTTGAAGGTATTTCAGGAACTTAATAACTTACCTCCCAAAGTTCAAAAGGAACAGCATACTCATTGTATAGTTGAGTGATACTCTTCAAATCAATTGACAACTCGCTGGCCTTTTCTCGTATTGTTCGGATTAGATCGGGGGTAGATGAAACATTGTTTTCTTGTGGTGATTCACCTGTAATAGATTCAGATGTGCTAGGGGAGGCCTCTAAGCTAGAAGCTGTAGCGTCTAGTTCCTCTTTAATCTTTATTTGGAACTGCAGGACAGCAAGTTTTCCTTCAAGCAAATCTAAAAGTCCATTGTCAAGAGAACCACGACCAGACCCATTCAAACGTTCAGCATCAGTAGCACTTTTTGCCTGAAGCACAGCATTACTCATGTACTGACGCCTGGCATCAACAGATACAAGAGAATGAGAGTCATGTGGTCACATCCTGGCAATTAAGAGAATACATTGACTAAATCATGTAAATAGGTTTTGACCGGAGATAATGGAACCCTTTAACACCAAGCTAGCAGATTACATTTCAAGTAAGACAGTGGATGTTGAATAAAAGCACAAGTGATAAGAACTATGTAATGTAATAGATTTCTTTAACACGTAGCAGAGCCATCCAAAATAATCATGTTATTTGTAATTCAGTGAAACACATTACTCCTTTCACTGTAGAGAGTTTAGCAATTGGATTTGAACTTTGGCAGGAAATGCACAACCCGATACAATCAGACAACACGAGGTGACCATACAACATAGGTCAGTTTTTATTTTTTTTGTTACACAGATAATAAAAAAACACAATAAGTTCAGAATATCGCTCCTTGGATCCAAAAGCACGACAAAATTCAGGAAATATTAATTAACCATACTTATGGCAACATAAGAAAACATGACAAAAATGTATATCTACCATGCCAGTGTGTTACATAGAAATCTTATCTGACAAAAGTTGGCAGACCACAAAGAAACAGAACTTTGTTCTATAGAGTGATTCTGTTAAATATTATCTTCTGGTTCCAGATTACTAAATTTGAGTAACAACATGATGCTTTTTAAACCTCCTGTTAACTATTCTTCCCCATAAAGATTTCCACGGCATGCAAGTATTGGAATACCACTTGTCAGTTACTTTATATGACCAGACATTCAAGAATACACAAGACCTGATCAAAAATACTGTTAAGTTTGGTCCGCATGCTTCTTTTTAGTGACCAAGATGATATTATTCAGTCAGAGAGAATGAACCTTTGTTCAAGTGTAGGTGTATCCCCTTTGTCACTGGAACGTCTTTCTGCCAGTCTCACCAACACATGAGCAGCAAGAACATGCTGCCGCTTTGAAACATAATAACGTGCCAGTAGCTCAAAATACTTTGTCTGGTTCTTAGGAACAGGTACTCTTGATTGTCCTAGGGGGGAAACCGGATATGTCACAGCGGAAACAGCTTGAACCTGGGTGCACAACATTGAATTGTCTATGAATAATACACCTCATGATTAAGATAGAAACAAGTCCATTTTTCTAATAGCTAAACAAGTCAATGACCTTTCCATCATCAAACAGCAAAGACCAAGAAAGAATACATGATCTGGACAGTGAAATGAACTAAAAGTACAAGATGTAACTATAGACAAACCTCATGTAATGGTTCACGACCAGCACTTTGCAAGAAAGGCACCAAATCAGGGCCTCCATATTCCAGCAACTCATCTTCAAGGCCTAGATCGATCAATCTCCGATATAAATACTCATGAAATACTCTATCAGATGATTGGACTCCAAGTTGAACAATCTGGGAAATGAACTTTTTACGGGAAGCTTGATCCAAATTAGATTGAGCAGCAGGTATGATAGGAGAGCCAAATTCCTTTCTTGAAATATCACCCTTTAGAGAGGACAAAGCACTTGCAATGATCTCATAGCACTGCACACGTTGAGCAAGGGCATGTTCTCTGGTTGCTGCATCTATTTGCTCATTAAAAGCATCACCTGCAGGGTCCAGTGCCTGAGCCTTTTGCAAAGGCAAGCGAACAACAGCTTCATAGAATCTGCAAGGTCCTTACGATGTTATGAAGTGAAAACTACCCTTTTTGTTAGAATGGGTCTGGAAGAAACGGGGTTAAGATAAAGAACAGATCCTCAAATGACTGATTAAGCAAGAAGCAAAGAAGAGTAAAGAGATTATATTTAACAAACCTCAAATCTTCAAAACGTTTGCACACAGTACGCAGATCTGCAGATTCAGGTACTTTACTTAGGTAATTGAAGGCCTCTCTGGCCAGACTCTCTCTTTCCTCTACATCATTAGAAGCTGTAGCTCTCTCAAGACAATCAACAGCAAGGTAAAATTTGTAATCAGACTCTTTGTAATAGCTTGGGCAACCCTCCCGAAGCTTAGCACTAATATCATCCACCGTACCCCTGCCATCAGGCCCAGTATAGTACTGGAATGACAACGATATAACATGTAAGAGAGAGGTCTATACTGAAGTAAGACAACATCAGTGTTATTAGATGCATGTCTTAGAGAACTATATCTATCCATTAAAGTATTTGAAGAATTGAAATTTCAAGCCAAAACCAAAAGATCAGTCAAAACGCAGCATATTGCTACCTCCATGAGTGCAGAAATAAGCCTCGTAGCAAGTTTGTCACCCTCCTCCTCGCACACTAGTTGGTGAAATGTCAATTGAACTATTGCATTCTTTGAATTTGCATCAAAAACGTGAATTAAGCGTGTTATATGATGCTGCGAAAGAAGTTGCAGCAGGAAAAGGGCTTCACCACACCTAAGGAGTAACTGCCTGATACATTCCATCGACCTTACCTGAAGAAAAATCCCACTGATTTGGAAAATTTTCATGTTGTATATTACAGAATAAAGGAGTCAAAACTCAATTTTAACTTACCTCCATTGCAGCTAGTTCTGCAGAACTATAAGGAAGCCGCTGCCTTTTACTAGACGATCCCCCTTCAATGTTATCAATATTCCGGGAATGAGTACCGAACAAGTTCCGCACCATATTTTTATCACTTGCACCAAAATCTGGACCAGCTCCAATCAAAATTGACCCCGTCAAATCCCCTAGACCCGCAACACAACCATATAGCCCTCTTCTCTGATTTCTTCTAGAACTTAAAAACTTTTCTATGGAACGAATTTTATCTTCAAGTATTTGCATTGCCCCAACAGATAATCTACATATAACTACCATGCTATCTGGGGCAGTATCTGAGGAACCAGTCCCACTTTTTGCAATGAAAACAGGAAGCTCCCACAAAGGAAAAAGCAACCTTGATGAGCACAGGCAGAGCCCTTCATAAGCACCTGAAAATACTGGCTCAGCTTCTTGAACAACCTGTCCCATGCTAAATCCCCCAGCAGGAGCTCTAGTACTTGACAGTGCACCACTGCCTTCTAGCTGGGGTAATCCAACTAGTCTTGGATCCTCAAAAGCTTCTGCTGCTTTTTCAGCAACAACATTGCTTATGAGGGTTTCAGTATAGATTATTCTTGCAGCCAGCATTAAACACATTACAGATGCCTCTGCAGCACCATAACGATTGAAAAAGTCCTCTAATAATGATCTTGGTGAACTGGACTCTAATAATCTCCTCAAGATATCAACTGGTCTATTAAAAACTACTTCCATCATGCCCATGGTACTGAAAACAACAACTCTTCTTCTCGGTAGTATATGTTGGGTAGAAAGATCACCTCTTGCCCAAAGCTTCCCAGATGCCTTTTCACAGGACTCCCATGTGTTATCAAATCCACAGAACTCTAACTGTAGATAAAGTGACTGCATAATGGCAGCTGTATCTGGCAGTGGGAGAACATCTGCTACAAAAAGCATTCTACCTTCAATAGGAAGGGAAGACACTGATTCCCTGAGTGCACGAGAACTCCTCATTCCTGCTCCATAGCTACTGGATGAAGATTGTGTGCTTGAATCCTTGTTCACAATTAGGAGAGAAGAACTAGTTGATGAAGATGAATCAGAAAGGACAAGCGTTCCAGCAGAGTAATAACCAGATTCTATCTTAAGGGATAGATCTTCATTCTGAGATATACCAGCAAGAGACATAGCACCAAATGCAAGTGCACCAGCAACACCTAGAGGAGGAGAAGGCCTTGTAGTAACAACTTTTAAGCAGCTAGGTCTCTGGTGATTGCCACCAAGACCACCCAGACCTCCAAGAGCACCATTAGTTCCACCACATGGAACAGTTGTAAGGTACATCCTTCTGCCATCTGATAAAATGGCAACAAGGTGAAGCCACTTTGATTCTAAGATAGACAAGGGCGAAATACTAACAATAGATGTTTTAGTTGTTCGAGAAGGAGTCCCTGATCCAGCTGGCTGCCTACTGCCATAAGTTGCATCCCTCTGACTGAGAAAATTTTTCTCTTCTGTAACCTTCTTTAGGGGTCCATCGCCATTTGGTCCAAGAGAAAAGACCTGAATCTTCATCTGCTCAGTTCGCGCATAGAGAATATGTCTCTCATTATCAACCACCATTTCAATGATAGGGTCAACAGCTGCAAATTTGAATACATTTGGAACTACCCACCTGCAAAAGAAAAAGAATGCAGCCATGAATCATACAAATGGATATGAGCAAGATCCCACGTCAAGTAAGATTCAAAGACAAGGCAAAGATAATACTGACAAAATAAGAATCTTGCTTGAGTGCTGCATAATTTTATTGTAAAACAAAAACTCTACAGAAGTATGAAAGTTCATTCTCATAGGAACCATAAAAAGCTAATTAACAGGTTTATTAGGAAGATAAAAGAAGGTAATACCTTGAAATGATGCTTCCCAAACCTGAAGTTAGACAAACTTTGCGACAGCGTTTTTGCCAACTTGAACCTGTTGTGTATTGCATTTCATATATATGACCATCCCGCCCAGATAGAAATATTTGACCCTTGTTAGTGCAAGTGATACATGTCATTGTCACTCCATCAGAAGGTATTCTATACTCTGGCAATGGCTGCAGGGCAAGCTCAGCATATGGATCAGTTCCATCTGCCCTCCCAGAACAACAAACTCCTACAAGGATCAACTGAGTACAAGAAAAGGCAAAGCATTATATGAGCAGAATAATAACATAAAAGAAAAGCACAATCAATAGTCACAGAATGAACAAAAATTCCATGGAGTTACAACAGAATGAATTGATCAGGAACCTGGCAAGCACAAGTAGGAAGACAGTCAGAGGAAAGAACACACACAAACACAAAAATAATATACTGCAAGATTAAAGAATGATAATTTCAGTAACATAGGTAACATAGCCCAAATATAGCTAGTAGGAAACTTGAATACACTTCAAATATTAGTATTAGAAGCATGATATATCTATCAAAAAATCTGCCTTCTGGAAATGGGATGCATATAAAACACAAATAATAGGTTACTTAACGATGACCAGATAGCACTCATCAAAGGGCCTGCATTCATAAAAAAATTTTATCCATTTCCAAAAATAATAAATAAATAAAGCAGATGAAGAAAATGACACAGAGTGGGAATTGAGCCACCACACTACAAACCAGAGAGATTATAGAGGATCCACGAATAAGGATGCAGCAATAAATTATCTTGTTGAGAAGATGGTATGAAGTCAATGATCTTCATTGACAAAAAAAGCTAGATCAAAATTATTTAGGGAATAAAAGGGTGTATCATACAAGATACTGGACAGAGAGAAAGCCAATAAAAAGAAAATGTTAAACAGAATATAGAGGGGGGATAAGGCCGCAGAAGCCTCTTTGTGTCTAATGCTCATAAGATCTGCACCTTTGACAAGCCACAAAAAGTAGTAGAACATACTTATGCCATTTGTGGCTAATATTGGACTAGAAAAGCAAATGAGAATTATTTATCAAGGACTTGTTACACACAATTTTCTGGGAAGAAAGGATTCACAGCGGTTGAGTTAAAATAAAGTTGTAGTCAACTGAAAATCTACTACTCTTATCCAAATATAATTCTCCAAAAAATGAGCAAAAGATGAGTATTCTTGGCTGTATAAATTGAATATATATTCACACAAAAGGCATTATTTTGGCAAACAATTCATGAGATTTATCAGGAAAGAGGAAAGAAACGGCATTCGTATTCAGGATAAAATACCAAGCGAACAAAAATGCCCAGTCCTTGCTGATCAAAGCCAACAAACTGCATCCACTTAACAGCCAGCTTATCAGTTTGTGTTAAAATAGCTAGCAAGTTATTGTGGGTTGAGAGGACCCATATAAAAGTGGAGGTTAATACTACAATAGAGAAAGAGAAAAACAGAGAGGCAGACCTATGGATGATTACAGATATAAATGGTCTCTGGTGGAGAGAAGATCAAACATAGACCAATGATTTCCAGAGATATAGTTCATTTTACATATTGTGCATTGAGATGTGTTCTCTTGTATTTTAAGACCACCTTCGATTCAGATTGCATGCCTAAGAAACATTTACTTCTCATCTTTATTAAGAGTTTTGCTAAAGCCTATAAGTAGTGCTCGTAACGTCTTTGTGCTCTATAATTATAGCTCTACTCAAAGGGTAAGCTTTTCCAATTGAATCAAGGTTACGAGTCACTAATGTGTTGGAGGATTTAATGCAGCACAACGGAGGGTCGGCTTCAGAAAAGGCAACTCCTTATAGTGATGTCACAGTAGTCCACTAAATTTAAAATGTTAAGATATATATGTTGGATTAGAATATTATGTTCTATTTTGATTAGAATACTATGTTCTAGTAGGTTATAGATTTCCTAATCTTAGATGGTTACGGATATGTTTTGTATAAATATATATATATGGTCTTTATGAATAAAGGGATAGATTGTTTTTGTGTTTTAACATGGTATCAGAGCTATACCTAATTTTAGTATCATTGAATGAACATGATGGGCTTTCGATATTCTGGTCGCCAGCATCATCTCTCTCTGTTTCTGGGATTTGTTTTCAACTTTGTCGAGTATTTTGCTCCGTTTTGCATTTTTTTCAGACGCTGCTCTATTCTACAGTGTAGGTTTGGTCTTGGGCTTGAGTGGGTCTCTGCTACTTGGATTTCTTTGGAACTTTGGTTCAAGTTTTGGTCCAGTTTTCGGTTTTCATTTCAGATCTTGTGTGATTCTGATCTCGTTTGGGTTGCATTATCTTGGATTGTTGGATCTATTCCTTCTGACTATTTTCTTGGTGTTTCTCTGCCTTGGTTAAGAAGCTTTGTCAACCATGACAGATGATAGTAAATCGGTTGTTGAGTCGATGTCTTCTACAAGAATTACATATCATTAATTGGTTGGATCTTCAAATTACTTTGAATGGAATACTATAATTTGGGTTTATTTAAGAAGTATAGGTAAGAATGATCATCTTATCAGAGACCATCCCCCTCTTGATGCTATCGACAAGACAAAAGTACTTTGGTTACAGGAAGATGCCAAACTGAATTTGCAAATTCGAAATTCCATAAATAGTGAAGTGGTGGGTCTCATTAATCATTGTGAATTTGTTAAGGATCTTATGAAATTTCTAGAATTTTTGTATTAGGAAAAAAGGTAACGTTACTCATATAGATGACATATGTAAAACTTTCCATAGAGCTAAAAAGAAGGATAAAAAGCTCACGACACATTTTATGGCGTTTACAAAAACTTATGAGCTGAATGTCCTTTTACCCTTTAGCCGTGGTATGAAGGATTAGCAAACACAACGTGAGCAAATGGCTATTTTAAGATTCTTAGCTAGTTTGAATTCTAAATTTGATACAACTAAAGACCAAAGTTTCTCGGGTTCTACTATACCTACATTGAAGAAAGCATGTTTAGGGGTACTTCAAACAAAAAACTCTAGAAGATCACAAATATCTGAAGGATCTAGTGCTCTTCTCACTCGTCGTAAGGGCAGAGGATTTAGAGAAGGTTGTCATCATGGCCATGGAAATGAGTTCAGAGAAAATGGTGGCCAAGGCCAAAGTCTAGAGAAATTATTTGTTTCTATTGTCATGAACCAAAACATGCAAAATATTTTTGTCCAAAACGAAATCGGTCTCAACAATCTAATTTGTCTAATGTGGCTATTTCTCAGGGACTCAATTCTGACAAATCTATTGTCATCACGGCAGAAGACTTTGCTAAATTCACTGAGTATCAACAATCCCTTGGAGCTTCATCAAATTTTATTTCTACTATTGCCAATTAAGGTAAATCCCCCACTCATCCTTAACCTATTTGGTTATCAACTCTAGTGCTACAGAACATATGACAGGTAACCCAACTCTCCTGACTACTTATCAACCATATCAAAAGTCCTCACATACTACTTTGGTTGATGGGTAATCTACTTGTGTTCTCGGTTCTAGCACTGTCAAACTCGTATTTTCTCTTCCGTTAACTTCAGTATCAAGTTTGCTTTTAATCTTATCTCCATTAGCAAACTCACTAAGTCTTTGAATTGTTCTGTAACCTTCCTTGAGAATAATGTTTTATTTCAGGATCTCATAACGACCCAGATTATTGGTAGACATGAATCTAAGGGCCTCTATATTCTCATACTCAAGAGCCAAAAGGTCTTCCATGTTCTTCCACTTCATTTGAAACACATTGTTGGTTGGGTCATCCCTATTTACCCATATTAAAAATGTTGTCCCCACTTATCTTCATTAGATTGTGAAGCTTGTCAATTTGACAAACATCACCATAGATCTTCTAGTTCTAGAATTAATAAGCAAGCTTCCTCGCCATTCGAATTAGTTCACTCTGATGTTCGGGGTCCTTGTCCAGTCAATTCCAAAGGTGATTTCAGGTACTTTGTAACATTTGTTGATGATTATTCTAGAGTAACTAGGATATATTTTATGCGAAATCGTTTTGAGTTGTTTTCCCATGCTTGTGTGATTTCTACTGAAATTAAAATGCATTTTCAAGTTTCTATCCAAACTTTGAACTGATAATGCCAAAGAGTACCTATCTCAAACATTTCAATCCCACCTAACTCTAAATGGAATTCCTCATCAAACTTCTTATGTTGATACACCCTCGGAAAACGATGTAACTCAAAGGAAAAATAGACACCTTCTAGAGATAGCTAAAGCCCTTATTTTTCAAATGCATGTTCCCAAACATTTTTGGACAGATGTTGTTGATACAGCTTGTTTTCAATTAAGTGTATGCCTTCCTCTGTTCTTAACAATACAATTCTATATAATATCTTGATCCCTACTAAACCATTATTTCCAATTGAACCAAGGATGTTTGGTAGTACATGTTTTGTTCAGGATACTACTCCCTACATCACTAAATTAGATCCTCAGTCTCTTACGTGTCTTCTTAGGTTATTCTCATCTTTAAATGGGGTATAGATGCTTTAGTCCTAATTTGGATCGTTACCTAGTTTCTAATGATTTTATCTTTTTGGACACTACTCCATTCTTTTCTTCATCTTACAACAAACTCAGGGGGAGGAAGATGATTTGCTAATATACATTGTCCGAGCTAACAATACTTTACCTCTTACTAGTCCACCAACACGAACCCCTGTTACATAGGTTTACTCAAGAAGGCCAGGAGTCCCTAATGTATGTCCTCCATCATCTTCTTCATCATCAGATTGTGGAGATCATGTCTCTAATGATCCGGAGAGCATCCTAGTTTTAGGATGATCATTTACCTGCATCATCCTACACTTTAATTACTTCTTTGGATTCAATTTCTCTCCCTAAAACTGTTCAAGAAGCTATCACCCATCCTAGTTGGCATGCTACAATAATAGAAGAGATGAATGCTCTTGGTGAAAATAATACTTGGGAGTTGATGGATTAACCTGTTGAAAAAAAGGTTGTTGGATTTAAATGGGTGTTTGTAATAAAAATGAATCCTAATGACTCGACTGCACGCCTTAAAGCTTGTTTAGTGGCTAAGGGATATGCTCAGATATATGGAGTTGATTATACTGGTACTTTCTCTCCTGTTGCAAAGTTGACTTTTGTTCGATTATTCATCTCTTGTGGCAACTCATGTTTGGTCTATCCATCAGTTGGATATTAAGAATGCATTTCTACATGGAGACTTACAAGAGATTTATATGGAGCAACTACCTGGTTTTGTTGCTCAGGGGGAGTATAAGAAAGTGTGCCATCTATGGAAATCACTTTATGGTTTAAAACAAAGTCCTCGGGCTTGGCTAGGAAAGTTCAATAGAGTTGTTCAAGACTTTGGAATGAGGCAAAGTAAATGTGATCATTCTGTGTTCTAAAAACGATGTGAGATTGGTGTTATTCTTCTAGTTGTACATGTTGATGATATTATCATTACTGGAAGTGATGTTGTTGGAATATCCTCCATTAAAGCTTTTCTACATACTCAATTTCAGACAAAAGATTTAGGAGAATTTAATTATTTTTGGGCATTGAAATGACAAGGAGTGAAGAAAGAAGAATTCTTTCTCAGAGGAAATATGTTCCTAACTTATTAGAAGAAACAGGAAATGGAAAATTAGGCAGTACTCCTATGATTCCTGGGTTAAAAATTAGATATGATGATGGTGAAAAATTCAGAGATCAGAAAGACATAGGAGGTTAGTTCGTAAATTGAATTCTATTACAGTAACTCATCCTAATGTTGCTTATCCTATGAGTATCATAAGTCAATTCATGGCTTCTCCTTTGGTTAATCATTGGAAGGCACTTGAGTAGATTCTTTGTTATTTGAAAGGAGCTCCAGGACATGGGTTGATTTATAAAAATCATGGATATACCGATATCGAATGTTTCTCAGATGCAGATTCGAAAGGTTCCAAAGTTGATGATAGCTGCACTGCTGGGTATTGTATTTTTGTTGGAGGAAACTTGGTGTCTTGGAAGAGTAAAAGGTAAAATGTTGTCTCTAGATCAAGTATAGAATCTAAGTATGGGGCAATGGCTCACTCTGTTTGTGAGATCATATGGTTACAACAATTGTTGGGTGAAGTTGGGTTTAAAATTACTAAACCAACTACGTTATGGTGTGATAATCAATTTGCTCTTCATATCGCTTCTGATCCTATCAGAACTAAGCATATTGAGAGAGATTGATTATCATTTCATATGGGAAAAGATTAAGGAAAAGTACATCAGTCCAAGATATGTCAAAACGGTAGAGCAACTTGCAAATATGTTTACTAAAGTGTTGATTATTTCATTTAGGAAAAGCACATCAGTCCAAGATACATCAAAACTGCAGAGCAACTTGCAAATATGTTTACTAAAGCGTTGAATGGAGTTAGGATTGGTTATATTTGTAACAAGCTGGGCATAATTAACATCTATGCTTCAACTTGAGGGGGAGTGTTAAGATATGTATGTTGGATTAGAATACCATGTTCTATTTGAAATAGAACACCATGTTATATTAACTTATAGATTTCCGAATCTTAGATGGATAAGGATATGTTTTGTGTATATATATAGTCTTTATGAATAAAGGTGTTTTAACACCAAGCAACCAAGATCTATTAATGAAATCAGGTAAACTTCACTAGGATCAGATTCATCAAGTGCGTAGCTACATAAGTTACCCTTACCATTCAATAACTTACCAAAAGAGTTAAAAAAAGGTTCGTCAATAGGATTTAGTTAGTTAGTTCTCTATCCGAGCTTTATAAGACCCATTTCTAGACTTACTCTATATTACTGATAAATATTCCTTCAACTTCTCAAAGATCCAAAGAAAACATCTAATTAGCAATGCCCAAACCATCAATTTACAAGAATCTTGGAAAAACATTATCAATAAATCTAAGATAGTGCTACATGTTAACACTTACTAATACAGAACTTAGCTTATCAAACATAACCAATTATAACCTTTAAGATAGTTGAAACTGGAAAGACCAACGCAATGCATAAATAACTCATTAAGAACTACTCAAAAGTAATCCCATCAGCTCATTCAGCTCAAGATAAAAGGTAATACTTAACAGGAAGACAAAGTCAACAATGTACAAATAGTTCTACAGCAAATTCAAAAATTTCTTCCTTTCCTGATCTTACAAAATCAACCAGACATATTCTCAACATGGAAAGAGAAAATTCTGTAGCCTTATCAGGAACAATTTGATGCTTAAAAATCTATATCTAGATTGCAAAGCATTTAAATGATATGACAGGAAAAAGCAGAACAGGTAACGCTACTGCATACTGGTAATAGGACAGTAAGAAATATACCCACCTCAACAGGAGTGGCCAAAATTAAGAGATATTGAATAGCCTCAACAAAGACGCCAGGCTTGGTTTTGGATAGGCCAACAGCACAAATAGCTTGTTCCTCCACACTATATTCAGGACATTGGCCATCCCTGTATTAAAAAGTAATATTTGCTCCAAAAAGTTAAAATCACAAAAAGATAAAAATAAAAAATTCTGTATTTGCACATTTACTCAACACAGCAACTATACAGTAACTGTTTCAGCACGTCTCAGATCAAATTTCAGATTGACCAAATTAATTCACACTTAAATACACTTTACTTGTCAACCAACAATGTAGGTAAGGAACATCTTCCTCAATGGCTGTAAATTCATATTCTTACCACTTATCAAACCGCCACATAAACAAAGTGTTATCCACTGAGGCCCATGCTCGGCGTATCTCTGGAAAAATTCCACATAAAGCAGTTCCCTCTCCACCAGATGCATTATACCTTTCAATAAGTACAGAAGGTAACTCCCAGGTATCCACAACTTCAACTAAAGGGGGCCACTGCAATAACAAGATGCATCATTTAATGCTCAACCCCAAAAAAAGAAGGGGTAAAACATACTCAAAGAAGTACAATGAACTCTGCAATAGTACTTGAAGAAAGATTGAAAATTTTCACAATTCTTGCAGCATTCTTATGAATAAGTTAAACTCAACTGAACCCATGGCCAAATACTTCGTCAAAACAATGGTAAAAAAAAAAAGAAAAAAATGCTACTGTTTCTGAAATCTGGCCAAAAAGAGGAGATATAAATGCTTCAGCACATTAAAGTTACATTTCACATTGGAATGCGATTATAATAGAGCAGATGGAAGAGAACACACACACATGAATATAGGAGACAAGATATAAATGATAAATTTTCAATTATTTTTTCTTTGACGAGTCAAATAATAAAGGGAAAATTAACTTCCAATGGTTCACAAGCAGGGCAAAATTTAAAATCGTCCATTATTCTGAGGCAACATTAAAGCCCTCATGCAATGGTTTTTTTGATGCATCCAGGAAACAACTTTCTATTTCATAGACTCCTCTAAGTGCAAAATAAGAAATTTCAGACAAGCCTAGCACAGAAACCAAGTTATCCTTCTTCATCATTCAATTTTAACAACTAAAATACCTTCCAAAAGCTGAATTAAACTATTTCTGCATCATCTAAATATTTTATATTTCATCACCCGGTAGAATCATTCCAAAAATTCAGAATTTTTCACCTCACACCACCCAAATGCAAAGTTTTCCCTTGGCAAAACATTTGAACTTTGAGAACTATAAAAAATATCACAATAAACTAAAATTTCTTCTCTCCAAATCTTCTAAAATTAAATCCCACGAAAGATAAATGAGAAGAAGAGAACGCAAATACGAAATTGGTTTTCTTTCCCGGCCATTAGGTCCCTTCTAGACTTAATCAAAACATAAAAGAAACTTTACCTCTCTAGGATGTGCAGTGTAGGGATGGCTAGCGTATCTTGAAGCTTCCAAAGCTTCTTCCAGGTCAAGCTGAGCGACCACGTCTCTGCTGATACAATTGCTAATGACAAGGCAAGCATTGGAAACATCACGCATCACAATCTCATTGCGCCAAGCCATTTAAAATCTTCTAAACCTTCAGAAGAGCTGTGTTTTGCTCAATTAGCCTCTACTCAAAAAATGCAATTTTTCATCAATAACAGAATAATTTTCATAAACCACAGTCCTTCGAAAAATATTTCGAGCTTAAATCTCGAAAAACAAATGGAGAAAAGATGTTGATTCAATGACGGAGTTGAATTGAGAAAACTGGCATGAGAGGACAGAAGGGGGGTTTGTGGGTTTAAGGGTTTTGAGTTTCTTGATTTTCCCTCTCTATCTCTCTCACCCTCGTCTTGTTTTTCCGCCCTTTCTTCACTCGTTTAGTTGAACTTTATTTATGTCGCAATCGCAACTTCAATTTTTCTGCCTCAAAATGAAATTAATTAAAAACTATATGTCCAAATAGATAACTGAAAGTACTATTTTATTGCAATAATTAAAAGTAGTACTATTCGTCTAAATAAATAAATAAATAAATAAATAATATCAATTTATTATTTTTATCATTTTCATAATTGAATTGAACGTCAAAAAAATTATTTAATTCATTGTTAATAATAATATAATGTTATTTCTTAAAAATAATTTTTTAATTAAGTTAAAGAAGAGTTATCCAATTTCAAATAAATTAAAATGAGAATAAAGATATCTTTATTGGAAAGAATCTTCTTTCTTTTTTTTCTTTTTCATTTCCCTTTTTATTTCCTTGGAAATATTTGTAATCTTGAGCCACGTGAAAAATGTTATATTTAATTTGTAATCTAAAAATATATTGACGTAACATAAGAGAAGAAGAAGAATAATAATATTGATAAACACCTTAATGTGTGGAGTGGAGAGAAGAAGATCATATGTCTCAAATTTAAATTTCATCATAGATTTCAATTACTAACCATATAATAAAATTACATGCATGAGATAAACCCAAACATCGTTTTTGTAAAAAATGAAGGCTATAAGTCATCTTTTGACTTTTCTATCAAATATTACATTGTGAAGGCCGTTGAAGTTATATCATTAACTATTTTAATTGATACTTTAAACTAACATTGTGAAATATTTTGAGGTCTTTGCATTGGTTAAATTATTTAACAATTTTGCAAATTGACATTACTTGTGGGTCGGCATTTGCAAACTCTTCATTCATAAAATAATGTCCATCTCATAAAGCTTTGCTTTATGAAAATGTAAGGATAACGGATTATGTTCATGAATAAAATAATTATTCAATATTCGGGAGGAAAATAAATTTACTCTTATTTTATGTTTTGCACGGTTCAAAGTAACTGATAACATAATTATTTTAATTGCTGGGTTATTATATCCATGCGTGTTTATTATTACTCCCTCTATTATACATTATAATAAATCATTTAAGGTTTCTGCAAGTATTAAATTAGCAATAAAAAATATATTGCATTAACTTAGTCAATAAAAAAAAACCCTAAATCAAACGAAGTAGGGAATTTGAGTACGAAAGTATTTATAGGATTAAACTTAAAAAAAAAAAAAAAAGAATACTCATGAAATTCTATACACTTATATTATGAAGCAATTTTGAAGGTAAAAAAAGACCTATATTATAAATATAAATTAGAGAGAGTAGTAATATATGAACTATGGAGTTTTGAATGTGCTAATTTTTGGAATTTTCTAGGGCTGTTAAGTTTTTTTTTTATATATCATTTTATGAACTTATTATAATTTCTCTTATTTTCTTTTTTAAATTATTTAGTATGAGCTAATATTTTAAATGGAAAATTATTTTCATGTATCAACATATGTGCAATATTATATATATATATATATATATGTATTAAAATGTTAAAGTGTGTTACGGTGTTCTTGTTAAATTTTTAATAACAATCAACTATCTTTTTTAGAAAATAAAATAAAAAAATCAAATTTGATCGAGTAATTATGAGATTTAGTTTATTCTTTAATAATGAGATAATAACCGGGTATCCATCTTTACATTGAGACCGATCAATTATTTTAGAATTCTATAATTTACAATCAATATATAGAAAAATTTTTGTTTTATTTAGGTGATTATTACATCTATATTTTTTTATTAATTTGTCAAATTATTTTGTTTTATTGTGACTAAATTGAAATTTTATTATTTTAAACACTCAATTCAATGACAAGACTCGTGCCAAAAGAATTACAAGAATTATATTTCATCATTTTTGGAGAAGACATTTGACGCAAATTTGATTATTTTGTCATTGTAATTATAATTTAAGGAAATCTAATGTTAATTTTTTTTATTCAGATTCCAATGACTATTTAGTATTGAATATGTTGTATAATTAAATTTAGTTTTAAATATTATTAACAAAAAAAAATAATTTTAATAGTTTTTTTTTTACTTTGAAATGAGATTGACTTCTAGCCGAACTCGAGTTTGTACTTTGACTTTTTGACTTTGTTTAAACAAACTCGAACTCAATCCCGAACCTTTATTAAATTTCACAAGCAGAGTTACATTTTGAATAAAAGATTGAAAGAATATAAACAAGTTTGAATTCAAGCATAGCAAAATTCAGACTCGGCTTGGCTGGTTTAGAGCCCTGGGATACAATACAAAAGGGGGTCTGAAAATCTAATTGCAGATGCCTTATTAAGAAGTATGAGATTAATACACTGGTCGGTGTTATACCTACTTGGGTTACCGAAGTGGAAGAAAGTTATCAAGAAGATGAAATGGCTGAGGAAAACATTGCCTACTCCATATGTAAGTCAAATTCTCAAGGGGAATACAGGTATAAGAACGTGGTGTTATTCAAAGAGAAGAGGATGTACATTGGGTGTCATGGGGACTTAAGAAAATAAAATCATCCAAGAGATACAGTCCTCAGCTCCATTTGAGGACATTCTAGTGTGGAGGCTTGCCACCGAAGGGCTAAAGGCACATTTTATTAGCCAAAAATAAAGTCACGGATTCATGATTTCGTAGCCAGCTGTGATGTTTGTCAGTGGTGCAAGGTTGAAAGAGTACCTTACTCGGGTTTACTGCAACCTCTACCAACTCCAAATTAGTCTTGGAGCCAAATCACTATGGATTTTATTGAAAAATTGCCAAAGGCAGAGGGGAAAGACATTACTTTGGTGGTGGTGGAGAGATTCACAAAATATGCACATTTACCCATGGAGTTTGTAAATTCGATTAGCCACATCCGGAGCTGTAAAAGGATGAGACAATGCAATAAAATGTGCATATTTTGTGAATCTATCCACCAAGGATAAAATTTTTATAAGTTCATTTTGGCAAACCTTGTTCAAAGCCTTGGGAACTCAATTGAATCTATCGACTGCTCATCAGCCCCAGTCAATCAGAAAGAGTGAATCAATGCCTAGAGGGTTATTTGAGGAGTCTTGTATTTCGCAAGCCAAAGAAGTGGGTGCAGTGGTTGTCATTAGCAGAGCGCTGGTATAATACTACTTATCACACAGCTACACAGATGTCTCCATTTGAGGCATTGTATGGATACAAGCCTTCATTGTTCATTAAAGGAAGCAGTAAAGAAGTGAAAAATGAGTTTTTACATGGAGAGATCAGCTTTAGAGGTAGTAATAAGGGGGTCAGAGCAAGAATGAGCACTATGCAGACAAAAGGACAGAGAGAAAGCTCGAGGTGGGAGATTAGGTGTTTATCGAACTTCAGCCATTCAGACAGCACTCTGTAATTCTGAGGAAGAATTTCAAATTATCTTCGAAATATTACAGAAAAGATTGGAGAAGTAGCCTACAGAGTATAGCTATCAAAAAGGAGCTCAAATTCATGATGTTCTTTCCAAGTTAGTTTATTGAAGAGGAAGGTGGGGAAAGTGAGAGTTGCATGTCATGAACTACCTGCGGTAGGGATGTATGGACAAGCCAAATTGGAGCCAGTTAAGGCGGAGGGGTAAAACGAATTAATCAAGCAGTCACTCAATGGCTCATTTTGTGGTATAAACCTTCCCACAGATGGAAGATGCAGAATTTATCAAGAAACAATTCTCAAACTTTCGTCCTTCAGCGCAGGGATTATAAGAAGGAGAGGGGAATGCCTTCTGGCTTCTCTGACATATCCGTTAGAGGGCTGGTCCAGTTTCCATTTTTGGTACGGCCAAAGTAGGGAAAGCAGAGGGATGTTGGGGGAGAAAGAGATATCGGTAGGGGACCACGGAGGAGAGTTCTGATTCTGGAGGAGTATAAATTGTAATTCAACCCTTAAGGAAGGATGGTTTTTACAAAGTATTCTCAAAAGGCCTGTTATCTTGGCTTGAGCTTTCCTTCACTTCTCTTCATCTCCTTCTCTTTTCCCATTGAGACTCTTATTCTGTTTCTCTGTGATTATCGGATTGCTGGATAATTGCACGTTGAGTGAGCTTGCCAAATTGCTTGTGGAGTTTGTTACACCCTTCTATGTTAGGCTTGATTCAATCGACTTCGTAGTATCTCCATTAAGGTTTAATTTAATTCAATTGCAGATTCACTGATTTTCCCTTCTCAATTGCCTTTGTACATAATCTTTACTTTTAAATATTTACCTACATAACTAGGATTTTTTTTTCTTTTTTACCTAAAACCTTATCTCCTTTGCTTAATTTCTTTATCAGTTGCGTCTTTTTCTCAGATGGGGTTTCCCTTATTATTTTGTTATATGAAATTGACCATTAAACTACCCAGTGGCCCCCCCTCGGTTATGGAAATTGGTAAATTCAACCAGATATTCCATTGATGTCAATGAAAATATAGGCAAAATTTCAAGAAGATTGCTGTCTTTTTTTTTTCTCTTTTTTTTTTCCTTTCCTTTCCTTCTTCTTGTCCCTGCCGTACAGACTGAATGCATACATATCTTTTGTGAATCACACAACCTCCTAGAAAATGCCTAGAATGGTAGTATCTCACGATATTGATTGAAACTTTCTTGCCAGCAAAATAAGTTGTGCACAAGTACTTTTTTCAGAAATTAATCCCTCAAGTTGTGTTCCTAACCTACAGAGGAGTTATTGCCATAAAATACCAAATCTAGAGTGAGAACCAAACCAAGTAAACCACCCAGACATTGTTGTTCAATGATTTATTCATCAAATCTAAGTACTATAACTTGCTTTGTTCTACTCAATATCCTTTTGCAACAATTCAGATGGTGTAGATTGTGTTTCAGAATTTAAACCCTTTTTTCCCAAAATTTATTATAGAAACAGAACTTTGGCTTATCGTCTCAATTGTCTAATTTGTTTCCTATTTAATGGAATATTATTTATCAAAAAATAAAAAAATATAAACCGAACTGGCTGATGTTAAAGACACAGAATTTTCACTAGAATTCTTTAAATAAAATTTAGAAAAATGAGCCAAAAAAAATATACATCAATTCTTTGCCATTAACACAAATAACTACAAACTTTATTTTCATCTTTTACATACATAATTAATTTACAATTAACTTATAAAAAAATCCTACCACCAACTTTCACGGCGGTATCCTAGGTAACCTTTTTAAGCACACGCAAATCATGTATCGTCTCTTCCAAATTTGGAAAAAAACAAAAAAATCCTATTCTTCTTCACTCCTTTCTTCTTAACTAGAAGTTAAAACGAATTTGGATTCTTCACTATCCGATCCTGAACCGGTTGATCCATCACCAGCAAATCGACTTTCTTCTGTCCTTTTGAGACCCAAACTTTTTGTCTAAAGCAACTGACCTCAAAGATGCAGATTAATGGTGTTCTTGAGGATAGAAAGGGATTTTGAGTTTTTTCAAAAACTGAACATCCGAAGATGCAGAGAAGCGCTAAGGAAGCATTGTTTGGTGAACTCGACAGAGAGTTTGATTTTGTAAAAGCAGCCCATCATTGTTCTTTCATCTTCTCAGTGCTCTGTCCAAAAATGGGTTCATGAAATTTACATTTACAGGAGATCTGAATTTTCTTTTTTTTTTTTTTTATGGAATTGGTTTACATTTAGTTTTAGTCAAAGAGAAGACAACCCATGAGATCAATGATTAATTCTCTGTTTCCAACTTGTAGAGAAAATAGAGAGGGGTTGATAGAAAAAAAAAAATTGTACCAGAAATTCCTTTTTGGTCTGGCCGTCAAGTAAAGGTTTGGCTCCGTCACCGGAAAATGCAGGGCACAAGTGAATCAAAGGCTAGGTCAACTAAAGAAAGGTGTCTTTTAGGATTTATTTTATTTTTTAAGAATGGGCATTGACAAATCTACCCTGGGAAATATGACACGTAAAGGTTACTGAATTTCGTCTGGAAAGTTGGTAACAGATATTATAAATTAATTATATATTTATATTAAAAAAATTGAAATAAAGTTTTCTATAATTTTCACTGATTTTCTTATATTGTTAACTTTTTTTTTTAATAAATTACAGTCCCTAACAAAACAATTGAGTAGCACATTAAAAAAAAAAAATCTTCTGAATGGCCGTTGGCTACTGATACAAAGCCTGTGTTTCACCTAAATAATGCCCATCAATAACTCGCAGTTGTTAAAGCTTTAAGTTGTCCCTTTTTTTTTTTCCTGCCTAAATTAAAATTTATCTTAAATGCTGAATTCCATTATAATAAGACAAACTTTGCTCAAGCATGGAAATAAAATATTTTCTTAATTTCTTTTATGACAAAGAAAACCCCTGGCTATTACATACTGGAGCGTGGTAAACTAAACTAACAAAAATGAAAAGGCTAACGATAAATACAAATTCCAAAAACAAAAAATTAATAATTAAAGGGATTCCTCCTTCCGGGCGTATCTGACGGTATGCCGTCTGAGCCACAGCTGATAAATCACCATGTGGAATGCATCCTGCGGCTGAGGTTCCGCGTTCCACACTAAATGCCTGCTGCTCGCAACACCTAATCTCTTCATCTGCTGATGTCGTTCCTCACCTACCCCCTCCAAGACGGTCCTCAACCGCTTACCGTCTGCATTACTTCTCACCAACAGAGCCATATCGGACCATCGTAAGACATCCATGAATGGCAAGTCCTGAATCGGACGGTCAACCAGCACTACTGGAACGCACCCGAATGTCATCGCCTCCACCATCCACGACACGTCTCCGTTATATTGAAACAAGCAAAACTTACTCTTTTTGACCCGGTCAATGTGATCGGAATAGGGTTCAGATTCGACGACAAATCCAGGGTCTTCCCGCAATTCCTGGGCCAAATTAGTCTGTGTCTTCCCATCCCATTTCAAGTAACACAAAAACGGCTCTGTCTGATTGGCCGGGCCGTGAGCTGAGGTGAGTGGCGAGGGGTTTGCAGGAGGGAGAGTAATGTCCTTGTGGGGAATAAAGTATCCGGAGGTGGTAGGGAAGTTAGAAATTTGAACTGAATTTTTCTTCAATTCAAGCCCATTCCGGTCCGATGAGAAGTCGATACCGGCAGGTGACATAAAGAAATGGTCAGCACCGAGGGTACGGTTCCAGTAGGGATGGTTGATTCTCAGTTCTTTCACGAGACGGGCTATGGAGCGTGCGGAGAGGTCTGAGGAAAAGGGTACGTAGAAGAGATGAGCTTCATTTGGGTCTTGAGTGACGAATTGACTGTTGAGGAGGGAGTTATGGAAGAGAGACGAGGAAGGTGTAGAAAAAGTGAAGGAATTTTGTGAGTTGTAGATGTAAATTTTGAAAGTGGGAACCATTTTTTCATAGTTTAGGAAAAGGGTTGAAGGGGAGAGGTACGGTGAGCTGACTTTGAGGCCGTCTAACGGTTGGATGCGGGCGATGATACAGAGGAGGAGCATGGGGAGAAAGGAGGAGGCAGCCATTGGAGACGGTCAACTTTCTTCTGAACTTTTCAGAGACGATGTGCAAATTCAGTAACGACTCTATTTGTTATGGTAATTGCACGGGTGGGGCCATGGACCACTCAGCCACATCTCCCAAGTTTCAGAAACTTATATTTTTATTATGCCCAAAATATTAACTCGCATATATTATTATAAATATACAGAGAGAGTTAAAGAACTTTTTGATTAAAAAATATATATCCAAAGGATAATTATGTGAAGTGTTAGGTTTTAATGATAAATTGTCAAGAAAAAATAATTTTTTATAATTTATTTTAAAAAATATATTTTATAAAGTAAATTTTAAATGGATAAATTAAATTTAAGAAGTACTTGATTAGATTTTATTTTAAAAAAAATTAATTGTTAAATTTAATCAAATTTAACTCCTTTATAATCTTCTATCATATTTTCATATATTTAAAATAGTAAATAATTATTTTTGCACATTTAATTTTAAATAAAGGAATAACTCATATTAAGTAAAGAAAAAATGATTAATGGTAAAATAAACTCAAGCGGTCAGACCAGAGATAAACGGTTAGAAGTTACTTAGAATGTTGTATGAAGATAATTAAAAAAAACCTGAATTTAAATGCATTCCCTAAAGATTCCGCAAAGGATTAGGAAACAAAGATCCTATTTCCTTTAGATTTTACACTTTCCTAATTCTTTTTAGATTCGAATATCTAGAGATACATTTATCTATATATAATATCAAGGAAGCACAATTAATTTCAAGAATTTTTGTTTCATCTTAGTAACTTTATCAAGAAAATATGGATTCCCAAACACTTCCTTTGGGCTGGAAGTACAAATTTGAGCTTGAGGATCATGACCTTTTGGGTTATCTCTCCTGCAAATCTAAGGGGTAGTCATTACTGGCTGAAAGGTCTGTTAAAGAAGTTGATCTTTACGGCCTTACTGATCCGGGCATATTGTTTGAAAAAACTCAAGAAAAGGCAGTTTATGTATTTACTAAGTTAAAGAAAATGGTCAAGAATGGAAAAAGAATTGATCGTACGGTATCAGGAAATAGGACTTGGAAAGGTGTCAATGGAGGAATTCCCATCTATGATCAAGAAGGGCGCTTTGTTTGAGAGAAGAAGAATTTTGTTTTGGTGACCAAGATGAAGATTAAGCTTGGTTACAACATGATCGAGTATTGTTTGGATGATGAAACATTGAGATATTCAAGATTCAAGGATTACGTGAATTGTAAAATCAAGAAAAAGGTCAAGAAAGTAAGGTATCTTGAATATGGTAACTTCAAAGAAGAAGAAGAAAAAGCAGAGGATTCTGTTCCTAATCCTATACCTGCACCTGAAGGAGCAGACATGACGACGGCATATTCTGAAGAAAATAGTCAATCTATTGTTATCGATCAACCTCAAGAAGAACAACAATGTCATAATCTGGTCCCAAAATCAGAACAAGAAACGAGTAATTCTCATCAAAGGCTTGGTGGGGATTCCTTAAATGACAATGCCGAATTATTCAATGGGGGATTTTTCGAACCCGATGTGCATCAACTGATTAACTCATGGATGAATATGGACGAACAATGCAAAAATTCAAAGAACTATTTTTCAGACTTGGACATGATTATTGAATTATCTTTTGCACCATCATTCCACCCCTTTGTTGATGACGACTCCTGTGTTGTGGGTTTTCAAAATCCCACATCGGAAGTTGTAAAGGAGATTGAGGGGTTTGGCCATATATAAAAGAAGGTCAAATCCTTTGTAATAAATTGATGAAGTGAGTGTTTAGCATTCTGAGCTTTGAGAGTTGTAAGCTTAGAAAGTTATATTATTTGGGAGAGTTTGTAATTTTTCCGTTCAAAAATTATTAGTGTGATTTTCCCTCTTTTGTTGATAGGTCGTGGATGTAGGTCTAGTTGAGAAACCGAACCACGTTAAATATTATGTGTCATTTTTCTTTTCTTTCTTTTAAGCTTCCTTTATTATTTTGTTTATGTGGGTTCAAGGAGGATGTGGTGGTAGGCAACTGTACAATTGAAAAAGAAGTGGTGACAAGAAAGTGGAACACTGCACATTACTGTAGCAAGAGGAGGCTACATGTAAGAAAGTGGAACACTGCACATTACTGTAGCAAGAGGAGGCTACATGTAGCAATCAAGGTCTACTGTAGCTTTCAAAATTTGCTGCTGCCGAGTATTCCATTATTCGATGGAAAGACTGATTTTGCAATGTGGCAATATACAATTTTTTGATTATTTGGTGGAATTGGGTTTGGATGTTGCACTATGTGATGAAAAGCCTCCAGAAATTAAAGATGCAGAATGGGAAAAGATTCAAAAGAAAACTGTTAGTATGATCAGAATGTCTTTGGCTCCATAAATAAAGGTGACAATGATAAAGGAGACGTCGCCGAAGAAGATGTGGGACACTCTGGAGAAAGATTATGTCACAAAGACATCAACTAATCGTTTAAATATGAAGATGGATCTTTACTCACTCAAGTTGGAGGAGGGAGGTAATATTGTTGACCACATTAACAGATTTAA
>JAWZTD010000002.1:5811306-5886118 GCA_035221335.1 Echites panduratus | reverse complement strand
TAATATTTATACTCATCAAAACATCAATGAATTACATGGTATTAGTTCAAATTCATTTAATTTTTTAGTAAACAAAGGTAATTATTAAATGTTATTAAAAAAATAAGGATTTGAAAATTCAATTTATTTAAACAAAAAGCAATTAGTTTACCGAACATAAAATAAAATAAATGTATTTGAATTCAAAACACAGAAATATAATTCATTGTATTTGAATCAAGGAAAAGGATATGGCTAATTTAATTAGACATTTTATAAATTAAATATATTTATGAATATTCTTGTTTTTTATGAAATTCAAAGAGAAAATTAATATTTTGAATGAGGAAATTTTATTTATTTATTATGAATAGCTTTATATTATAGGAAATTTAGTGTCTTTTTTTTTTTGGGAAGAAAGTAAAGAGTTTCGAATAAGATGTTTATGAGTCTCTTAAATGACTCATATGATTTTATTATTATTATATATATATATATATATAATATAATGATATCAAACATATATTTTAGATAATAACAATTTATTCTACTATGAATTTATGAATTTTTAAATAATTTTTATGGAAATTTATTGTATTTAGTAAAAACATGTCTAACTTACAAAAAATCACTTGAGATGAATGTATGAGTTGTTAAATTACTTTCAAAATACAAAAAAAAAATGCATTTTAAAGAAAAACAGTTTTGTTTATTATATATTTTATGAATTCATATTTTTCATCTATTTATAAATTTACTTAATATATATTTTAAAAATAAATTAGTTCAAAAACATAAAAGTTATCAAAATAGAAGCACTTAGATTTATTAAATACATAGTGCAAAAAAAGATGTATAAATTGTTGAATGAATTAAAATTATAAAAATATAGAAATTCAACGTCTTTGATTCAATGAAAGGATCGATGTATGAAAAATACATTCTTTTTTTTTTTTTTTTAAGAAAAGTCTGTTCAAGTAGAAGGATAATAATTTAATACTTATTCACGATAATTTATATAATTAAAAAATATTATTATTATTATTTGCTTTAAAAGCCCCATGCAAGTTATGGTTATCTAGTTATAAAGTTTATAAAATTTTACAAAACAACATTCAAAATGTGCTTTCAACAAGCTTCTAAGTAGATTATCATTCATTTAAGAAGTGAAGTGCGGTTTATGAAAAAAATTCCTTTGAAGACACAAGAATTCTCCATACTTGCTTTACTACTCTAATATATACATAAAATTAATACAATTCCTTTTAGTATGTGTCCTCTTTAGAAATATAATAACTAACCATTATCTTAAGAAAGAAGAAATGTTATAGGTATTTTGCTATTCAACTCAAGCAAAACTAGAGTAATATTCCCTCCATCTTTAATTATAAGACGTTTGAGTTCACCATTTTTTTTTTTTGTCTCTGTTATAATCACTAGTTTAAAGTTTCACCACCACCGGTTCAAATTAGTATTTTAAAAAAAAATTAAAAATTCAAAAAATATGAAACACCTTTGTGTAATTTTAAATTAGTTTTAGAAAAAAAATTAATTAAATTCATATGTGTTGATATAGTTTTTTCTTTTCTTATTGAATTTCATTATGATTTATTATAGATATTTTCAAATTAGACTGCATGTCAATTCTTCACTTAAATAAGTAGTATTTAAATGAATACTTTTTGCATTTGGAAATATTATTATTACTTTGAACTATCATTTGGTATATAATAAAGCATAAGTAAAATGTAACCAAAAAATAATTCAATGTGTTATCCGTAGTATGTACAAATTATATCTTTTTTAAAATTCAAATATATATAAAAAAATTAATTTTTCATATTTTCTATTTATATACATTCCTTCTAGAAATCCTTATTCATAAATAGGAAAGAGTCTCGTTTCTGGAATAGTTAAGGATATACACTCAAAAGTCTTGACTCGTTTTTATCTTATTTGATTAGATTTGTATTATTTTGAGATCTCAACCTTTAAATTTAAAATTCACATTCTTGGGATAAAGTTTTGTGTAAAAATTAGTTTCCTAAAAATTTTGAAATATTAGACAATTATTAGCATTTATGTGGAGGACACTTGTTTTCATGCTAACTGTCTTTCTAAAAACTTATGTCTAAAAAATTTTGAAAAATTAGACAAGTTTTCATCTTAGGTTATCTGTTATTCTTTTATATATTAATATAGACTGTTGATAGTTAATTTGATAGATATTTTATGTAATTTTTTTATTATAACTCTTGCTCTCTTCTCTCTTCACACAATAGTTTTTTTTCTTTTTAAATCTTAATGTTCTTTTCAAATAGGAAAAAGGAAAAATAAACTCTAATAAATACAAAAAACCTCGAATTTTAAAGAGAAATTATTTAATTTAAAATTATTTAAAATATAATTCTATTAGATGGGATTATGATTCAAATACTCAGACTACACGATAAATACTTTCTTTCCCGTGTCCTTGCTGGTAAATCTTTCCCTTCTAGTACCTTCATAATAAAATTCCTGTCTCTGATGTTTTGTGCTTTGCTGAAATTAGAAAGTCTACGTCATATAATCCCTTGTCTATTTTGTCTCAAAGGACAATCAAAACTTTGGGTGAAATCACAAACCCATTTATTTAGGTTGCCTTTTAATTTATTTGTCTTTTCAGAAAAGTTTTTGTCCTTTTATTGCCTCATATCCTTTAAAATAGTACTAATATTTCTACGATTATTTATTTATTTATTTATACTAAATGATTTTGTCTCATGTTTGTTTTAAACATCAGAAATAGATGGATAAATTATTATCATAGTTTGAATTAATTTCGAAGTATTATTCTTTTGAAAAACTAATTTTTAAAATTAAAATTCTTAGTTTCCTTCTATAAATTTGAATTTTGAATTTATCTGAACTCGTTGTACCTGGAATCAATTTTGTATTATATTATTTTTTGTGTAGAATTGAATATCTTAATTTTTTTTAGTTATTTGAAAT
Organism: Echites panduratus; assembly: GCA_035221335.1. Lineage (NCBI taxonomy): Eukaryota > Viridiplantae > Streptophyta > Magnoliopsida > Gentianales > Apocynaceae > Echites > Echites panduratus. The sequence goes on along the minus strand of JAWZTD010000002.1, from coordinate 5,883,148 downwards.
TAAATATCACAATTCTTTTTTTTTTAGGCACAACAGCTATATGTGGATACACATATGACCCAACCTAGGAGGATGTTGAAATTCGAGACCTATGGTATTCGAAACCAATTCCTAATTTAGTTAATATTTTATTAAGAGAAATGACATTCTAATATTAAAATTAACGAAGTCAAGATGAAACATTCAATTTCGGACACAAAATATATTATTATGAATGAGATTAAGTGTGCGATAGTTTTTTAGTTTTAGTTTGTTATATTTATTCATTTTAAAGATATATTAATTATTTTAAAAATATATTTTATCGATAAATAAATCTTATACATTGTCAAGTTTTACAATTACTAGAAACAAATTAGGAAGATAGATACTTTTAATCATTGTTTTGTGGACCCGGTCGGACCAGTGAACTGGTCGGTTCGGTCTGAGGGGTAAAATCGAAAATTTTAAAAATCGTTATCTTTTCCGTTAAACTTTATTGAACCAGCCAGTCCAACGGGTCAGAGTTTGGACCTGTCGGTTTTTTTAAAAAAAAATTTTTTTTGGTCAAATTGAAGAAATTAAAAACTACAAACTCCTAATTAAAAATTTTCCTAAGTATAACCTAAATCACTTAATTTTCTTCTTTTATTCTCCAATTTTCATAAAATACCAATAACAAGAAGAAGAAATTAGTTCTTGATATTAAATTTTTTTTCATGAAAATATGTTCTGATACCATTTTAAATTATCTAAATATTAAAATACTTGTTGGAGAAGAATAAATTAGGATTCATTGATAAAGTATATTGTTTTACATTACAAAGATGAATATTATATAAATAACCTAAGCAAGTAATAATATAAAAAGATTAATTTACCTTTAATGAATAAACAACCTAATAAATTATAAGAATTTTAATATATTTTGACCTATAAAATAAATATTTTTAATTATTAAATTAACCGGTTCAATTGAGGTTTGATTACGGTTCAATTATGGTTGAACCACTAAACTGTAAACCACTAACTTTTCCGGTTTGATGACCGGTCCGGTTTTGAAACCATTACTTTTAATCTCTTAACTTTTTTGTTTTTACAAGTTTGATCCAAAACATTTTTTAGTTTTTTTTATTCTCCACAAATATTTTTTGTGACTTTGGCCCATATAGAATTTTTTTTGTCGTGTACCTTTTAGTTTTTTACAAAATTGGTTCAAATGACAAAAAAAAAACATATTTTGAGGAGTTTTTTAATTGGTCAAAAAGGAAATTTTAAGAATTTCATAAGTTATATTGTTATTTTTTTAACCTTGCAACCTTATATTTGAGATAAAGGAAATGCCAACAATAACTTTGTTTTACTCTCATATCTAAGTAGAATATATTATTTTCAATAAAATTCCTCTCAAATATTGAATATCATCTCACAATAAATCATATACATATCAATTTTATATATTCATATTTTACAAACAACTTTTATATATATATGTACAAAATTATATTTGATATATATAATTTTTAAAGAGTTTTTATATACATAAACTTTATATCTTAATTATTTACTTAATTAAACTAAAATTTTCAAATTATAATAATATTGATGGAGAGAAAAAGCATTTATTTATGTCATCGTAGTTGTTGATCCATTTAGAGGATCGTTGGAATCTCATTAATATTGATTGATTTGTTAAGTAAAATTGTAAGTTTAGTTAGTTAGGTACTTAGGTTGTTATTTTTTGATGTATAAATAACACTATTCTATTCCGCAGTTCCATTTCCACCCTCAACGCTTAAGCGCCAATTCTCTTCCCTTCACTATTTCAATTGGTCGAAACAAAAGAAGAAGAAGACGCAGCAGCACTCAAGCCTGAGTTCCTCTTCTCTTGGAGCTACTTCAATCGTTTCCACTCCTGTCTCCGGTAAACTTTTCCCTTTCTTCATTTTCATTCATAGCCTTAGGTGAGATTCTTTAATTCGTTTTGTTTGGTTTGTATGTGTCTCTGCATTTGGCTGATTGGAGGGGTTTTTAAAATTTTTTTATATATTTTAATTAATAAATTTTATATTGAGAAAAATTATTTCTTTTCTGTGAATGATTTGGTTAAATTTTTCTGTCGATTTGAGACTTTGTTTTCCACATTGCCGAACTGATATCAGGATGTCGAGAATTTGTATTAAAAAATGTTAATTCGCTGAATTATTATCTTTGTTTGCATGAAAAATTACAACGGAAGCTTTTCTGGTCATCCCCGGTTCGATATTTTGAATTCTGAATCTGAAGATAAACCGATCGAGTATTTCAGATATTTTCATCCGTTATTCTCAGCTTTGCCTTGCTTCTAGAACGAGAAGATTATTGATGATCTGCATGAAAATTGAGTATTAGGAGATATAGATGGCTTTGGCCTGAAATTTTAATTAAGATGGAGAAAGTTTTATGTTAATGCTCGCAAAGATGTCTATACAATTTGATGCTACTTACAAATCTGTTGGGAAGAAGAATTGCTTTTAATTGATTTTAACTTGTGTGATAGAATAGATATCTAGGTGTGGATTAGCTTGTCTATTTAGATTTTGTGATTTCAGGCTCTGGTTGATTCTTCTATGAACAATTGGTTGTGTGTTGCGAGATGACAAATCCTGTGAATAAATGTCGAGTATGATTGTGTGTTGAGAGACTCTTTGTGAACTCTTTGCTAAAACTCTCCTGTGAAAGTGAGTAGGTACTTTGTGGATATATTTTTCCTGTTGTCGAAGGTTGTGCTTCAGTACCTATTCTACTTTGAAGGTGTTGTGTGAACATGCTATTTTTAGAGATTTTGAGAACTTCTTTGTCAATTTTCGTCATCTATAATTCCATCTCCAATTGCAGAAATCGATGCCTCTCCGGCTCAAGGCTTGTTTTCGTTGCACCGCTGTAAAAGTATTCACCTGGTTTGTCCATTATCTCTTTCCGTTACTTGAGGATTGCTACATACTATATAGTTCAGATTTACTATCTTTTGCATTCTTTACCTGGTCATAGCTTTTTTGTCCAGTCAACAGTTACATTATGTTTTCACAAGGAGGAGTTTTCCATTTTTTCTCTTATAACATATTCATTTGTAGGTGAGGCATGCTCAAGTAACTCACAATGTGCCTGATAGGATAGTTGTCTCATTACAATTGTTTCGTATGATAAGGTTTATCTTGGCTATAGTCCTGATTTGAAAAGGTTGTATACTTTTCTGATTTTCCGGAAACTTTCAGCAATTAGAGAATCTGAAGCATGATCTTTATTCATTTAGTTTATGCTAGCCACTTCTTTGACGGCTTTCTACTTGTTCACAAATTTGATCAAGTGATTGAATGTAGAATCCATTTTTACTTTGGCTTCTAAGGTAGTGCTGATGCATGCATGATAGTCTTGGATTCATTTGTATGTACCTTCTCATTTCTTTACATGATTGATTACAGGAAGCTGCCAAAACAATTTGACCATCGTCTAGGAGAGAATGATTTTCAATTATTCCTTATGTGACATGTGAAGATGTAGGAAGGCTTCATCAAGATAAGTTTTCTGACTTCCATTGACGAAACTAATTGTTTCCTGATATTTAAATTTAGATATATGATTATGGGTTTGAAAAGTTCGTTTTAAGTTACTGTGTTTCCTTTAACACATTGTATGAGTGTAATTTTGCTTTATTAATCTTGGTGGCCTTGCGAGATAGTTGAATTGACGTTGACTTTGGTAAATTTAGTTATATGTGGAGCACTGGAACTATTCAAAATTCAATGTCTTGTTTTTAATTTGGCTTGTCATAGACTTAGAATAAAGGGGACATAATTCAAAAGTGTCAGAAATTAGTAATTTCAATTACTGCTATCCCATAGTCAGGAGCTAGTTTTGTATCTCTATTTCTCTGTCGGAGGCTGTATTTCTTGTCAGAAAGTAAACTTTTCACTTTAGAAAAAAGTGGTAAATAAAGATAATGCATTGTAACACAGAGCAGCACTTGAAGAATGACCTTTCACAATATCAAACTTTGGACATCTTGAGTGATGGTAATTGATAGGTGGTTACATTACATATCAAAATTACTAACATGAATAAAGATGTGGAGGAGCAGAGGTTAAAAACTATTTAGAAGAACAAGAATCCAAAAAGTATCTTCGGAATCAAACTAACAGAAGTCCTGGTTAACGAATTTCAGTTACTACTCAGCTTATGGTTTATCATGGCTCCTTTTTGCTATATGGTTATGAGCTACACTGATTGCAGAATATGAGTAAATTCATATGAGAATCATACCTATGAGCAATTAACTTTGTTTTCTGTCTCATTATACAGAATTTTGATAGGTTTTTTTTTTCTTATTGTTTCACAAGTTCATATACTGGGATCTTTTTTCCGAATGGACTGCTGAAATTGTATCACTTTATAGCCATCATTACTTTTGTGATGAAACTACTGTAGCAGTTTCCAACCTTCCACTCCCTCAAGCACATCAGCGTCATCTCACTTCTTTTGTGTCTCAGTTACACTTTCCTTGTGGTTGGTGCCTGCACTGATGTTGGTCTTTCTTTGACGTCTCAGCTGTTGTCTTTTTCTCCTGCTTCTGTTTAGAGTTTCTATTGTATATGATCAAGAGAATTGAAAACAGGAAATGACATTTAATGTTGCTAATAAACAATTGCCGCATCACTCGAATTGCAGGTGTGTTGGGCACCTAGCGACTTGATCGGCTTGGTCCTTGAGATTCTCGATTATTTCGTATCCGAGGATACGAGAAGAAACGTCTGTACTTAGTTACAAAATTTATTTTGTACACGGCAGGGGGTTCCTTATTTCTAAACGTTGAAAGTCTTTCAGAAAGTCTCATTCGTCAATTTCTTGTAAATGAATTGTTGTACCAGGCAATGCAATTTGTATAGTAATTTCTGTGTAATTTTTAACATAATTTTTTAAAGAAAAAATTACAGTAAATTAGTAAAAGTTCCGAGTAATTTAATTTAGTTCATTTTAAATGGTAGATTTCTATTAAAAGGAATAATTAAAGTTGAGAAAGTGAAATTTAAATTTAATAGGATTATTTATATTATTTAACAGCGTGGAGATCTCCTCCTAGTTAATAATTAAACTGAGGTACTGAAAATATACGTAGTAGGCTCAAGAATCGGTCTCCCTTTTTCTTTTTGGTAACTCGGAAGGATCCACGAGTGTCCCTTGGGTGTACAAATTGCTGAGCTGATGAAAATAAGGACATGTCCTTGAGTCCGTGGACCTTTTCTTCTTGTTGTCTTTTGTCTTCCTGAAATATTTGTTGATGTTCTCCCATTTCTCCTTGCACCTCTTTGCGCTTCTCTTGTATCCCAATTCCAACATCCTCCGTGAGATTCTTTCCCATAGAGGAGGACCACCCTTTGATGATGATGAGGCAATTACATCGGGCGTCTGTAATTTGTTATCAATAATAATATTGTTGTTGAAGTTCACGTTGAGACTGCATCTGAGGTTTATCAGAGCTAGCACTTCATCTCTAGGCCACCTCTTGCGTCCGGGAATATGATCACTCTGACCGCCTAATTTCTCAGTATCCAGGGAAAATTTGGGGAATGAGGAAGGACGAGTAGTAATTGATGATTCTATTGTGACGTTGTTGGGTTGGATCAGCACTGCTTCTTTACTAGTAGTAGTCGTAGTAGAAGAAGACGAATCATTAGGGTTTTTCATCAAATGATCCTCCGCCATAAATAAGGAAGTAGTTTCTTTTTGGGGTACTGCTGGCGATGGTACTATTATTGGATCATGACTAGAATATGATGTGGTTAGGTTTTGATGCGTTTCCAGAAAAGTAGGGTTATTAGTACTAATAACTTGTAGTACTTGGCTTCTTGTTGTGGCATTGATGATGCAGCAGGATTGATCAGCTGGAAAAATTTCAGAAGTCGTACTACAACTTAATAAACCCCCTCCTGCTGCTGCTGATCCATTTGTTGTTACCTTATTAAGGAGGAGGAGATCATCTTGATCATGACGACTGGCAATAATATTCTTCTTCAAGCTCATCTGATCATCCGATGATAATGTAAATTTCTTCAACAAGTCCATGATTTTTGCCTGCCTATCACCTGCAATAGCCTGCTCTTCTGCCTTTCTTTCTATTTCCTTATTCAGCCTATCAATTTCTTGACTCTTCCAAGCTTCCTCTCTTGCAATGCTTTCCTCATCCCTCCTAATCATACCTTCGATCAGCTTCTTATGCAACTCTTCTTGCTGAGCTATAATCTTCTTCACTATAGCTTCGCACAAACCCTTGAACACCTCAAACTTATAATAATTATTAACATTTTTTTTCCTTTTTCTCTTCTTTTCCTTTTCTGCCAATTTTTGATTTTGATCACAAGGCTTCACGACTGCTAAATTTCCTGCACAATCTTCTCCTTCCACGTTGAACTCATCAATCTCTTCTAATTCCTCTTCATCATCTTCTTCTGCCTCTTTCTGATCATGATTTTTCTTCGTCAAATTATGTGTATTTTTCTCTGCACAGACCTCTGGACCGTTATAAAATTCGTCATCATGAAGAAGATCACTGAAAAACCTGTAGTTACTCTTGTTGTAGTAGCTCATGTTGCTAAACAGCCTGCTTTCTTCCTCAAATTTCTCCTTGCATTTTTCAGCACTCCTTTGAAAGCCCACCTCTGCAAGCTTCCTGTATATATTATTATAATGTTAAAATAAATAAACAAGGTCCACGTAAATAGCAATTAATTTTATTGCTCACAAATAATTACTCCCTCCGTCCCATAATATATAAGACGTTAGCCACCATTTCACATAAATTAAAGAATCTTAAATGTAATTATATTATGTCAAAAATACCATTTTTCTCATTCCTCTTTAACTACATTTCCCTTTATTTGTAATAAATGTAAAAGGGAGGGTAAAAATGAAAAAAGCATCACGATGATATATTTATAATTACAAAATTATTTAAATTGTGGAACAAAAGAAAATATCTTAAAATGACTCCTATTTTATTAGGACAAAGTAATAAAATTGCAATGATTGATTATTCAAGGGATATATATATATATATATATATGTGGTATATATAATTAATTTGTTTCATTAAACCTAAGTCCCAGCTGCATCCTACCCACCACCAGTACACCCAGCTCCCCAGTAATTTATCAGCTAGCGAATTTACTAGAAACAGAATGCTGAAAACTTAAGAAACGAATATTATTATTATTATTATTATTATTATTATTATTAGTGATCTTAAAAGGGAGAATCAGAGAGTGGAATTTGATAAAAATTATATAATGTGCACTCAAATATTAATTAGGTAAAAAAACAAAAGTGCTGATTAATACATTGTATTGTGAATATAGGAGTAAGTGCACACAGAGAATGTTGACAAAAAGTCATTTCACTTTTTAGAACGAATCATCTAAATAAATACTAGTAATTCAATAATTTTTTTCTTTCATCATTAAATTATACCATCATCAGAAGATCATGAACGAGCTAAGGATATGTTATGTATATAGATGTCAACATGACGACTGTCTCTGACCTTGAAACATGTTCCCAAGTGAAATCTGGAAACCAATTTTCCAAGCTAGATCTGATCCTCAGCAAGGCAAGGACTTCATCATTTGTCCATGGTTGATCAATTGAATGATCTGTTGCTACTGCTACTAGTGCTACTTCTACTGATCTCTCTCTTTCTCTTTCTAGCACCAAATTTGTTGAAAGTAGTCTGCAGGTACTAATTGCTTCTTCTTCCTTCACTTCACTATCTGCCTTAATGTTCGGTTGCAAACTACTCTGTTGATGGTGAGACGACGACGGTGGAAAGAGTGCTTGAGGAGGGAAGGACTCAAAGCTACCAACAAAGGTTGGTAGTACCGGTGATGATGATACAACTGCAGCCCCGTGGCCGTGATGTGGAAAAGAAATAGGCTGCTGCAGCTGTGAGATTGATGAACTCCTCCTAGAAGCTATGAATTGATGGAATTGGTCTGGTACACCACCACCATCAAACATGGTGTTTAATTTCTTTTGAAATCTGGGTGTGTGTGTGTGTGTGTGTTTTCCTCTTGATTTGCTCCTTTTACATACAAACATACATACATACAATAATGTGCAGTTTGTTGAAAATGGGAGCAGCAAAGCAAACAAAAACCTCACTCTTTTTTATTACAAGTAATTCTTTTTCTCTCTCTTATGCTCTTCATCAAGGAATTTGTCTTTTTTATTGCAGTTGCCCACTCAAAAATGGTGGCAGTGATGGCACAACCCGACATGTGATTGGGAGGTGCAGAGCACGTGGAAGCGACACACGTGGGGTGTGCAGAAGAGAAAAATTTAAAAGTGTTTGGGTTCCACAAGTGCTTCGAATCCTATGCTATGCAAGAGTGATGAATGATGATTGTTGTAATTAACTGCCAGAGATAGATAGATAGCAGCAAGTCACGTGAATGCATGCAGAGAATGGGGACCAAGTATTTATGGCTGGGTTTAGGATATTTTTTTTATACCTGTGCATGGTACGTTATACATATTGCCATCCAGAAAATTTGGATATAAAAATTTGAAATATAGTATTAAATTTTATTATTATAAGTTTAAAATAAATTATATACTATCAATTTAGGCAGGCAGGTTGTAAAATTATTTCTTTAATTTCATTTCTTTCACTATATATATATATATATATATGTGTCTCAACTTGTTTATCAATTTATAATATATAATAATGGACAAAGTAAAAGTGGAACAAAAAGTTTGTAGGAGAGGGGAGATGAGCACTACTTGATTAATTATTATTTACATGTTATAAAACTTCACATATAATCAGCCTTAATTTAATTAAGCCCTCAATATAAGTCAGAAAGAAATTAAATAAAACATTCAGGGAGAGAAAATAGCAAACTGAATCCATACTAAAACCACCCTTGATGAAGGCTTAATGCTCAGGGTAGAGAATTTAAAAAAAAAAAAAAACCTTAAAAAAAGAATGAATAAGAAGATTAATATTGTTCTTCAAGAACAGGAACAAACCAAAAATTGCCATCGGCCGTTAGGTTGTTTTCTTGAATCACTTGACTTGACGAATGAGTCCTCCTGAAAAGACCAAGTCCAAGACCAAGACAACCTTCCAATGGCATATATGTTGTCATCTTTTATTGCACTTAAGTAATGTAATAAATAATACACCAGCATGTACTCTAATATAATTAAATATCCCCCAATCATAGGAAGAAGATATCCATCCAGCTATTAAGGAAGAACGTATGTGTTCTTTCTATTCTAATTAATGGGCTTCAAACAATTTTCTAAATAATTGACGTGAACTCACTCAAACACTGCTTAAATAATAATAATAATAAAATTAGTAGGTTTCAAACAACTTCCTAACACAAGATTGGACACCAAGATCTCAAAATCACTTTATCTTTCTTATTTTGAATAAAGTCATGCAAATCAGACGTACCAGAAGGCATAAAAATATTGTGGGTACAACTTTTTGTCAATGTTTTTAAAATCGTATTGGAAGTAAAATCAGACTGATATAGAGATTAATTAAGATCAAACAGATTGGATCGGATTCAATCAATTTTTTATTTTTTTTTATATTTAATATTAAACTAAATAAGATATCATATGTAAAGTTTTAAAAAATTTTAAATATACTTATAAGAATAAAAGTATATAAACAAAAATATAATTTGATGCAATAATGGTTCTATACTTATTCAGGCTGTAGGTGGGAATTTGAAGGGAATTTGAACCCCACCATCTATAACCTTTATAGTAGAATGTTTTGGTCCGATCCGTTTCAATCGAGTTTTCAAAACAATGCTTTTTCTTCTTATTTTGGCCTAGGGATGACAATGGGACACGTTTTATACGTTTGTCTCCTCAAAGCCTGACCTATCTCATAAAACCCGTCCTTATATGTTCAAGTGATACAATCTATTTAACTCTGCCCCATATTAAAATTAAAGAAAAAATTTTTTAATCAAGAGGAATTGAACCCTTGACTTGACTCTGCCCCATATATTAAAATTAAAGAAAATTTCAAGAGAAATTGAACCTTTGACTTATAAAAAAAATTGAAAGAACTTTTACAAATCATCCACTTTAATTATTATGTAATTTTTACATTTCAAAATATATAATAATATTTTTATAAAACTCCTTATTTATGATATAAATAAATATAATTCAGTCATTAACCCTTCAAGTTATACTTTTTCTAATTCAATACCTTATTTTCATAATACATACAAGATACACTTATCACATAATTTAAACCACAAAAAAAAAAAAAAATCACTCATCAAATTTTGAATTAAATTTAAGCTAATAACATGTAATACCTCTTCCTTATATTTTGAAATATCTTGAATGTCTAATTTTAATTTTGATCACTTCAAACTAGTAATATATTATCTAAAATTTCAGTAAAACAAATTTAATTTCAATAAGTGGATAGAATAATTAAATATATGAATTTATATATAATTTTTTTATAAAATAAAAACATTTTCATATAAAAATTATAAAAACATATAATATCCATTTAGATAGTACGAAATTAAAAATCTGAACATTCAATTCCCAGAAGTTAAAAATGAAAAGTGTCTTTTGAGAATATTACATTATTAATTTTTGATTAAAAAGTATATTGAGTTAATCCCATTCAAAAATATAATTAAAAAATAATAAATTATCTCATTAAAAAATCAATAGAATTAGTTTGCATAGCTAAATATTATATTATACAATATAATATCCTATCAATTATTTAAATTATATATATTCATCTTTGTTTAACATATATATATGCAATAATTAATTTATTTTGATAAAAGAACATATAACATTATATTAAGAAATGTTCTTTAACAATATTATAATAATTACTTTGGTGAAGATAAATAGAAGCATTCTAAATAATAATAATAATAGCTACTATCAATATAGTCGAGGTGCGTACAAGAGTTTTGTTTGGACACTACTTATAAAAAAAAAGACATATTACATGATTTTAAAATTTTAGAGTAATATTTATAATAATTAATTTACCAAGATGTATAATCTATAATAGTATGTCACAAATATTTGAAGAAAAACAATAGTATTTTCTTTATAAATTATAAAATGTTAATAATTCATGTTTTAAAAATATGTTATATCATTCATTTAAAAAATATAGCAATAATTGGGATTGCATAAAAGAATTTAAAATACATAATAAGATTTAAACAATACATTCATTTAATTCAAATATGATTATATTAGTATGCTTAAGTTTTTTAAAGGAAAAGTGTATTTACATTTCATTAAATGAATTAGTTAAAGAATATTTATAGAACTATTTTCACTAAAGTATAAAAATAATAAGTATACAATACAAAAGTAATACATAAAATATAATATTGTATTTTATAGTACCACTATTTTCCCATTAGTTATATAAATTAATGTTTCTAATATACATCTTTAAATTGTCATAATATATATTGATTATATTTTATAGTATTTTTTTAAACTATTGATCTTTAATATATTTAATATTATTAGCATTAGTAATAATATATTAACATGATAGGGCACATTTAGTTAAGATAGGTAAGGATAGGTCAGGACAGGATAAATTACAATGTGTTAGGGCAAGATAGATCAGGTCAAGACAAATCTCTAGGCAAATCCATGACCTGACCTACCCCGACACAGATTATGAAAATTGAAATCCATATCTGTCCCATACTCAAACAGATCAGGTAAAACTTATAATAAACAGATCGAGTCAAATTGAATACCTAGTCAAATCATTTTGCCGTTCTGTTTTGTCCATTTGTGCCAACGGGAGCGCCCTTTTCCAGATTACCTTATTTAAAGGGAAAAAAAGAAGAAGAAAGAAAATCATCTCCGGAAAATAAAGCGGCAAACTCAATCAACAAATTCTTCATTCTGATTCCCGACAGATAATTAGTAGAACACCTGATGAGGGTTGTGATGAACCCTCCACCACAGCCTCAAGGTTGGGCTTGGAGCTTGATTGAGCAAGATTTGCATGAGTCTATTTTTAAAAAAAAAAAATAAAATCTTAAATGAAAAAATATTTTTTTTCACATATATTTATATACTAAACTCTAATAAGATAAAACAAAATAAAAAGTACTTGGTCATTTTTTTAAAAACACAATTAACCATTAATTTAACTATTAGAAACTTAATATTACACTTCATATAGAGTATACTAACCCACTCCATAGCATATTATATATATAGGGAGATGCTATTATGGGCTACGGAGCTCAAATTAATTTGAGCTTCTGTTAAGTTTCTAACGGTCAAAGTTAACGGTCAATTGTCTGTTTTTTTTAAGAAAAAAATAAATTGTTCTATAAAAAAAAAATTTAAAAATTTTTATAAACTAAATCCTATAAAGATAAACTAAACCCTAGGGGTACTTGATTAATTTTTATTATTATTTTTTAAAAAAAAAGATAATTAACCGTTAACTTTGACAGTTAAAAACTTAAGTGAAGCTCAAAACTAATTTGAACTCCGTTGCCCATAATAGCATTTATATATATATATATATATATATACATATATAAAATTGTTATCATAAACAACGAAACTCTAAATTATTTAAAATTCCAACTAAATCTCTAATAGTCAAATTTAACTATAAACTATCTTTTTAAATAAAACATAAAATTTAATCAAATATCCCTAAAATTTAATTTATCTTTTTAAATTTTAATTTATAAAATATATCTAAATTTTTTTATATAATAATTTATTTTTTAAAAATAAATGACAATCATTAAAAACTTAATTAAAACTTTCATAATAACATTACTCTCTCTCTATATATATATATATATATTATATATATATATATATATTTCTATAGATGATTTTTTGAATGTTAGACATTTGGAACATGACATTTATAGAATTCAAATGATTAGGGATTACTTGTTTGTCATGCATGATAGTGACATCAGCCAAGCTGACAGCACGAGGACAATCCAAAGTTATCAATCTAGCCAGCTCACATTTACAATAATTTGAATTTATATACTAAGAATCAAGTCCCAAAGTGTCTGAAGTGTACATTAGCAGGTTCTCTGATCTTCCAAGTGGTCATTCTAAAGGAAAATTTTAGCTTTCCTTCTCCTCCTCGGGGCTCCTGCAAGATAGTTCCAGGGATACTGGGCAGTGATCACTCCCATAAAACCCTGCAAGTAGATCAAATTACATTTTAGACACTATTCTTCAAGAAGAAATCTTGTGAGATTGGCTATGGAAATTCCTTTTCCATTTTGTAGGACGTCAATCCTACAGGATAACCTATTGGCTCTCTGAAGATTTTGCAGAATCATGTACTAGACAACCCAATCGAGTTTCTACTTCTAGTTCTAATTATAGTTGTACGGTTGGTGCCAAATGTTAATTTCTAATGCCAGCAACTTAATGACAAGAAGCCACAGCCGAAAAGCAAATATAGCTATATTCAGATCACTTCTGAAAATACTGCAGGGTTATCCTGTATGACAAAATATGAGATATAACGTTACCATCTAGTTCAATTCCCTGGCCATGCATCTCGCATGAAACAATCCTGTCTTTAAGTTTCTCTGATACAGCGAAATAGTCAATCCTCATCCTCTTCCCTCGGTACCTGAAAGATATATCAGGCATGTATATCAGCATGAGATTAAATTTTTGCACTGAAAGATATGATGGGCGGTTCAAATTTACTTCTAATGTCAATATCAGATTCCATTATGGCCTAATTCATAAAATCTAAAAGAAATGAGAGAAATAGAAGTGTCATGGCTTACTTTCCAACAGGGTTCCCTGACCATGAGAACCCATGTTCCATGTCTTTGTCCTTATGCAGATATCTGTAGGCATCAACTAGCTTCCCCCTGAGACATTGCCATTTCAACTCAGAAATCAGATCATGAGTTCATTTAGTTGAAGTTTCTCAGAGATATTCAACACAAGGATCAATACTAATTGATAGTAGGGGCTCTACAGTAGCATAACAATTTCATGAATTGAGCTTCTTAACATTAAACTTAAAGTCTTATTTGACCTGAAAGCTATCTCTCCTTTGCAATTAAAATAAACTTCAACAGAACAGAACACTGGTGCAGTGTGCAGCTGACTGACTAATGGCTATGCAGCAAATCTTAAAAATATAATGACAACACTTGCACTTCAAGAAACTGCTGGAACTTTAGTCCAACGAGAGAAACTTGCTTGGCACACAAGGGGAGCTATTGGTAGAACTAAAGCCACATTAACCAATATTTTCACTCGTGCTTGAAAAATTTAAAAAGATTCAAACTATTTGCCAATAATGATAATGCTCTGAGTATGCTATTCCTACTTGTAACAATAACTTTAATTCTATGAATCATGTTCTATATTTGGCAATAAAAAAGGTGCCCTATATTTCAATTAGTATCTCCTTCTGTTAGAGCAGATAGATAGTATACAAGATTCCATGTCATAGTCTGCCTCCAGGTTCCAGCACATTAAAACAAGGCTCATGGCTTATAGACGAGAGACTTAAGTCCACTAACACTACAATCATTTCATGAGCTTGTACTTCAACCAGAGACAGATCACTTGTTTAACTACAATCAATGAAGTTGTAACAATATAAAGCTAGTAAGGTCACTGACAGAAATGACACAAACATTTTACATATGCAGAGAAAGAGAGAGAAGAAGTCCGAGAATGTTGGCTATAACTCCTGTTACAAAAGCAAGAGAAACGTTTGAATAAAGAGGAGGGGATCATTGTATTACCGAAACAGCAGCTTATGTCTCAAGAAAAGAAGGTAATATTCGGTTAAGGCATTGGATTATTTATAAATATATATTGGCTTATTCAGACAGATAACAACAGTAAGAAAAGGGCCTCATCATATCAACATCTCAGATAACCTCTTTTAGAGTAGAAAAATAACTTGTGCCAGAAATTACAGCTATCAGTTCTACAAGAACAATCTGAAAATAAACGGAAGTTTACACATACGCTTTCAATATGTTACCAAAGCGCCTTCTCTCATTCAAGGTAAATCCAGGCTGTCCACAATCCTGTATCATGGTAAACGTGCTGGTCAAAGAACAGGTTCTGCAGACTATAAGACAATGCAATAGTGGACAACAGAACTCAAATTATGGAGTGCTCCCATTAAATTTCTAATGGTCAAGACGGTCATAGAAAAAATAAATTCTTTTATAAATTTTTCTTTTTCATAAACTAAATCCTAAAAAAAATAAACTAAACCTTTAAGGTATTTGATCAAATTTTATTTTAATTTTTCTAAAAAAAAATTATTGACCGTTAGAAGCTTAACAAGAGCTCTTCATAATTTAAGATTCGTTGCCCACTGTAGCATTTCTACATATATGTATATATCAATGC
Source organism: Echites panduratus (assembly GCA_035221335.1). NCBI lineage: Eukaryota > Viridiplantae > Streptophyta > Magnoliopsida > Gentianales > Apocynaceae > Echites > Echites panduratus. Next base: position 5,867,698 of record JAWZTD010000002.1, on the reverse strand, counting down.
CAGCTTCAAAATACAAGTGATTTTAAAAGTTTTGCCACTGTAAAGGCACATATCAATAGGCATAGGATCTTGCAAAAGCAATAGATGCCACAAGTCACAAAAAAAATAATAATAATTCAGTTATGTAAACCAAGAATGCATGTTCAGTTTGAAAGGCAACTTTAAATGAAAGGAATAACAATTTCAATTACTTTAAACATGCATTTCCACAATCCTTAATTCTTCAAAACAGGTCAGTGACCCAATTCCTTATGACCTAAATTTTCAGATCAATTTTAATTATGAGATTATCATTACTCTCCTTCAGATATGGCTAAACAATTTCCAAGCTGCTAGGCAGCCACATGAACCAAATAGAATATTTTCTCTGTGCCTAGGGGTTGTAGTACAGATTACCAATTTGTTCTGAGAAAGTAATTCATCAACTACCTTGGTTTAAAAGTAACACAACTTTGTTTGAATGACGAGAAATAGGGAAGAGTGCTAGTTGAATAGATGAAAAAATAAATGTAGAAATAAAATTAATACATCAACTATTATGTTTAGAAACAAAATAGACAGGTTAAAAGAAGGCCATCATAGGAGGTCACCTCTTTATTTGGAGGAATGTAACCATTGAGCTTTGCTGTGCTGAAAAATTCTGGATGACTCACGTCTATATCTTCATGACTGCAATGACCCATAAATAGAAGTTAAGTATCCTAAACAGAAAGAAAATAGAGAGAATAGATAAAACTCAGTGGTGGATTTAATGTTACGGGGATACAGTAATGAAGATAAAAAGGTGATGTTTTTAGCACCAAAAGAAAAATGAGCTAGTCCTAATTGTTTCTTTTTTTTTTTTTTTTTTTTTGCAGCAACAATGATTTGAAAAGGAAAGAAAAATTCTTGGGAAAGCCCAGAGTGCATGTTAGATTCAGGCAAGATGTAATTAAACGATGAGCCTACATTTCTGATACATTAATTAAATTGAACTGTTCTAGAATGAATAAGTAGCACATAAAGAACCATAAGAGGAGACGGACACAAAGCAGGCAAAAAGAGGTACCTCACATTAAGGTCACCACACCAGATAAGAGGTTTATATAAATTTTGCAGAACAAATTCTAACATCTTCTTGTCCCATTTTCTTCTCCTCTGGAAAGAAGATTCTTCCTCTTTCCAACCATTGTTTGGAACATATGTATTCAATACTTGGAGTGATTCAAATTCCGCCAAGATAACACGACCATCAGGTTCATGCTTTGATCCTAGCAATAAGCAAATACAAGCAAGTCTCCTTTGATTATTGCCTTACATTTCAATTAAGCAAAATGTAGAAGCAAAACATCCATAAAACGTCAAACTCCAGAAGATTTCTAGAAAGGATCCAAAGTGCTTTTCCGCTCAATATGGGTGAATTTCACAAAATTTCATAAAAGCAGAAAACTGCAACAACTAAGTGTTATCATTTAAGTTGTTTCACGGCCCAAAGCCATTGTAGGATGTCATCTAAGTCTGCAGTTATATGACTGAACTGAAGAATGGCTGGCAGATGAGTAGTCTGCAATTTGTAGATGCAAGCATACAAGTTTCTCAGTTCAGAAGCACAATTGTTACATCCCCAGATGGGTCAGACTTTTAAGAATGAACCATTCAAAATAGGACCAAAAAGAGACATCATAAGCAATTAACAGGAGACGACAGAGGCAAAAGATGTCCATGATTAAGAAGAATCTTCTTAAAATAAAGCAACAGCGTTAGTGACCTCAGAGAATGTCAGAAGTATTGTAATTTGCTTATAATAGGAGTGATTAGCAGCCAGGAAAGAGATTTTGAATGAGCTGCAGTTAGTCAATCAATTCAATTGTATAATAGCACCTGAATACCGCTTACAAATACTGGTTCTTGGTAAATGGGGCAGAATATTTTGCACAGGAGACTGACTAGCTGAAAGAATAATTATCATCTAACAGTTTAGAACTGGATAATTCTAGGACGTGCGTGTTAATCCAAAAAAGAAGGAAAAGGGATAACAAATCAAGAAATCAAACCTGTGCCTCCAACACAAACTTAAAGATCAATATATGTTGTCTAGATAATATAAAAAAAAAATCAAATATCGCAATAAAGGAGAAAATGATATGTGGATACTTGGAAAAGAGTAGGTATAGAAACCTTGAAATCCAACCAAATCTAGCCTCAAACATGAAAGATCAACATCATCATATAGTTAAAGTTCAAATCAAATACTCCGATAAACAAGCAAAAGAACACTAGTACTTGAGACTACACAAGTATAGGGTGCATGATCAGCTTGGCACTATACATCCTTTGATTGTAATACCTTAAAGCAATAGATTAACATGGGGTGACAATCAGGACACCACCAAGTTCAAATAAAAGGCAGGGGAAAAAAAAGGAATGAACACAACCAAACCTTTTTTATCAAGCGAGAAATAGACCTTCTGTGGTTCAAAACACTTTTTTATCAACAATGCAGTTCCAGCATATTTTGAATCAGAAAGAGACCACCAAACATTATAATTTCCGAAGGGTGGACTTGATAAGGCACGCATCACAATCTAGACCATCAGAGTCAAACAAACAAGTAAAATGTGAAAATCTGTAATTTCATGAAATCAACTGATAGATAAATAAGGCTTACAGGAGTACTCATGAACAAAATATGCACTAACGATATTCTTGCACTATTTCCTTTATTTATTCAAAAGATATGAGTAGCATGAGAAAATTCATAATAAGATGAAATCGACTAATAGATAAAAAAAGGGTTACCAGTCGACTGACGAGTAAAGTATGAACTGATCATATTCTTGTGCTATTACCTTAATATTAATTAAAATGTATGGATAAAAAATTGTTTAAGACATTTAGGATGGATTCAGCATCACCTACCAGATTTTATGAAACTATTACAAAAAGCAATTGAACAATTAACCATTAAGAATCTTTGCTAAAAGAATTACCTCTTCCATTTTCTCTTTAGATATCAAGCTGTCAAGTTTAGTATCAATGTTTTTATCCCTATTAGAAGAATAGACTTCAACGATCTATCGACAAAATGTAAGGAGATCGAAAGTTGATTAATTAAATTTCCAACGAGTGATAATCTCCTATCAATTAGAAATAAAATTTAATCTAATTGAAGAAACAGTTATGGCCCTATATCCTAAACTAAGTCCTCTCTAGATCCTTCCAAAATGTGAAACCTCGATAGAAGAACATCAAGAACAATATTTCTGAGAAATCCAATTTTGGCATCAATTAATAGAGTGAATGATCACTTGCATTTTGATACATTCATTAGTTTCATTCTTAAATGAGCAAGTTGGATAATGAATAAACATACTTCCAGATGAACTTAATGTTTAGCTCATCCGATATAAATGCCAGAATTTTGACATCCAATAACCACATTGGATGTTGAAAGATCAAATCAATAATAGAAGGAACAATCTTATCTGAAAGAGAGAACAACTTTACCAACTTTTCATCACGTGAAGAACCGGTGTCATCTTTCATCTCTCTTGGATTTTTAGGTGCACCCTTGATGCCTGCTGCTGGCATCCTCACTTCCTAATACAGCCAGAGGTGTTAGAACAATTTCTCACAGTTCTAAAGCAAACAAATTTGGTAACATGACATAAAGCAACAGAATACATCCAGGTAAGAAAATCAAATGCTAAGGCAGGAGGAATAAGACAAAAGAACAGTGAAAACAGAAGAGTAACAAGGTGACTGGCTGAAACTTTTTTTCTTTCACTTATGTGGATAGAAATGTCAAAAAAGAAGAGCAACCATCAAAGGAAAGAAACTATGAAATTACACACAAATTTTGCTCTGCATAAAACTAATGAAAGAAGATGAATAGTCAAATAATGCTTTGTAGTTAAAAAATAAAAATAGCAATCCTTAAAAAGGGTGGGTATGGGTTTCTTTGGTACTAAACAAATAGAGAAGCATGAAGATCTCCTAAACATGATTATTTTTCACAGTTTTACCAAGAACTCAAACAATAAGAGCATAGGCTTCTACTCCGTCTAAATAAAATTATCACCCAACAAAACATTCAGGGAAAGGCAATTCCTTCAAACCAAATCCTTAAATCTATTCACCAGTTTGTCACTGACAAAATTCCCAAGTCAAATATGACAGTTATTGAGTCAATCTTCATTAGAACTTACTGCAACTTTCAGACTTTTCCAAGTGCTGAAGGCAATGCAAGACATGACCAAATTAATTTAGGCTTTATGCTTGCCATTCATAGTTATATATACTGATTGTTTTCTAAGGTATTCTGGTCCCTTCCATTTATTTTATATTCATAATGATCTATACCGAAACCCACCACCAAAATAAACTAAAAAGGATTTATTCTATCACTAGAACGTAATCCATCCGTGCAAACAAAAAAGAAGAAAAAAAGTGAATTGAATAAAAAAGGGTGAAGAACAATGAAGTTTCCTGGATCTTCTTAATAGCAAGCTACAAGCTTACAGACACTTTCCAATAACAATCATGTCATAGAAATATCATTCTTCCAAACCTTTCAATGTGCATTGAAGTAACTCAGAATCAAGAACAGAAACAGACTATCAAAGCTATGATAATTAGCGCAGTATGTGCTGCCAACCAGTTCAAACTCGAAACAAAACACGCTCTGCAGAAGTAGCAGCCAACTGATCAAACTCATTAACATCCAACGCAAAACATCATTTTTGACACCTAATTTCCACTTTCCTTTCCATTAGTGCCTCAAACACAGTACCACAGAATAAAAGAAACCAACTTATCCTTCAATCCGAGAATTAAAAGTCGATGAGCCCAAATAAAATCTCATTGTCAGAAAAAACAACAAATACATGCAAAGGGGAAAATATTTAAAAAATAAATAAATATGCTAGGTTTAACATGAAATTAAAATATATATATATATATATATATATATATATAAAACCCGACATTACGTTCACCTGTATAGCAATGACGTCGGGGTCAAGATTCTCCACGAACTTAGTGAACTCAGGCCAGTTATTTTTAATTCTGAGCAGAATACTGTTGGCATTCCAAGTCAAGAACTTCGAAGGCTCTCTGTTTTTGTCTTCTTTCCCATTTTCTAAAGCAGATTCTCCAGATTTTTCACTCTCTTTCGCTGAAGGTGACACATTTGGTTTCTTGGAAGAACCCTCCTTCTCTATTGGTTTGAAGAATCTCTTCATCTCGACCCAACTCCCCAATTCTGTACGGATTATTGGTTTCTCGGTATATTTGAATACCAAAACCCCAGACCATTATGATTTATGAATTTTCAATTTTCTAGATACTACCAGTCTACTCCTCCTTTAGTATTTATTTATTTTTTAGTTTTGTCGGAGAAATCAAGTTTGAATTTATTAAAAGATGATTCTTTAAAAATATACTAATATTATAATAAAAGCTAAAAATTATTTATTAAATTTATTTTAAAAGATTTTTTTTACGGAGAAGCTGTTTTTAATGAAATTATATTCCGCGAACATACCTTTTAAAAGAAAATGAAAAGTTCTTTTTAAAATATATTATTTTTTTATACATTCATTTATTATTTAAAAAATTCTTTTATATTTTAAATAAGTTTTTATTTATTATTTGGTCTAACTTTTACTTAAAATAATTTTAATTTAAGTTAAACGAGCACTTAGAATGTTCAAATTTATAATTAATAAATATTTTATTCTTAACAAAATGAAATGTTTATATTTATTTATGAGTTATATAAATATTTATATTATATCTTATTCTTTTAATGAAATTTAACTAGTTTGTAAACACACACAATATGGAGTAACTTGTCCGTATTTAATTGAAAATTTTTGTTGTAGTATAAAAATATATAGGTAAAATATTAAAAGTCTTTTTGTATAAATTCATCATCTCATATATTTATTTAATTACATTTTGAAAAATGAAAAATGTCCAATTAATTAGAAATATTATTTAATAACAAGAATTAGTATTATTCTAATAAGAATTAGTATTATTCTATCTTTAGTGAATTTATTACTACTGACAATATAATTGAGGTGCTGAATTAGCTTGACTCAGACAACACTTGTAAATAATAATAATAATAATAATAATAATTCTTTTGTATAAAAAGAAAAGAAAAGGTCCAATGAATAAGGATTATTCATTAAATTAAATAAAGATTTTTAGTTATATCCTTTAAAAATATAATTTTTCATGATATATAATTATTTTTTTATTATTTTTGTATTATAAAAAATGAGGTAAAATATGTAAAGTGAATTCATTTATATTATAATATTTATTATATAATTTATTAAATTTTTTAATTTAAAAATTTAAAAGAATAAAGGTGAAGTGGCATGTTTAAGATTTCATAATGAAGAAAAAACTAATGTTTTTTCAAGATTGAAAGCTTTTTTTATATAAATATATATTTAATTGATGGATTTTTATTTAAAATGTTGACTCCTAAAGAATCTTATCCTATGGTTACAGTTTAAATTAATCAACTCATGATGGACTTTGTTTTATTTCTTTTTATATACCATTAAAATTTTACCTTTTCATATGTTATATCTACTTTAATTTACTTAAACTTTTGAGTCATCTGTCACTCTTATATTATCTTTAATCATTTATTATGGTTAAAATAAGATAAAAATCATAATAAATAATAAGGTAGTATTTGGCACATATTATGATAATCTTTAGTATTATAATTTGCTCTCTAGGAAGCCCTTTGAGAACCTTGTTTTATTTTGTGGTTTATTTAGTAGCAATTTTGATTCTTGACATCATATCACTAAAGGGATTGTAATTCTTTAGAAAAGGCTCATGATCTTAAAGGTCTAGAATAACTCCAGCCATTTGAATTATTACGATGGGTTTAATAAAGTCCACTAAAAAACTCATAACAAAGGTTTCAATCAGATAGCTTACAGGGCTTGAAAATCTCATCTCACTTCAATAGCAAATCATATGCTATCTCGTTGGAAGATGAATACTAAGAAAGCATTCTCGAACCGAGAAATATGTTTTAACACAATATCCGCATTTTAATGCATGTACAATACTCATTTAATGTGAATCCATACAAAGCATTTTGGAGTTTAATTACATCATAACAGTCACCTTATTTATTGGAAATTCAGGTACCTATTAAGTCTTTATAGATAAAGAAGTACGGCTTACCAACTAATCACATGGAAAGGCCTTAATAATAACAAAAGTACCTGCTATTTTCTCCTATAAATAGGGCATCAAAGCATATAAGTGACTATCTTCTTCTTCTACGTTATAAAAGTTGCTTTACAATTCTCGAGAAATTTATTAACTTGATCATTGAAGTGTTATCATGAGATAATTTCCGTATTCATCTTGATTTTGCATCAAAGTCCATATTATTTCTTTCCATCTCCATGATGCCCAAAATCATTCACTGAATTCTCGTGCATCTTCAATCACTAACATAATCATTTCTTATATTGTTAAGATTATTCGATGGGACATTAAACTTTGTAACATTCTCAATTATAATATAAGTTTATTTTACCATAGTTTGGATGAATTCTAGAATACAACATGCATATTCAGGATTTTTCTATCAAATTTATTCTCTTGGCACACAACTAAAACTTTAGAATTATTAATAAGTACTCCTAAAGTTTCAAATAAATGAACATTAAAAATTAATCAAGTTCTTGTAATAGTTCATTGTATATTGTAATTTTAAAGTAAAATCTTTGTGAGATAAAAACACCATACTATTCTTGTGAGATTTTATAATAGTTCATTGTACATTGTACCATTCTTTGCTTTGCCTATACAAAACATTTAAAAATAAAATCTTTATGAGTTAAAAGTATATTTTGTTGGTCGTAATAAAACAATCTCCATAAATATAAGGATTTGGTAGGGTTAAGGAGCTAATTCAGTATATTTCAGCAGCAATTATTGAGAGTGCTTAGAAATGTTGTGTGATTTAGGAATGATTGAACTAACATCATTCTACAGATCATCTTGAAAATTTTTTAAAAACTAATAAGTTGGTTAATAAAACTTTATATTAAAACTTTATTTATTTTTTTAAAAATAAAATGTTCAATTCAAACAATTTAAAATGGAAATATGAACCTTTAAATTGGGAAGGAGTGTGTTTTCTATAATATAGACATTTTCTTTTTTCCAGAAATGATTTCTTTTCTTTTCCCATCTTTTAATTTCTGGATCAAAATTCCTTTTTTTTTTTTGTTCATCCGTTTTGGAAATTCAACTGGAAAGTTCGACCATATACTTTCCTGAATCAAAGCGTCCTTTTTTGGAAATTCAACGAAGATGGAGCCGCAAATATTTGAAGGTCAATTGAGAAAGAAGACCACGAGGCGGTGATATATGCAATTCGTCATTTGTTTGCTAACGTCAGCCATAACGACGACCACTACATATTGTATCAAAGAAAACAAGTGGGGGTTGGTGTATTTCTTTTACTCCCCCGTACTTAAGTCTCTTCGAGTCACCATAATAGTTGGGTATTGTCCTAGTGACAAGCACATTGGTATATTCTGATTGAGGTTTTGATTTCGAGTTCTCTTATCAGTATGGTAGAATTATGTCTCCATAAAAAATCTTTCGGGATTTCTGCAAAAAAAAAAAAAACAAGTGGGGGACAAGAAGGAGTGATTAAGTTGACAAATATTATACATTTAAGATTTTTTTTATGTGAGGTTTCCTTGTATATATAAGTGGACAAGTTAAGTACGAACCGAAGGATTAAGGAGTATAAGATTTACCTTCTCTAAAATTTTGAAGACGGAGTTTTAAGGGTTTATGATTAGTCCGTATAAGTCAGAATAGCTAATGTATAATAATAATAATAATAATAATAAATTAAAAGGGGAAAAATGTTTTCTAATTTTATTTTATTTTAGTTTATTTGCATATTTAAATTCTTTATTATCCTTTCGAAAATTTTGAAATTGAAATTGATTAAGACAAAAGTTTCATTAGTAATTAAGTTAAAAGGATAAAGCAATAAATTTATAAAAGTTTAATGCATTTTTTTTTATTATTCAAAGATTAAAGTGAGATATTACTTTTTAGATTGATAAAGTTATTATTATCTCCGATAAGAATTGAATGTCTCATTTTTTCATTTTGAGTTCTTTGAAATTAAATGTCTGATTTTCTTGTTTAGTTAAACTTTTATTCCCTCTATCTCAAAATATAAGTCATTTTAGCCTCATTTGAGTGTCCCGCAATATAAGTCATTTTATAATTTACAGTGCATATTTATTATTTTTTTCACCTTTACCCCCTATTTAATATCCTATTTTATTTATTTGAATAAATACAATCACAGTTATAAATACATAAATTGTTAATTTCATCCCTAAACTATTTTTGACTTTTAACTAGTTTCTTGATTTTTTTTCTTTAACTTTATGAGTCTCCAAACTTTTTTTTTTATTTGTTGGGTAGGATCTTTTATTAGTTCTACATGTCATTTTTTTTTCGGTCAAAGGACCTATGTGCAATTTAAAAATATGCTTAGGGACCTAAAATGTTTTTTTAAAAAAAAAAAAAAATTGAGGACCAATATTGCAAGTTAAAATATTTTCAATATGAAATTAGCAAATTTGTTTAATAAAATTGAAAATTTTGTAACAACATTTAATATTCAAAAAGTTTCATTTACCCACATTTAGTGTTATGATGATTGTTCAAATGAGTTTATTTTTAAAATAAGCACTTCACTATAAAAAATCATTTGATTTGAATTTTTTAAAAATGAAAAGAAATAATAAACATTTAGACTGTATTTAAATCAAATTATTCAATATTTTTTCTCAAACTTTTTTTTTTTGAAAATTTTTTTTATATATAATTTTTTTTATTGTTCACTATTCTTTCTATTTTTGTTTTGTTTTATCTTTCACTTATTTTATTTTCTTTCTTTCTCTCATTGCTTTATTTTCAAAATAAATAATTTACACTTAGTTCAACTTAAATATATTATAACTTATTAATAAAAATAATATTCAAATATTTAAAAGTAGTTTTAAATTAAATGTATCTAAATGACTACATTCAAATAAGAAATATTTTAATTTAGAATATAAGGTTTTTTTTATAAAAATTTACTTAATCATGAGAAATCGATTAGCATTTAATTTACTAAATATATAATATAGCTAATAGTTTATATTCCGACAAATAGGTGAATTTTATCCTTAAACTATTAAAAATCATTAATCTTTTTTTTTTAACATTTTAGACCCCTAAAGATTTATAAATTGTAACATAAATCCTTTTGACTGGAAATATGACTTGAAGAACATGTAAAACGATCTATTGTATAAATCAAAAAATATTTGGTTAACTAAAAAGTTAAGATAAAAAATTTATGACATATGTTAAATGTCAAAAATAGTTTAAGGATGAAATTCATTAATTTTGTCTTACAAATATGAGAGATAAGAGAAATTTTAGATACAATATTTATTTATTTATTATTTCTTAATTCATATAAAATATCAATTAACGAATTATTATAGAACGAAGATAATATTAAAAAAAATTAGACAACATCCTCTAAATTAACTTAATCAAAATATTTTTAGGGTGTGATTAGATACACCATCCTTTTGAATGATATCATCAAATCCCGTAAAATGCATATTTAAATTGAGATTTATTTTTCACTTAAAAATAAAAAAATTTTTTGAAACTAAATTAAATGAGATAGATTAATTTTTTTTAAATTTTTAAATAAAAAAACCAATTCTAATTGATACATATATTTTTTATATATTAATAAATATAAAATGATGGTTAAAAATTGAATATTCAATCACACCCTTAATATACATAAACATGCGCTTTAAAATAAGATATTAAAGGGCAATGTATTATTACGTATAATAAAGTCCCTGTCAAGTAGACCGCAGGATAGGCACTCCATCATTGACAGCGAATACAAAATTGTACTCCAACGGAATTAAAAATATTAAAGTAGCAAGTTGTCAATTTGCTAAAGACCCTAAGTAATAATTATAAGAATACAATCAAATTTTAACTTATTTCCTTTTTGTCATATTAGCAAAAAAAAAAAAAAAAAAAAAAAAAAAAAAAGAAAAGGGAGAAAAAAAAAATTCTTTTGTCGTTATCTCTCCTACGTATTTGACAAACACATTTATCTATCTATATTTTTTAATTAATTAATTATTCATTTTTAAACAGTTATCTTTTCTATATTTATTAATTGTCAAGATGAAAACATTTGTGAATCCGGTGTCAACATCTTCTCTTGAAGGAACCAAAATCTCAGAACTAAAGAGTTTGCTTTCTCTCTTCTCTTATCTTCACGAACCAAAAGAGAAAAAAAAAGAAAAAAACTGAATTCTCTGCTTCATTCTTCCTGAAGGGACGAATATTATTTTTATATTTTTAATAAAAGCAAATGCAATGGAAGGAATAAAAATAGTATTATTAATATTATTGACAATATCTTTACTAAAAATATTAAAAAAAGAAATCAATTTTCTAGAAAAATCTCTAATTGACTTTTGATTAATGTTTTCTTCTAAAAAGTTGTTTATAAAGGTGAAGCATTTTAAACATAAAAATGCAAAATTTATAAAGGTGGAGGGAGTATTTTAAATCTATTTAGCCGCCAAATATTCATAATTCATCTGCTTATATAATAAAATATAAATAACAAAATACTATTAATATGACGGAAAACAGCCAATTCCATGTAATGAACAGGGTTCAAAGTCAAAGTCCAACCTCCTCTTCCGCATCGGCGCCCAGCAGCCTCGCCGACGGCGGCTCTTATTCTACTACCCCTATTTAAGCCCTAGCCAATATCTTTTAGCTTTTTCACTCATAATCATCTCTCCGATAATCATCTCTCCGATCACCACAATCATATTCATCACTTTAAACTGAACTAGAGAAGATCAACAATGGCATCAGCAATAGGAGGAGGTGCAGCTGTGATCAATGTGGCTGCTATCTGCGGTTCGCTTCGCAAAGCTTCATACAATCGGGGCCTCATCCGAGCAGGTATAACCGTCAACTGTGTACTCGATGTGTGTGTGTAATATTTGATTTTGGTGGTGTTTTGTGGTTTATTTTATTTTATTTATTTTTTGCAGCGATTGATCTTTCGAAGGAGATTGAGGGGCTCAACATAGAATACGTAGACATATCGCCCTTGCCATTTGTGAATACTGACCTAGAGGTGAATGGGACTTTTCCTCCTGAAGTGGAGTCGTTTCGCCAGAAGATTCTCAAGGCTGATTGTGTTCTCTTTGCGTCTCCCGAGTACAATTATTCTGTCACTGGTATTAAACCAGAACCATTATTTTTTCCTTTTAATTTCATTGCATTACATGGCTTTAGATATTTTGTGGGCCTTATATATTTCAGAAAATTTGAGGATGCTTATTATTGCTGTTTTTCCTAAGAATTCAATAATTTTTCAAATTGCTTCTTACCTGCAGTGTACTTGTGCGTAATGGTGGTTTGGACCTGTTCTATCTTTTTTTCTTTTTTTTCCTGGATGGAAGCCTCATCATGGATTGTCTCACTGTAATTAGATATATTCTTGCACCATATTTTTGACTGTTATATTGTTAAACTCATCTCGTTTTTCTTTAGAAAGATGAGAAGGGTAAATGCCTCTTTGATGGATGTAGTACGCTGCAAGCTTTTTGAATTGGACCGTTTGGTTTCAGCATAATAAATTGATTAGAAACAAGGAAAAGAAACAAGAAAGCTAATGGGAGGGTATCAGTCAGAAATAGCATAATAATGGATTAAAATGTTACATGATTTCACTTCAGGACTTCATGAAGAATCCTGGAACTTGTTTTTCTCTTCTGGTACTAAGACATGAAGATAGTTTTTAGAAATTGAAGAGAAAGAGGAAGCAAAGAAGATTTCTGATTGGGAACTTCTTTGTGTAGCTTCACAGAATATGGTACTTTGCAATTCTCGCAAGAAACTTTGATAAAATGCTTCCATTTGAGAAATTTGTCTAGTTATTGCCTATTGTGAAAACTATGTCAATCTCGCCGTGTTATTGGTACTCAAATTGCATATTTTTGCTGAAACCGTGTCGATGCTTCCCTGTTGAAGGATTATTTAAGCTGACTGTGAGAATGATCTACAAACACTATAAGCATGCTTTGGTTTTGTGTATGGTTAGAGGGGGTTTATATTAAGAAGCAAGCTATTTTCTTTTAACCTGTTTCAGAAATATCTTATACAGGTTCAAATGTCAGGATTTCCAAATCTCATTTTAAAAATATCAGTTCCCGACAATTTGTCAAGATGACAATCTTTATAATCTTGGGGATGAATTTCCCTGCTTGTCAAAATAAAACTCTTTCGTTAGATGCTCTCATGTCAAATTTCTGAATTTCTTCTTCTTCTTTCTTCCAGCACCTTTGAAGAATGCGGTTGATTGGGCATCTCGATCTCCAAATGTTTGGGCTGATAAAGCTGCTGCAGTTGTTAGTGCTGGAGGAGGTTTTGGTGGGGGTCGATCACAGTATCATCTCCGTCAGACTGGTGTTTTCCTTAACCTTCATTTCATCAATACACCTGAGCTTTTTGTTCAGGCCTTTCAACCACCTACCAAGTTTGACGATGATGGCAACCTGGTGGATGCTGCTACAAGAGACAGGTTAAAGAGGGTCCTATTGTCCCTGCAAGCTTTCACTCTGCGTCTCCAGGGCAAGTCCAACTAGTTTTAAACCGACCATTTGAGTTGAATTTTGTCATTTCCTTGAAGTTGTGAAAATCGTTATACCTTATATGCACTGGCATGTGAACCATCTCCAGATTATTGGAAATTTATTATGTATTTTGATTGGATAGTGTTAATTTCTGTATTCCATTTGTGGTTAGAGTCAAGTTTGTAATTGTAATGATTCTTCCCCGTTCATGTCTCATAAGAAAGTTATAGTGAAACAAGTGGCAGTGTCCGAAGTCCAATAAAGCATTTGAAGAGTATTTGATAAAATAAAATCTGTCCATTTTTTCGATATTGTGATCTTAAAATTTCTTTTTTCTCCTCATGTATAAAAAAACCTCCTATATTATTATAAGTCAATATCATTTTTTCTTAATAAAATGTAAACAAAAAATAAAAAAATATATTGAATATGCTGACCTGATATCCTTTACTCATTAAATAAGACTTTGATTTTGATCTGATATCCTTTACTCATTAAAGAAGATCTTGATTTAAGTAGATTATATCTTACGCAATAATCGAATAGATTTCAAATCTAATATTTTAATAATCAAATTTTTATACAAAACTAGCCTTTCCAAGCCCGTTTTGTATTGTCTACACCCCTGACTTTTGAAAACTATGCCTTGGTTGCATTTTATATGAATGGTCACTAAGGTACTGTTTGATAATGTGTCCGAATCAAACATGTGCTCTAACTTTTACTTTTGATAGCTTTTTTCGGAATCCTACACCAGAATTACTTACTCTATTTAATAGAAAAATATAGAGAATCAATGGTAAAACTTTTTGCATACATGGACGTAAATTATAAAATTAAAAAAATAGCGAATGAAATTTTATATTAAAATTTTTTTATTTTTTTTAAAATAAAAGTTTAATTCGAATAATTTAAAATAAAAATAAAAATATTTAATTACGAAAGGAGTGTATTTCCTATAACATATACATTTTCTTATTCCAGAAATGATATCTTTTCTTTTCCCATATTTAAATTTGTGGATCAAAATTCCCCTTTCTTCATCTTTTTGGAAATTCAACTGGAAAGTTTGACTATATACTTTCCTCAATCAAAACGTCCATTTCTGGAAATTCAATGAAGTTGGAGCAGCAAATATTTGAAGGTCAATTGAGAAAGAAGATGACGGGGCGGTGATATCTGCAATGCGTCATTTATTTGCTTACTTCAGCCATAACGAAACCTACTACAAATTGTATCGAGGAAAACAAGAGAAAAAACAGTGTTCCCCAATTTTATTTTATTTTCATATTTTAATACTTTATTATCCTTTCGAAATTATTGAAATTGAAATCTATTAAAACAAAAGTTTCATTATTAATTAAGTTAAAAGGATCAAGGAATAAATTTATCAAAGTTTAATGCTTGTTTTTTTATTATTTAAAGATTAAAATGAGATATTCATTATTAGATTAATAAAGATAGTATTCTTTCTTATCGAACTTAGATGTCCCATTTTTTATTTTGAGTGATTTGGAAAAATGTCTCATTTTCTTATTTAGTTAAACTTTTACCCCATGTCTCAAAATAAAGGTCATTTTAGTCTAGTATTCCACAATATAAATTATTTTATAATAAACAATGCCTATTTATTATTATTTTTATTCTTACTATCCATTTAATAATATCATCTTTCATTTATTGTTAATAAATATAATTATAGCTATAAATAGACAAATTGATGAATTTAATCATTAAAAATTATTTTCAACTTTCAACACAGGCCCTGAATTTTTTTTTTAACTTTTTGGTCTCCAACATTTTTTTTATTTGTATGATAGGACATTTTACCATTTCTACAGGTCATTTTTTTCTGGTTAAATAACTTATATTACAACTCGAAAAATGTTTAAGAACCTAAAATATTTTAAAAAAAGATTGAGGACCAACATTGGGAGTTAAAATAGTTTCAGGATTAAATTCACCAATTTATTTAACAAATTAAAATAATGATTAACTCCTTATATTATATTATGATATGAAGATATATTTTAAAATTAATTAAATCAAATATTTTTTTAATATATATATATATATATCTATATGTCGAAATGACATATTAATTATGGATGGAAAGAGTCTATGTCAACTAGATTGAACACTCCATCATTGACAACGATTATAAAATTGTGCTCCAACAAAATTAAAAATATTAAAGAATTATCAAGATTCCAACGAGTATTTGATAAACATTTATATATTTAGTAATTATCAAGATGCCAATTTCTCAATTCGATGCCTATATCTTCTTTTGAACGAACCAAAATCGTAGTGCTAAGGAGTTTGCTTTACCTCTTCTCCAGTCTTATCAAATCGAAAAGAGAAAAAAACTGAATGCTCTGCTTCCTTCTTATTATTTTTATATTATTAATAAAAACAAATACAATGGAAGGAATAAAATATTATTGATAATATCTTTACTAAAAATATTAAAAATAATCAATTTTCTATAAAAATCCCTAATTGACTTTTGATTAATCTTTTCCTCTGAAAAGTTGTTTATATTCCTAAACCTCCCACTGAAAATAAAAAGAATAAAAAAAAGTTTGTTCACAAAAATTGACCATATTTTTATTAAATCGAATAATTAAAGAAGAAAATCATTTTAACAATTAGTATTTGAAAATTTCTTTTTCTATTTTTTTAAAAAAGAATTTATTGTGAAATTTCAATTCAGTCGTCATAAAAGTGCATCTTTTCAGAATAAAATTGGTTGTTAATGTAATAAGAAACTGCACTCATATTGGGCCTCGGCATGGTTTTGCTAGTTTATTTTAGGAAAAATCTCCTTTTTCTAAGTTATATAATATTTTTTATTTAATCATATAGGTTTATTTTTATTTTATTTTTTATATATTTTAGAATATTTTTTCATGTGATCAGATTAGTTCTTTTTGTCTGTTTTTTATATTTTCAGACAAATTAAATCATTTTTTTCAACTCCTAAAGGTATTTTAATATATTCAATGTATTAATCTCTTCTAATCGATTTAAATAAAAAAATTCAATCACATCTTCATTTACAATCCAATTTTGATCAACATTGTTTTATTACAACTAGGGGTGTAAATAAAATGGGGCTAAAATTTTTTTAATTTAAATCAATTAGGATTATTTAATACATTGAACGGGTTAAAATACAGTTAGGGGTTGAAAAAGAAATGATTTATTCTATTTGAAAATATAAAAAATAGGCGAAAAGAATCTATCTATTTATATGAAAAATGTTGTAAGATGAAAAAAGATAAAATAAAAATTATATATCTACAAGATTAAATAAAAAATGTTATAAGATTAAAAAAAAATTTTTGCATCTATTTTATAAAGGTCGAGGATTTTAAACATAAAAATGCAAAATTTATAAGGGTGGAGGGAGTATTTTAAATCTATTTAGCCGCCAAATATTCATAATACATCTGCTTATATAATACAATATAAATATAGTTATAAATGTGTATATGTATGTAAATGCGAGGGAGGGATCAAACCTAGGACTTGATACAAGCTACCTCCCCTGACCACAAGCTACATAGTACAGACTATTAATTGTCGGAAGGCTGCGAATGCCACGTAAGGACAGAGTTCAAAGTCAAGGTCCGATCCCTTCCTCCGCATCCAAGCTCAGCCTTGCCTTATCTTTTAGCTTCTTCACTAATAGTCATCTCTCCTATCACCAATCATATTCATCACTTTAAACTGAACTAGAGAAGATCACAAATGGCATCAGCAATAGGAGGAGGTGCAGCTGTGATCAATGTGGCTGCTCTCTGCGGTTCGCTTCGCAAAACTTCGAATAATCGGGCCTCATCCGAGCAGGTATATAACCGTAAACTGTGTACTCGATATGTGTATGTAATCTTTGATTTTGGTGGTGTTTTATTTATTTATTGCAGCAATTGATATTTCGAAGGAGATTGAGGGGCTCAACATAGAACACGTAGACATATCGCCATTGCCATTTGTGAACACTGACCTAGAGGTGAATGGGACTTTTCCACCTGAAGTGAAGTCGTTTCGGCAGAACATTCTCTGATTGTGTTCTCTTTGCGTCTCCCGAGTACAATTATTCTGTCACTGGTATTAAACCAAAACCATTTTTTTTCCTTTTAATGTTCTGGTTGAGGTTTCATTACCTTACATGGCTTTAGATATTTGGTGGGTGTTGTATATTTCAGAAAATTGGAGGTTGCATATCATTGCTGTTTTTCTAAGAATTCAATAATTTTTCAAATTGCGTCTTACCTGCAGTGTATTTGTGTGTAATGGTGGTTTGGACCTGTTCTATCTTCTTTTTTTCCTGGACGGAAGCCTCATCATGGATTGTCTCACTGTAATTAGATATATTCTTGCACCATATTTTGATTTTTATATTAAGAATGATCTACAATAGAAGCATACTTTGGTTTGTTCGAGTTAGAGGGGGTTATATTGAGAAGCAAGCTATTTACTTTTAACCTGTTCCAGAAATATCTTATACAAGTTCAAATGTCAGGATTTCCAAAACTCATTTTAAAAATATCAGTTCCTGACAATTTGTCAAAATGACAATATTTATTATCTTGGGGATGAATGCCCCTGCTTGTCAAAATAAAATTCTTTCCTTAGCTGCATACAGTGGCAGATATGCAGCACCGCATGTTTGGCCCCTCGTTTCAGATTTCTGAATTTCTTCTTCTTCTTTCTTCTAGCACCTTTGAAGAATGCAATTGATTGGGGATCTTAGCTGCATACAGTGGCAGATATGCAGCACTGCATGTTTGGCCCCTCGTTTCAGATTTCTGAATTTCTTCTTCTTCTTTTTTCTAGCACCTTTGAAGAATGCAATTGATTGGGGATCTCCATCTCCAAATGTTTGGGCTGATAAAGCTGCTGCAGTTGTTAGTGCTAGAGGAGGTTTTGGTGGGGGTCGACCGCAGTATCATCTCCGTCAGACCGGTGTTTTCCTTGACCTTCATTTCATCAATAAACCTGAGCTTTTTGTCTGATCCTTTGAACCACCTACCAAGTTTGACGATGATAGCTGTTAGGATCGGGCGTAACTTAAAAACAATAACAAATAATAATAAAAAAATATGTAGAGAAATTAACAAATAATAATATAAAGAATTTACGTGGTTCAGTCAATGTAACCTACATTCACAAGTAAAGAGGAGCACAATTTTATTAATATGAAGAAGAATATAGGTTTTGAAGAATTACTCCACAAACTAAAGAGAAAAAGAAAAAAACTAAGAGAAGAAGAGAGAACTCTTTATTTAATACATTTAAAACCATAAATTAAAACTCCTATTTATCGTCTTCAAGGATGACAAAACTTACTCCAAAAATTTCATATCTGAGATAATAGACTTCTATGATTTCCTCCAAATTTTGGGATTCAAGCAAGTCACCCTTAACAATAGCAAACTTGGGCCTGCAAGCTTTCAATAAGCCTGGTATATGCTGCTACAAGAGACACGTTAAAGAGTGTCCTATTGGGCCTGCAAGCTTTCACACTGCTCCTCCAGGGCAAGTCCAACTAGTTTTGAACCGACCATTTGAGTTGAATTTTTACATTTCCTTGTGGTTGTGAAATTCTTTATACCTCATATGCAGTGGCATGTGAATCATCTCCAGATTATTGGAATTTAATATGTATTTTGAATGGATAGTTTTAATTTCTGCATTCCATTTGTGGTTAGAGTCAAGTTTGTAATTGTAATGATTCTTCCCTGTTCATGTCTCATAAGAAAGTTATAGTGAAACAAGTGGCAGTATCCGGGAAATTAGGCATAGCCCAACGGTACCGTAAGGAGATTATTATTCTGCAGTAACGTGAGGTCTCCGGTCTAACCCGGAGAGATATATATTATCGGGCATCTGAAGAGTATTTGATAAAAATAAAACCTGTCCATTTTTACGAGATACTCTATTTTTCTTTTTCTTCTAGAAGAAGAAAGTTTGAGAACAGGAAGTGAAATTAGTTCTTATTTTGGTTTGTTTCACGAATCAGTTCTGATTTTGTTTTAGAAAAACCAAAACGCCATATTGGATCTAACTCAAATAAAAATCTTGCCAAATAAAAAAGATTTTATTTAAGAAAACGAATTAAGAACAAAGCTAAATGGAGTTCCAGCTTCAGTAAGCAAACTTATCTGGTAAAATCAAAGGCTACAAACCAAGCAAGAAAAGTAAAGCAGAAGGCAGCCATGTTGGTGAAAGTTAGCCCAGTTTTCTTCATCACAACACTTTCTTCCAAGCACGTGCATATTCCTGGGTTTATAAAACAACCTCCTTTATACTTTTTCTATCATGATTTTGCAGTGAGGAATAGTTATGGACGGAACAGAGAGGCCCGGTGGTGATCAAAGTGGCTGCTATTTGTGGTTCACTCTGTATGGCTCCATTAATCGGAGAATCATTCTAGCTTGTAAACTTCTCTTTATATTTTCTTCCAAGATTTAGGTTTCATAATTTTGTTTAGAAACTGAATTTATTTTTGTCTGAAGGAATGTTAAATTTGCTTTTATCTTGTTGATATCCTTTTACTTCCAAATGTATCCATGGATTAAGCTAACTCCATGCTTGGGGAAAGTAAAAGGAAAGAACGAAATCTAGTCTTGACTTTTGATAGAAAAGTGATTACCTTGGAGGGGAGCTGAAAGAGTGGGTAAGAGAACAATGAATTGGCAAGTGTGGCCATGGTCAAGGTGGAAGGGTAAAGAAAATTAGATTGCAAAATCTTACTCAGATACTTCAGAAAGGAGACAGCTGGAAATAAAGAATACTTAGTAGATCTAAGAAATAATATGGAAGTAGTTTGGGGATCAAAGAGGAAGTTTGGGGTTAGGGTTCAAAGAGAAACATGAAGTTTGATTATGGATAGAACTGGCCTTCATAAACTCTGGTCGAATCAATTTAGACATCCATTTTTCACCATTACCATAAATTACTATCTGTTGCAAAGTATAAAACCAAATTCTTACTTGAATTCACTGTATTAGAATGATTATGTTAACTGTTAAACTGACCTTCAAACTAAACAGTATTAGCAAATTTATGACTACTTGATTCTTCCACGTCTACTATTTTGCAGCCATTGAGATAACAGAGGAGTCAGTCCAAAGGTATTATCATGGAGAACATAGATATATCTTCATTGCGCTTCTATAACCAAGATCTTGAAGTGAATGGAACTTTTCGTCCAGAAGTAGAAGCTTTCCGGAAGAAGATCCAACAAGCTGGCGGCATATTCGTTGCTTCCCCTGAGTATAATTACTCAATCACAGGTATTATAGGCATCTTAAAATTTCTTTTATCGCCTCATCCCTGTAACCAGTCTAAGAGTATCTGATATCTCTTCCTTTTGTTTTAGGACCTTTGAAAAATGCTATTGATTGGCCATCTCGACCGCCTAACGTTTGGGAGGGTAAAGCTGCTGCTCTTGTAAGTGCAGCTGGAGGTTCTGGTGGGGTTAGACAGCAACAACATATTCGAGGGATTGGAGGTTGTCTTGATCTCCAGTTGATCAATAAGCCTGAGTTTTACCTCAGGAGGCCTGGAGAAGCACCACCTGAAGTTGATAAAGATGGAAATTTGACTGATACTCAAAACAGAGAGAAACTAAAGGATGTTCTCTTGTCCTTGTATGAATTCACATTGCGACTCCATGGCAAATGCAAATGATTTCAACTTTGAAGCCTTTAAAAGCTTAAATGATTCTTCCCCTTTCCTTTTTCTAGAGTGATTGTAACTCCATGGGAGTGATTCTTGATATCCATATTTCCAAGCTTCTTCTCTAAAAATGTATCTTACACGATTGTAGCAGGCATTTTTTTTTTTCTTCTTTAAAATGAAATCTTGAAATTACATTCCATTACAAGCCATTTTATTTGTCTTGGTAAGCTTATCTCTCTACCACTTGTTAGCCGGGATTAATGCTGGGGGGCTACAAAAATGAAATGGGAAATCACGTTTTCAATCTGCTCACTCAAGGCCAATTTAGATTGTCTAATTTAACTCGAAATTTATAAAAAAAAATTCATAAGAACTATTGTCAAGATGTTCTATAAGTTCACACAAGCGGGGCGACGACGACGTTTAGGGCTGGCTCAACTCAACTCCCATTTTTCCTGCCATGTCCATTTGTGGTGGCTAACTTGTTGGATAATGAGATAACAAATTAAACGCCTTTTGTGACGCAGGCCGTTATGTGCCACAGAGAATTTCTCCAGACTCCCTAAGAAAGAAAGCGAGAGAGATTGACAATGGCGTCCCCTGCAATCTCTCCTTCACTCACTACTGCTTCTTCCACTAATTTCTGCTCTCAAAACCCACGTATTACATCTGCTTGTAGCTTTGGAACTGCCCATGTAAAAAGTTTCAGAGGTTTGTTATCATCAAGATCATTGTCTTCTTTGTCACTCAGAAATTCAAGAAACTATGGTTATCTGAATGGAAAAGGTAAAATTGGTGGGCGTGGGATTGGAGTAATGTGCTCTGCTGCTTCGGTTCCACAAGCTTTGCTCTTTGACTGTGATGGTGTTCTTGTTGACACTGAGAAAGATGGTCATCGCATTTCCTTCAATGAAACCTTTGCAGAAGTAAGCATTCAACATTATGTCAGATCCTGTTTTATTCAATTTGTCGGCAAATGGATGTCAAATGGATGTCAAATTTTTCTGTATTCATGTTGAACTTGAATAATTTGATTCTATCCAAAATTTTGTCGGGCTGTCAATGGAATGACGAATTAGTGTAATTTGATAGTTCTGGTGGTGGGGGTAAAGACTAAATTTCATTGACTTTGCAGAGGGAATTGGGCGTAACCTGGGATGTGGATTTGTATGGTGAATTGCTCAAAATTGGGGGTGGAAAAGAGAGGTAAAGCCAAGATATTCATCTTGATTTGTGAAATTTTCTATTACAATCAAATCCCATGATTTTTTATTGGCCATTCTAGGATGACAGCATACTTTAACAAAGTTGGTTGGCCAGAAAATGCTCCAAAGGGTGAAGAAGAAAGAAAGGAATTTATAGCATCGCTTCATAAGCGTAAAACAGAACTGTTCATGGCTCTCATTGAGAAAAAGCTGCTACCTCTTAGACCTGGTGTTGCAAAGTAAGTGCATATTTTGCAATATCTTGGTACAACACTTCAGGGTTGAGATGTTGGAGTTAATATTGCAGGTTGATTGATCAGGCTTTGGAGAAGGGAGTAAAAGTTGCTGTATGCAGTACTTCCAATGAGAAGGCGGTATGCTTAATCAGGTTTTTAGCTTCAAAAATAGTTTAGTTTATGCCGATTTTTGTTTTTGACAGCTCCATTTTACAAGACATGATAGCCTATCTTTGTGAAGCACTTGGCATCTGGATTATCTTAACATTGTTACATTTCAGAGATCAACATAACAAAATACTTCTTTTCTTAATTTCAGGTCTCTGCTATAGTTTCATTCTTGCTCGGACCTGCAAGAGCAGAAAAAATCCAAATCTATGCAGGAGATGTTGTTCCCCGGAAGAAGCCTGATCCGGTAAAGTAGTATGCTCTAATGGTTTGCTGATAATAATACCACACATTATGTTTTAGTACTGGGATAGAAATCTTTGAGTTGCTTCAGACAATCTGGCTATCATTGCATTCTTTCTGGTTGAATTGTCCCTCAGATGATTGACTGATGACCATTGCAAATTGAAAACATCTGAATCTTGTTCTTTTTTTATTTCAGGCCATTTATCTGTTAGCAGCCAGCACCTTGGGGGTCGACCCTTCTAGGTATTCCTTTCAGGATACCTGAATGCCAAAATTAGACACATATACATTGATTCAGTACTCATGGATAAGTTCTAATAGGAGTTACAAACCATAACAAGTTTTAAACAGGGGACATGCTTTTTTATAGCCTTTTGTATTTAATCACACCAGTGCTGCTTCCTGGCATTTGCTTGGGATGATGTGTTGTATTGGCTCATCTGTAGAGATTTTATGGCATTATTTCACAGATGTGTTGTGGTAGAAGACAGTGCCATAGGACTTGCTGCTGCAAAAGCTGCCGGAATGAAGTGTATTATAACAAAGAGCGGGTAAGTTTTTGTCATTGGGTGGAAAGTGACTTGTGGTTTCTTCTGGATAGATTTTCATTTATTTGATTCTCATGTTTGAACTCATACATTCATCTTGTGTTGCAGATACACGGCTGAGGAGGATTTCTTGAATGCCGATGCAGTTTTTGATTGCATTGGAGACCCTCCTGAAGAAAGATTTGACTTGGCATTCTGTGGAAGCCTTCTTGAGAAACAGTATGTGAGCTAAAATGCTGTTGTCTCAATGAGTAAATGATTCAAATTCTAATTGCCCTGTTTCACGTGAACTATTGTTTGTGTATGTAAACTTCAAATCATGTAACATGCAAAGTCCCATATGCTGCTGAAATGGATTCTCCAAGAACAAGAGTGCCATTTGGTTTTCAGTTGAATCTGCTACTTTTTGTAATTGAATTATTGCCAATGAAAGTCAACAAAGAAATGAATATTTCTCCTGTAATTTGCAACCAAACTTGACATCCTCAATCAGGACTTGTATTAATTTTGAGATGTGGAATCAGAGCACCATAACCACTCGCCCTGCATCTTTCTTACATCTTAGTATAAAATTTCAAACAAAGGTTCGAACTAAGTTGTTGATTCGTCTCAGATAATAGTTAAATATGAATATGCAGCCAATCTAGTGATTGCATTGGCATCTCCAGAAACAAACTAGTCCTTAGGTGAATAGCAAAACACAAGCAAAAACAGAACTTGGAATGGACTCCTGAATCCTTGTATCATCATATTCTGCTTATCATTAAGCTTCAGGGCAATGTTTAATCCAACAAAACATATCTTTTAGTGGTTGGATGTAATCAGAACAACATCTCATGGCATGGGGCTTCAAACCTGAAAGTAATTGCATCTATCTATTCCATATTAATATCTCAATTCCAAAGCTATATTCAGAAGGAGTCAAAGAAACCAGGCAATTAGAAACAACAGCATCACAACAATATTTGTGGTCCTTTAAAAAGAATTTTCTTTTCATTGTACTAGTAGAGAACAAAGAAGCCTTACGCTATGTAGATAATAACTACAAGAGGTTCCACAGAGTACTGCACCAAAAGGGTTGTATAAAATGGAAGTGTGCTCAATTCAGTAATGCATTCAATTTCTACTTTGTTTTAGAATATATATATAAACATCAGATATATGATACAAAAATCGTCAATCTTTTATACCTGCACAAGGTTTAATAACACTAAATCTTTAACAGTAGTAGTAGTAGTAGTTGTGAGATTTAGGCGATCCTAGTCTCAAACCTACATTATTTTGAAAGGTAGTAGCACCAAAAAGTGTGATTGATTTTGCAGTGTCCATTTCCTATTTCTGAATTTTGCCAATCTGAAGGAACCAAACTTCCAAATATTCAAAAAAAGACAACAACACAACCAAAGCAAAAGCCAAAGCCAAAAGAGGGAAGGAATACAAACAAGACATTGCAGAATGTTAGAAAGGACAAGATTCAAATTACCATTAACCCTTTATCCAAATCGAATTGATTTTCAATTCAAAGAAATGGAACAAATTAGCAAAAAAAAAAAAATATATATATATATATATTTCTGCTCATTTCCTCTATCTTCATTTGTCCACAACTCAAAAAATATACAATAAAAAGAATCGATAACAACTTCAATGAGTATCTCTGTCAAACTTTCAAGAATCGTATCATTGTGCAAAATCTAATGCTTACCGAGCCAAGGCTTTGATCTGGTTGCTGAATAAACAAGTTTTAGATATCAAAGGATCTTCAATGTAGCCAAGACTATCAATTCATCTTTTTCTTAAAAACTACTTCAGTATCCAAACCAAAGCCATCAATAGTTCGTACATCCATGAGCTTTGATCTCTTAAACAATTTCACCAGAGGATCCACACTGTACAAATCATTGGCAGAATATTTATCAGCCCGTTTAGATAACAACAAGTGTAAAACGCAGATCCCTCCGGGCTTTAATGTCCGTTCGATCTCACCAACGAATTTCCATGGGTAAAGTGCATGATCAAAGACATTTGAAAACTCAAAATCAAAAGTCTCATCACCAAACGGTTGATGATGAAAATCACCTTTCACTACCAGTGGAGGATAAGGCACCAGATCAATACCCACAGAGTCATTCACTCCGACCCGTTTCAGAGCTGCCACTTCTTGCCCCACCCGAGCTCCAACACATAGAGCCTTTGACCCGTTAGACAACAAGCCCTTCTGCTTCAATCTCTGGAAGAACTTGGAGAAGACCTGGACTTTCCTGTCCCAATCCCGGGTCGTCCATATTTCTCGGAGCTTCGGATTGAGGGTCTTGTTGAGCTGATGTTGAATGTAGGCATCGTAAGATGCATATCCGGGTCGGATCTTGAGGTCCGGAGATGAACTGTTATCGTTTGTGATGGTTTTGGAGAAAGCGTGACGTGGGTTCTGTAGAGACAGAAAGAATAAGAAGGATAAGCAGAAGATGAGAGCGAGAACAAAGGGTTTGAGGAAGAAAGGCAGTTTCAAAGAATAGCCCTTCATATCTATACATGAGTGGATTTACTTATATTACAAGCACAATCACATATGCCACGATAATGGGGGTGTAGCGGCGGCGGGATGGTGGTAGCAATCGGTGGGGAAAGGGAATTGTTTATCAGAATAAACTGTTGATGGGGATAGATTCAGGCGATTGAGTCCGGATTGCTATGGATTCCTGCTGAGGTTCTATAATGATTTATTTATTTCAATGAAAATAAACGCGCTTTCCTGCTACTTCTTTCCAAATTATTGGTTATTTTAGTTTTTGTTTCTGAACATAATTTGTATTTATCTATATTGTAATTGTGACCACGAATTAAAAAGAAAACAAAACTGTTGAAATTAAATCTGTAAATTTTCAATAAAAATATTTTTGAAATTAATTTTGACATAAATAAACATACTTATAACAATATAATTTTTTTTTCTGCTTAAGAATATTTTAGAGTTAAATTAATAATTTTTTACACTAATCTTATGATATTAGACTATTAAAATCTTTCATACATAAATAAAAATAATTTGGAGTTAAATTAGTTAAAAAATCATGAAAATATATTAAAATGATTTGTGATGTAATCAAAAGGAAAAAATTATAAAATAATAATTAAAATGTTGCTGTCAATTAGTTATCTTTTACTTGCAAAATAAATAGTTTGAGAAGAGGGGAAAAAAAAAACAATAAGAGTAAATTTCTAGAAATTAAATTATTAAACACATTTTCATTAAAAAATTTTAGGTAAATATGTTACATTTTTATTAGATTTTTTTTAATCAATGTGAATATCTGAACAATCTCATGATATGAATGACAAATATATATATATATATATATATATATTTTCTCTATTTACGATACTTTTGAAGTTAAGCTAAACAAAAACAAAACTGTTGAAATTAAATCTGTAGATTTTCAATAAAATATAAAAATTAATTTTGACATAAACAAACCTATTCATAACAATAATATTTAAAATAATAAAAATAAAGGTCACACCATTAGTATAATAATTAAAAGGATAAAAAGGTAAATTCAATAAAACTCAAATAAACTTCACAATTTTTAATAAAGTTAAAATGAGACATTTATTTCTAACTAAATAGAGGGTATCAATTAACTTTTTGATGTATTCAGAAAATTAGTAAATTAAATCATTAAACTTTTTTTCATAAATACAAATAATTTAGAACTAAATTAGTTGAAAAATCATGAAAAATTTTAAAATTAATTTCTTCTATAATAAAAACTATTATAAAAAAATATTAAGTTAGTAATTTGCTTCCAAGTAGTTGCTTTTTCAGACAAAAAGAAAGAAAGAAAAAAAAACAGTGAGAAAAAATCAATTTTTTTTAGATAAAGAAGTTGAATTATTATATATTTATCTCATGATATGAATGACAAATATAAATTATATATTTTCTTCTCTTCCTTTTATGCAAAGTTTTTGAATTAAAAAAAAAAATCTTGTTAAATTAAATCTGAAAATTTCCAATAAAAATATTTTAAAATTAATTTTGTCAAAACAAACCTAGTCATAAATATAAATTAATTTCATTTTTTTGGATATGAATATTTTGTGAATTAATTATTAATATTTTTTAAATTTATCGGAATTAAATTATTTAATTTTTATAAATCAATTAAATCTTTATTTTTATGCATTCAAATATCAAGGAAATAAATTATTAAATTGTTTTGTAGAAATATTGTAGATTTTCTTCATGATCTTTGTTCTAGTTAAATTCTTAAACTTTTTTCGCATAATCTTTTTAAAGATTAATCCTAATATAGTTCAACTATGCCCATAAAAATCTATTGCAAGATAATCATAATTTTATGTATATGATAATATTATGGAATCGCAATCTATTTGTTTATCGTTTCGAAGAGTATATTTCTTTCTAGACATTAAAGAAAAAGACAAAGGTAAATACTTAATAGAAATAATAAATTAACTGAATTTTAGTTATAAGTTTAGGAAAAATAAAATTTCCTCACCTTTCTTGAGTTTATTTCTTTAATGTGTTTAGCTAAGTGAGATACATCAGAAATGGTTCTAAACATAATAAATAAAAGTACTTGCATCTGAAGAATAAATAGGATTGGAATTGTGTAAATTCATATACATAGACTTGAATCTTTTCTATTTGACTTAAATCAACCATTTCTTCAGATTTTAGAAATGATTTACTACTACCATTTACTGAATGATAAGGTGTTGAAATATTTAATAATAGATATATTTACTTGAGAGATACCATACAGTATTTTAACTTGGAACAAGGCCTTTTCAATTCTTACTCTTTTATGTGGAAGATTAATTGTCAAAATGGGTACAATATAATTTAGGGAACCCATTTTCAATATTTTAGATAAGTTTATTTTTACAATATAATAATAATTTGAAGTTGTTTTGAAACTCAAACTGGATAATTTATGGGATTTAAAATCTTTTCCTTCTACTGTAGATTTAAGTTATCTCTCAGCCCAGAAAATTAAAATATTTAGACGTCCATATCCTTCCTTGAATTTCCATAAACATAATTTACATGGAATTGTCCTGAGACCACAAGAGTAGATTTCAGAAGAGGGTTGAGGAGGTCAAGGAAGAGTACATTTTACCCATCTGTGATGCTTTAATCATGTTGGATTTTGCAGCATCCAGTAAAGGGTCTGCCTGGATTGCCTTGTTGAAGCAGAATTTAGCTTCTTCCCACCTACCCTCAGCTACAAATACAAGACCTAGATTGTTATATGCAGGAGCATATCCGGGCTGCAGTTCTAGTGTTCTTGTGAACATTGCCTTGGCAGAATCATACTGCCTTAGCTGCCGGTAAAGATTTCCCAGGTTGGAGAATGTCACATGTGCCTGCCCAGATGATGCCAGTGTCAAAGCACGTTTATAAGCCTCTTCCGCTTGTGAACAATCTTCTGTTAACTGCAGTGAGATACCTGGAATGCAACAGATTTAAGCATTGTGCAAGGATATTGAAAAGGAAACATAGGGAGTTTGATTACCAAGGTTTGACCATGCGTAACCACATTCCTTTAGACGAGCAACTGCTGCCTTAAGGTAACTCTGCGATGTTTTAAATTGTTGTGTACAAAGACTATGAAGGCCAAGTTGGTGCCATTGCACAGCATCGTCAGGATCTTCTTCTATAGCCTGATTCAGAAGAGATCGGATAAATGAAAATCAATGCAGCCCTAAAGAAATGGAGAAATTTGTGAAGGAATAGTGTAAATGAAGAGTTCCCGGTAAAATTCCCATTAGCTAGTAAGACTTAGGCTACGAAGTGTTAACATGTGAACCGGACATCTCCATTAGGTAAGACCATCTCAACTTGCCATGTTTATTACATCATCTATCCTATTATTGAGCATATTGTAGAATAGGGATTTCTCCACTAGTAAGACTATAGTCGAATTTTTCTCCTACTTGTCATTTTACACCAAATAGGTCAATCCTTCAAGAGTTAAAGCACATTGACCAACACTGTTAATACTTGTCACTTTAGGCCAGATAGGTCACTCCTTCAAGAGTTAAAGCACATTGACCAATACTGTTTCCTAAATTCACACATATGCCTAAATCTAAAAGGTTTCTCTACTTGAGGTGTACTATTGTTGCTCATTGATAGCTATACTTTCCTACTCAGCCCACACCAAGAATTCCAATTTGTATCTGAAGCCAGTGTCTATTATGGGTTCTCTTTCTCACTAGTTGCTTTGTCTCCTGTCTCCAAACACTCCTCTACTAGTACCATGCAAACTCCTTCCTGCTCTCTATAACAACTAGTGTATCAATTAAATGTGAACACAGACAAATAAAATACAGAAAGAGGAGATTTATACCCGTTTCAAACAGCATATGGCATGTTCTCTGACTTCTGACAATTCACTGTTTTCAATGTCAAATCCAGCAGCAATCTCATGTTGTGCCTTGTGAACCATAGCAAGCCCTGCCCAGGCAAGAGGAAGCTCAATTTGGGAGGAATCCCCTTCTCTCAATATAGAAGCCATTTCATTTCCAGCCCAAGAGAGCTGGTCACTTGGATTTTGTGATCTTTCTGCATCCCTGATTCGGTGGACACCAACAGCATACCGCGTGGCTAAACAATTAGGCTCTAGTTTTGCTGCCTAAACAAAGTTGAAGCAAAGAGTAAGAAGAAACACGATAGACCACACTCCAACAAGAGAAATAACTGTGAAATATACAAGCAAACTCAAATTACAAAATATAAAAGAAACATGGAAAAACCGGGGTCTTCTTGAGAAATTCATTGCGAGTGTATTGCCACCGAGAAACCAAAAAATGACATAAGGCACATAACAAATGGAGAAGAGCACCTTCTCCAAGCATTTACTTGCATTCTTATGATCACCCATCAAGAAAAATGAATTAGCTAGGTTTGACCATAAATGAGCTGCTTTTGGATCTGCTTTTACAGCCGCTAATAAGCACTCTTTGGCAACGTGGGCTGCTTCAACTTGATCTGCAGAAGCCCCTCCATTATCAGCATTTGCTCCAGCCCCTAAAATCCAAGGAACCAGCTTGATGATGCTTCTTCATTTAGAAGAAAAAAGACAAACTCTCAGAAATTCTTTTAAACACACTTTCAGATACGTATGTGTATATAAATATATACATAAATATATATGTCTACATGTAAGTTTGTATGTGCGTATATAAGTATATTGCAAAAAGCCATCCCATTCATCATCTGCATACCAGCAATTACTGCTCCATGTCTGCATAAAAGAAGGGCAGCGTAATTGATCAAAGAGGAAGGATGGTTTTGATCTTTCAAAACAAGATCTTGAAAGTGCTTCGCTGAAAGCTCCAAATTCCCACTGAAAAAGAATTTCCCAAAAAAATTGGAATAAATGCTTGAAATAAACAAATGGTTGAACCCATTTAACTGCAGTACAATCCTTTATAACAATTTAAACTTACAAACAATTTTTAGACAAGGGAGTAATTTAGCAAGGTATTCAAGCAAAGGGTCCCAAGTAAAGTACGAAGAATGAAAGTCTGGTCTTGAGTCAAACATTTTTAGATATGGGATGGAGGGAGTAATAGTTTTGCATTTCTTTCTACTAAAAACTAATTGACTAGTTAGGGTATACTAAACAATTATTTGGTCAATTTGCTTTAACAATTGTTAAAACCAGAAGATCTTATATCTTTATTTATAAATGCCACATAGATAATACAAACTTAGATTACCATATTCTAAATAACCTAAAAGTAGGAAACCTATTACCAAATCCTTAACCATTAGGAAACCTTAACCTACTAGAACTAAGATACTTCTCTAATATAATCCTTATTCAATTATATATCTTTACAATAAAATGGTATTTCATTTTTATGCTGATGTTGTTGGGTTTGTTGTTCTATATGATGTTTGTTTAACCATTACAAATCTCAAGATTATAGTCTGTAAGGGTAGTTTGATCAGTGAATCATCAGGACAAAGAAAAAAAGAGGAGAGAAAAAAAAAAGGAGAAAAGTTTAACTGATCAACAAATTCATATTCACTTTCCAGAACTGCAGATTTGGTCTCATTGCGTATTAAGATGGGATACAGCTCAATACCTAATCAACAACATCTTGAGCTTCTTTTGTCCAATAAACATACCACAACTAAGTTTTAATTGCTTCATTCTCAGAACAACAATAATTCAAATTTTACTGTTCGAAAAGCAAAAAGTAACGAGGGAATGTTACTGTTTCCATGTTCTCAACCTACACACCTGATGAAAAGCACATATAAAGACTTTAAACATGGCTTTTTTTGTGTGTGGACAGGAGTTTCAAAGAAATATCAATAATTTTAAGATCATAAGTACCAGGGAAAATTGATTATTTTGTTACTCAAAGTAATGAACTTGAGCTGAAAACCTTTCACCAAATGTTAACCCTTGACAATGCCAGTTTGAACTTCGTTACACTTCTTTAAACAATATTGTTGGGAGGTCTTATCCTCAATTATTTACCATTAATTTCCATTACGCTCAGCAATCTTATGAAACTCATGCTACTTCTCTCCTGCAAATTTCTTAAACAAATTTCATACTCCAGTTTCTTTATTCTAGCCACAGAAATTATAGCCTCAATCATAATAATAGTTGAATTTTACATACCTTTGAAGATAAGCAATCCCAAGGTTTCCAAGGCAATCCATATTATGAGGATCAATAGCTAACAAAGCTGACAAGACTGATATAGCACTCTGGAGAAGAAGATATTGAACATCACATTTGCAGAAGATAAATATTTATTAGTCAACTAAGTATTTTAGTCAAATAAAATTATGACCTGCTTACAGCCACTATTAAGAAGGATAAGGCCCAGACTGTTCCAGACAGATGCCTGTCGAAAATCTGAATCCATTGACTTTGTTATCTTAGAAAGAATGTCCTCAAGTTCAGTTGGATTAAGCTCTTTTTCTGATCTACTGTCCTGTAGGCTACCGAGTAATATACACTGCACTTTGTGGTAAAACATAAGCAAATGCAGAGATGTGATAGTATTAAAGATTAGAAAGAAAGCTAAAGCACATATTATTGTCTCTGAACAAAAACACATTTGTACCTGTGCATGGTGAATCTGAATCAATGAGAGAAACTCTGGTCGATCAACTTCTTCATCAGGACGAATTAAAATCTCAGCAGCCTTCTCATAAGCAGCAACTGCCTACGAATCATACATGTATCATGTATATATGGTATGAAAACAAAGTAAAGCAGTAAGCAATATCTCAAAGATACCTTGTCAGCTTGCCCCATTCTTTGATACATTAAGCCAAGAATAAAATGAGCATGAGCATTCTTCGGCATCTTTTTTGCAACATGGACCAAACCCTGCAAACACCATCTTGGTCATGCTACCCAAAAAGTCCAGGTATTTATGCTGAACACATAACTCAGCTTGAAAAATAACAAAATTCACTCTGTTCTCTTGCTGAAATCTTTTCCTCAATTCATTTCATTTTCTGTTTCTCTTCTTTAATCTTTTCTGACTTCTTCCTTCTTTAGCATTGGACTTGCACTAAATTTTATCAACAGCTTATTTCATTCCCTCAAACCTTCAAACAAAGAGATAACATTAACTACTTGCAGGAAGTCCTCTGCTTTCTTCTTCTGTCACCACATTCCCATCCAAGAAAATGCCTTGCTATGGGCAAGAGGTGTTTGGAATTATTATCGTTTCAAAGCCAAGCCTAAGGACATAATTTTCATAAAAGACAGTGAAACTTCAAATTCCCCATCCCATCTCTATCAAATACACACCTAAGGGCAAGAGGTGTTTGGAATTATTATCGTTTCAAAGCCAAGCCTAAGGACATAATTTTCATAAAAGAGAGTGAAACTTCAAATTCCCCATCCCATCTCCCCCAAAGTACACACCAAACGAGCAGTATTTTTTGGAGTTATTGTATACTTAAGGTTTATCCCCAGGAGTTGTGTACTAATAACATGTAAACTCACATTCAATGTATGTACTCCCCTTGCCTTTCTCATGATACTCATTTCAACCAAATGCATGAGAAAGAAAAAGGAAACAAATTCTTGTTTGTTTGTTCCATAAAGTCTCTTTTCGGTAAAATCCCTCATGAGTTAGTGTTTGGACCCTTTTCTTTTTCATCTTATTGGGAGGGGACTGGGGACATGAGATAGCATTGCTATTACCATATGAAACTTTTTCAAGTACCATCTCAGCAGAATCATTTTTATGTCCTTTACATAAGTTCTGCAGGCTTTATCCTTACAAAAACTGTTTCAGTTGAGGATAAGGGAACAACCACAAAAATTTTCTTGTACTAGAAATAACCATTTATCTTGCACAACCTCATTTGGAAATAACATTACTCGAATAGATTTGTTCTGCTATTACTAATTCAGAACAACAAGGTTGTTTCAAGATATTAAAATGCAGGAGACAACATGTGTATCGTCTTGTCAGGTTGCATCAGTCAAAGGATATTTAGTGCAAATCTAAGGATCCACATAAAAGCTCTGCAATGTTTCGTGGGACCATTTCATGATGTAAAGAATGAAGCAGAAGAATTTTACAGCTGGTGGAAAGATTAACATAGAAGCCACACTAACTCTGTAATGTGCTTTCTAAAGACATTTTCCAAAAGGACAAGCTTCACTCAAATCACACAAGCACGTTAATATTGCAGAAAACGGTTACATGGAGAAAGCAATGTGCATGATTTCTTTACCACCCAAAATTTTATCTTACAATTCTAAATAGTTAAAGAGTTTTTTTTTTTAAATGATGATATTAATACTATAACAAATAACTATCTTAGATTATCAGATTCTTGAAGCAATTATTTCTTATTTTCCTTTTAGTTAAATAATAATAATAATAATAAATCCCTTCGTTTATGGCCTCACCAATGATTTTTTAGTGCCCACATACAAATTAAATATCAGCACAAAGTCTCCGACTTTTGAAGATCAATACTTTACAACAAAAAATTAAGCAGTAATGAAAGTGGAGGAGAAAAAAATATTCTAACTCTCAGAAACTAGTAAAATGACAAAAGATTTACAAGATAAAATTGAGGGCACAGAAAGAAACTCACAGTTCGAAGGCTGCTGACTTTTTCGTCCCGAGAAGAAGAAATCCCATGACCATTCTGATCAGCATCAGCATCAGCTCCACAATCAAGAGGGTAATCTAACTTGTTCTTTGAACGGCACCTACCCAATTTCTTGAACTGCTTTCCTTCAGCTGCTGCTTCGATGGCTTCTCCTCCATCTTTACTCATTGAGGAGAACTTTAGGATTACTTCCACGATCAAGAATTGCACAAGAAACTAAGTATATATAGCTTTGCTTCCCACAGCTTCATCAATAGTGAAATGAAGGACTTGGGCAGGGGTTTCTTTATTCTTCTTAGTTCTTGGGTGCCTTTTCTGTGCTGCCGTTCGGTTAGTCATTCATATTTTGAATAAAATAAAGCTTAAGTAGGGCTAATTGTCCTAGGTCAAATTATATTTTCATCAAAAATTTGTTTTTTAGTCATTATGCTCATTATCGTATTCAATTATTTTTATTTAAATTGTCATTTCCAAATTCAGAGTGTAGAATTGATCACATGATTGATTAGGCAAAATGTCAATTTTCATTTCAAATTTAGAGTTAATTTAAATTGTGATTGAATTTAGATTCTTTAATGATTTTTAGATTTGGATATTTTGCGTTAATTAGACTTGTTTGTTCATCCTAGCATAATCGGATTTTTCTTTTATTTTCTTTTTTGATTTTGGATGAAAAATTTAAAATTGACATTTTTGCTTTTTTAAAATGATTATGTGTTTGTTATATAAACAGTTTTATATTATGACTTACTAAAGAATGATAGTTTAGATCAAAACGATTGATCATAAGGATCGTAGTATCTAGAAAAAAAAATATTTGAATCAAACTATAATTTGACCTAATCTTGATGGATCAAATGGGGTAAAAGACCGGATTAAGTATTTAAATCATTTTAATTGAAATTTTGGGCTCCAATCTTTTTAGACCCCAAATCACCTTCTAGTTCTAATAATACACCTTATCTTTCAATATTTATTTTAGGAAAATTAGTACTTTTAGTTATCGCACCTTTTTTATTTTTATAAATTTGGTTAAAAAAATTTTTAAAAAAAGTTTTTTTTATCATCGACCAATTTTTTTCCCTATAACTTAGATCCATATTGATTTATTATAGTTTTTTTATCCTCCGTCTCTTATCTTTTTACATAATTGGTCCAGACGAAAAAAAAAATGCTTTGGGGAGTTTTTTGACTTGTCAAAGAAGCATATTTAAGAAATTTTATAAGAAAAATTGTCATTTATGATCATTTTGTGTCCTTCAACTTTTTATTTTTTTTTTTACCATTGATCCTGAACTATCCTTAAAAATAAAAATTTTTGCTTACAACAAGATTTGAACTTTACTCCTGACATTTGAGGCAAAGAACCTTAACTAACTCAATCATAAATAATTTTTATTTTCATCTAATAGTATATATTGTTTTCAGTAAAATTCATCTCAAATATTAAATATAATATAATGACAAATCATTCACATATTAATTTTATATATTCATATTTCACAAACAAATTATATCTGTTCAAATTATATTCGACATATTAATAATTTTTAAAGATTTTTTATGTACATAAATTTTATATCGTAATTATTTTATTTTATTAAACTAAAATTTTCAGTTATAATAATATGTAAAATTAGTTGAGTCGTTATTATAAGAAATAAATTAAAATATATTATGGATTAAAAAAGGTAAAATAACTAAAAGTTATTATAACACAAAAAATAAAATGAAAGATGAAGGACTAAAGACATCAATCTTCCATATTATTATAATTGAAAATTTTAGTTTAATTAAATAAAATAATCAAGTTGTAAAGTTCATGTACACAAAAAATCTTTAAAAATATATATGTGTCAAATATAATTTTGAATTTATATATGTATATATGTAAGTTGTTTGTGAAATATAAATTTATATATATATTTGATGTGTGAATGATTTATTTTAAGATTATATTTAATATTTGAGAGGAATTTTACTGAAAATAATATATATTATTAGATATGAATGTAAAGCAAAAATTATTGATAGAGGAGTTGGTTAAGGCTCTTTGGCTCATGTGAGATGTAAGGTTTGAATCTTGCTTTATAAGCAAAAAATTATTTTTTTGTAAAGATTTAAATTCATAACTAATGGCATAAAAATAAAAAGATGAAGGATAAAAAATGGTAATTTACGTTATAAAATTCATAAAGTACCTTTCTTTGACAAGTGAAAAAAACTTCTCAAAACATGTTTTCTGTTCATTATGACCAATTGTGTAAAAAAAAGTTGGAGGACCAAAAAGTTAAAATAAATCGATATGGATCAAAGTCACAAAAAAATGACCGTGAATAAAAAAAAGGTTTTGTACCAAATTTTAAAAACAAAAACGGTAAGAGAGAACCAATATTTCTTTAATTTATAAATGTTTTTTATTGGTTTAAATATAGATATTAACTAATATAGTACTCCTTAAAGTCAATGAAAAATTTATTATACAATATCTCCAAATATCATGTAATTTTTTATTTAAATAAATAAGTGAAAGATGCTCTATCCTTGACCATTTTAGAAGGGGGAAAAGTATCAAAATGGTTATTCATTTCAATTTTAATTTTGAGAAAATTTCTTATTTTGTCCCTAATCTTTTTTTATTCGGTTCATATAGGTCCTAAATAATTTTTTTAAAAAACTTTTACGATCCTTATCCTTTTTTACTTGGTGAAAGTAGATCTCAAGTCTTTATATTGAATTTTTAGAGTTTCTTATAATTTATTTTGGATATATGTTTATCTCTTATCTTTTTTCATTCAACCAGAAAGGTTCTATTGCCTTGAAAACATTAATCTCAAGCAAAGTCAATGGCCAAAAAATAAATTTGGTCAAAATCTAGAAGGGTATTTTTGTCCCTTCATTGTTCCGTCTCATTTTACACAATTAAAAATAGTCACCGGTCATTTTTTTCACTACTTGCTTCTTCATCCCCTTTTCCACCGAGAAATGAAGCTCGACCAGAGGGTTTACAGGCCCAATCCTTGAGACAAATTCTCACACGAAATGGTTCCGGGGATGTAGGTTCCACAATCATATATACTATCCATCAAATGTTCAATGGCCTCCAAGTGGTGAAGATGTTAATATCAATCATCATCCTAATGATAGTCGAAAAAGAATGTCGAAGAGAAAGGAAAAAACTTCTAAAGGAGCAAGACAAAATAATGAACATAATGACGTGGAGAAGATAAGTGACTCAACTTAGCAAGTGATTTAGATGACTTCAAGTATCACGGAAATACTTTAGATCAGTTACATAAAAAAGAA
Organism: Echites panduratus; assembly: GCA_035221335.1. Taxonomy (NCBI): domain Eukaryota; kingdom Viridiplantae; phylum Streptophyta; class Magnoliopsida; order Gentianales; family Apocynaceae; genus Echites; species Echites panduratus. The sequence continues at coordinate 5,829,388 of JAWZTD010000002.1, read as the reverse complement.
TCCTAGAAAGAGTTCTTTGTGGAAGGTTGTTATCCGCAACATAAATTACCTCACTTCAAAGTGGAATGAAGAAAGAAGTAGTAGTTTTGAAAGTGATTCATCTGATGGTGATGAAATTTTAAATAGCAAACAGATGAGGCACATGGGTCATTTGAGAGACACCATAAATCAAAATCCCTCAAAAACAAGAAAAGAAAGGCAAAAAAGAAACAAAGTAGTGAGTTAGATGATAACATGGATCAAGATACTAAGAAAACGGTTGCAAATGATCTTGGATGTGAAACAAGAAGCCAAGATCGCTTTCGTCATTTTTTGTAAGAATTTGTCTCAAAGATTGAGCTTGTAAACCATCTAGTCGAGCTTCATTTCTTGGTGGAAGAGATAGTTGTGAAAAAATGATTGGTCACTATTTTTAATTGTGCAAAATGACCTGGAACAGTGAAGAGAAGAAATACCTTTCTAGATCTTGACCCATTTTATTTTTTCCCGACTGATTTTGTCTAAGATGAATGTTTTCAAGGTAAAATGACCTTCTTAGTCGAAAGAAAAAAGAAAAGGGAGCAACATGTGTCCAAAATAAATTATAACTGATTTTAAAACTTCAATATAAAAATTTGTTATTCACCTGAACCAAGTAAAAAAAGAAAGAGACTTTAAAAGTTAAAAAAAAAATTATTTAAAACCTTGATGGACCAAATAAAAAAGATTAGGGATGAAACATTGAATTTGCTCTTAAATTTTTTTGGTTTACCTTTTTGAAAAATTTACATCATTACTCCACTTTGCTACTCTAATTACTAAAACTTTTATATATTCTAAAAAATTCTCAAATATATGAAGGGTGTTATAATCAAATTAGACTAAACTTATTATCCAATATTCCCTCCATTTCTTTTTAAAAGTCGTTTTAACTATCAAATTTTATTTCGAAATAAAAGTTACTTTTTTAATTCCCATTGAGCACTTTTTGTCACTTGTTCTCTCACAACAAACATTGAATGAAAATTTCTTAGTCAATCTTTATAATCACATTAAATATTATAATTGAATTAATATGAACATTATTTAATGTAAGGGGTATTTAAATAGACACCAATAAATTTTTATAGTGTAACATGTCTATCAAATAGTATTCCCTCCATCTCAAATTAATTGTTTCTTACAAATTTCAATGTAAAACATATACTCTAATTTCCTTCTATATACCTTATTGGTCTATTTCATTTGAGTTTTTTTTATGGTAAATTAATTGTTTCACGACCTTCAATTTTATACCAACCAATCATAATTCTCCTAATTTCAACTCCATAATAGATTTTCCTTGAAAATTAAAGTAGCAATTATGATGGATAAAACAGTTCAAAATTAATAAAGTTATTATTTACTTAATTTTCATTTATTATTTAGGACAAGGAAAGTATATTATAAAATAGTGACCTTCACTTTTTGGCAATAAATGTAATTTAGTTATCTAAAACTCTTTTGACAACAATCCCTTTTAAAAATAATGATACTTCTACTATTGAAATGACAATTACAACCTTTAAAAAATAATGATACCTCCATTGCCTATGTTACAAGAGTTCATAATGAATATGGTTTCATACTTTTTTGATCCCATGATCATTAAAAGAATCTAATTCAAAAGGATGGATGTTGATAAAATTTCAAATTCGACACTTATGATTTCCTTGTTGTCATTTTATCCATTGGGATGTTCTTGAAGAAATATATTGTTTTTATTTTGTCAATAAGGATACATTATTATTTTTAGTTCGTTATAATAACATTAAAAAAACTTCAATAATTAAAACACATATTTTTTTAAAAAATATGTTAGAGAAGTCAAACCTTTTTCTTTTTTCACTAACATAACACATTATGGGAAAAAAAATCTTTTCTTAGTTAATTCGAATTGATTGGTCTCTTACAATCCAGATATTACTATACTTATCGTCCACCTAGGATGCAAAATCAAAGATCCATCGAGGAACCAAAAAAAAAAAAATGTTACTCCAAAACAGAAATGAATACTTTTCCTATAAAGATTAGCTCAGGGAGAGAAAATATTGCGAGAAAGGAAGAGGGAAAAAAATCCATCTTGTGCAGAGAGAGATCAAAATCTTTCTAGTGGATCAGCTTAAAGGAAAAAAGAATAAAAACACCAAAGAAATTGGATTGGATGTCTATAGTTCGAAATTTGAGACTAAAAATATCAATTAATTTTCAATTTTGGACCTTGCTCCATGAACTGAGAAGGACACTCTCAGTCCCACATCACTTAACCTGTAAGTGAGTGCAAGTAAGCAATGGCCATAAAAGCCACCTCTCCATCTGTTTTATCTTCATCTTTGCGCTTGGGGCAATGACGCAGCTAGTGAGGTTCTAACCGAGGCGCGTCTATTGCTGGTTGAAAACTATTTCCAAACCCCCTCTTCGGCCTAGGTTTCCTTGGGCCGTTGAGAATTTCTGGAAGGACTCCCTCTTGGGTAAAGTCCTGCAAATCTGAGTTGTAACCTTTAATCTCTCGAAGTATTCTGTGGATGATAAATTGTAAATTAAAAGCAATCACAGAATATTAGTTGGCCACACTGATGGTTCAATCCCAAAGAAGTAAATAAAGAATTTTCCTATTTTGAAACGGAGGGAGGAAAAGTTTAATCTCAAACCTACCTATGGAACAGAGATGAACAGGCTCTGCCGTTCTAGAAATTAGCCAACACCATAAGCGTAATCTTAAACCAGTTCATTCCGAAAGTTCAGAGAGATTATATGGAACAATGGTTCCCGGTTTGCAAGCCAGACCAAATACAGCATCTACAATCTATGTATCAAAACCTACGTCAACCCCTTCAGCAAAAAGATACATATACCTGGAATGCTAGGTATAGAGTTGACTAAAATTACTAGGTCAAACTGCAGCAAAACCTCGGCAGACATCCAATTTCTTTCCTTCCACGACCTCAGGAGAGACAAGGGATACTGAGATGATATATTAGAATTTTCCAGTTCCCTAAAGCACAGCACCATGCCTAACATGAACATTAAACAGACATAGTTGGAGACACCACGTCTTCTGTTAGTAACCAGACAATATCAATTAAAAGCAATTCCAGAGAGGCCAATGCTAACTACCATGTAAAAGATAGTAAACATCATAATCCCATAAAAACAAAACCAAGTCACTAAAACTGATGTCTTTATCTAGCAGGTAAACATTCCCTATAAAACTGAGTCATATCTAGCATGTAAACATATCTTCTAATCTTGACCACCAGGGTAATGGAAAACCAACCCAGCAACCTAATTTTTACATTAACACCTTCTCATAGCATGCAATTGCCAGAACAATGAAAGAAGAGACATCAGATGGGATCTGAGCATCCCTAAAAGCATTCTCCTCCTGATGATCCCAGCAAAAATAAGTCACAACAGACATGAAAAACCAACAGGAACTCAAACTGCTCTTCATGAAGCAGCAGGATTTGGTGATGCATCATCAGGGCCAGATGAGCTAAACGATGGAAGGAGCCAACCCCTTTCTCTGGCATGCTCCACATAAAATTTGAATTTGTCCCTTGCATTTGGAATGTCGAGTGCCAGATCATCAAGTCCATCCTTGATCCTTCCAAAGCCTTTGGTCATCTGATTGATGGTAATCAAGCCTTCATTGAAGCACTCTTCAAGTAAATGCAGCATGCTATCATTCTTCTTCTCCATTGCCATAACCAGAGCTCTCTTCACAACTTCATGATTGAAGAAAGGCATGCCAAGATCTCGAATGCACTGACAAGCTTCGCTTACAACGCCTCCACTCTCATATTCCTCAAGAAGCTTCAATATCTTATCCTTAGCATCCTCTACAGCCCAACCAGTTCCACCACCCCAGCACCTCAGAATCCTCTCCCCCGCATGACGAGCTGCTATTAGTGATCGAGCCATTTGGACAGTCTCACTGCCACTGCACTTTGCTGGCAACCTACTGGCTATCTCTTCCAGATTCAATGGAGCAAGCACATCATCAATTACAGCCCTAGCTAAGAAAAGGGCTAGCTCATTTGATGCATCTAAAATGTCAAGTGCTGTATCCTCTGCAGATTCCAAAAGCAAAACGAACCCATTTACTATGTCATCAGTTGAAAAGATTTCTATATGAAGTGCGGAGAGCAAAACAGATGCCATCTCCTTTTCTCTGTTTTTCCTATCCATGGCCAGGGTAATGAGTTTCTTTAGAAATATTGGGTTAAATTGAGGTGCCCCGAGATCTTCCAAATTATGAATGAGCTCCGGAATGTCGTCTGACAAAAAATATTCATGGATTATAGTGACTACCTCTTCCTTGTATCGTCTCAATTTATCATCAACCTCATCTTCTGCAATCCCATCCTCACCAGAAGATTTCAGAAAGGATGCATCAAGCCAACCTTCAGATATAGCATTGTGAACCAAGGACTTAAAGGAGGTCTTTGCAGAAGGAATGTCAAGGGCAAGGTCATCAAGGCTCTCAGCTAAGCGAGCAAAACCCTTGACCATTTGACTGGAGCTTATCAAACCTTCTTCTGCAGCCTCTTTTAGTAACTGTACAATGAGTGGTTCTGCAGTAGAGATCTCCATTGCCAGAACTAAAGCTCTCTTCACAACTTCATGATGGAAAAATGAAACTCCTAACTGCCTAATGCACCTACAGGCTTCAGTAGTATCTCCACTTTCTACATACTCCCTCAAAAGGTCAGCAATCTTTTTCTTCACTTCTTCAACAGTAAGATGGGTGCTACCACCCCAGCGTCTCTCCACAAGTTCTGCATGATGAGGGGCAGAGAGATAGCTTTTCTCAGCAGTTTGCAGAACTTGGAATCCTTTAGAGGACTCTGGAAGCATTTTCCTTGCCCTAGTGATGAATGCTGGAGGAAGAATGTCATCAACTACAGCTCGAGCAACAAACAAGGCAAGAATATCAACAGCATCCAGAATGTCAACTGCCAGATCATCAACAGATTCAAGAAGAATAAAGAAACCCTGACTAATCTGGGATGAGCTGATGACATCAGCATAGAGGGCTGAAAGCAGCACTGAGGCCATTTCCTTCTCCTTATCATGCCTATCCATGGCCATAGAAACCAGTCTCTTAATGAAGTAGGGATGATATTCACCTGACCCCAAGTCTTTGAGATCAGAAGTAGCCACATCTACATCACCAGTGCTGAAGTATTCATCTATAATGGAAACCACAGCTTTCTTGTATTCATCCAGTGGATCACAAACAGTTGATCCAACAAGTTCATATGGCTCCTGAGAAGATCAGGAAGGGGACAGTGGAGAAGTAAATACATAGAAGTTCTAGAGTACCACATGCCACTGCAGATCTGCTGGGGCATAAAGATGATAATTGGAGCAAAACCATAAAAGGGGAAAAATGTCAGGCATAATTTACCTCCCCACTGTCATAGTTGGGATCATTTCGATCAATATGAGATTCCCCACCGGTATCAAGTAATTTTCCCCAGGTTCCCTTGCCACCAGCACCATCTGTTGCCATCAATTAATCAAAAGGAAGCAGTCAGGCATCAATATTAAGACGAAAGACAAAAAGTTTCAGCAAAAAGATGTATAGGATGGAAAAAGTGAAATAACAGACACATGCCCATATATTATATCCCAGGCAATCTAAACCTCTTCCTCTTCCTTGTCCCCAACATTCGGACCAGCAATTTGAAGATTGAATCCACTCCCACTCCAGGTTTTAATAAAGTTATTACAAATCATCATCATACACTATTAAATCTCTTGTTCTCCCTCATCAAGCCCAATACTGATGAGGGGGAATAAAAAAAAAATTCATAACAAGAAGGAAAAAGTGGCAGCAACTGACAATCTACCAGGAATCAGATACCATCCAGACTCTCTCATAAATCTTTCCTATCCTCTTCTGGCATGCATCATAACCAGTTCGCATGTACATACGTTTTAGTTCCTAAACAAAATTATCACATGCACAACCAGATTTTAAAGTAAAATATTCTGACATATGCACTATGTTCAACACCAAATGATATTTGCAGGACAAAAGAAATATTAACAGACACCAAATGCAGCAAAGAACATATTGTTTAGGGCCTGAAGCTCAATACCAACAGAGGCACTAATAGGTTCTGAGATAAAGAGAGACGGGGAGAGTCAAGTTATCATAGAAAACAGGCTAAAACAAATCTCTAGGAAAATGACTAATAAACTTATCAGTTACAGGAGTAATAACCAGGTTGAACATGCATTTCTCTACAGCATGACTCATAGATCCCTAACACCAAGGTAATTCCACTTTTACCTGAGACCAACTAAAAAGATGGGGAAGGTCAATAAAAAACCTCAAGCGTGGTCAAAAGAATTTACATCTTCCAATGATGAACCGGAACAGAAGTCATCTCATAATCGATTTCACCTAGGAACACTCCTATAGAATGTAACAAGATGTACTATTACATAAGCCACAATTACCTCAAATTATATCAAAGTTTACTGGAGTCTTGAGCTTCTCCCACTCCACTTAAAATACTATCTGTTTGCCATCATACAACCGGCTGCATACAAACTAACAAATTCTAACAACAATACCATGAGACACACTTCTTTGCCTTTCAAAGCTTTCATTATGTACGTCAACACCTCAATGGCTAAGTCCCGACAAAACAAAGTCAAACCACATTACATCTCAATATGGTCAAATGCATGTCAAAGCTATGTCATAAACTCACCTACCTCGGCACGCAACTGAAAGAAGATAACATTTATACATAGATGCATGATATCCCAACAAAACAGAAGGAAACAAAGTTTTAACTCAATGCTGTGTGGACTCCTCGAAAGGAAAATTATTTACGTTCACATTAACTCGGATAACGACAGAACATACATAACCACTCATGTTCAGATAAAAATCCCCCATCCATGCATAAAACATAGAACATGCAAAGTTTCATTAATTTATCTACTGCACTATCATACAAATCTACATTCACCAATATCAAGGTAGCAACATCGACCTATTGACCTACTAATACAAATAAGAAGTAAATATGGCACAGTTCATCCCACAAGGAACTAGATATACTCCTATTCCTCAATTAACAAAATAGCTGCACTTCCTGGGCATTTAAGATAAGCTCATAAACAATAAGAACAAACTACACTCCAAACTTCCCAGATCAATTCAGATATTAGAGAACTATATATACTCCTATTCCTCAATTAACAAATAGTTGCACTTCCTGGGCATTTTAAGTAAGCTCATAAACAATAATAACCAACTACACTTCAAAATTCCATTCATCAAATCACATATTAGGAGCAAAATACTATATTCTTCCTTTCATTTTCTTCTTAGCCAACCAAGAAGGAATCAGTCAGACAACTGAAGACATCCTGCATGCTGAAAACACAATGTACATCAAAAGTATTCAATCAATGCACTGGGAAACCAGAAAACTTGAACTGTTCAACTACCATAACTCCACGATGTCTTAATAACATAAAATACCTAATAAGAAAACGATTCTCACCCTTCTTGACACGGATATATTTCCCGGAATGTGATCTCCGGACATGTCTTACTGCTATTCCACCCCCTGCTGATGCCTTCCCACCTCCAGGAGCCTTTATATAATGTTCAGACAGCAGAGTGCTTGGAGACTTCGGAGATGGAGATTTTGGAGATGACGACAATATTTCTGCATTTTGAGATGCTATTTTCAGCATCTCCCTTTGTTCCTCTGTCAAAAACCCCTCGCCAGACGCCATTTATACCCAAAAATCAAAACTCTGCAAAACAACCACACTAGATAATTCGTTCATTCACCTCAAAGAAAAATAGACCAAAAAAGGACTACTTCTGTCCGAATCAATACACACAAATGATACGTATAACAACAACAGATATATCCAATCTAAATCAGTAGAACAACCATGGCAACAGCCAACTCATGCAAAGAACTCGAATAAATTAATAAAATAATTTAAAAAAAATTAAAGCAAAAGCAATGAAATAAAAATAGCAGAAGGCATTCATCCAAAACCAGCGAACCAATCAGAACAACCATAAACACAAAAACAACTCTAATGGCACAAATTTATCCAAAAGGCGTAAAATAATAGTAAAATACCTCACTAAGACTAATCCACAGCCAAATCTAAATTCCGAAACAGACGAATTCCTCAGTGCTCTTGGCTCGGATCTCGAGCCAAGACTGAGACTAATCCACCGCCAAATCCAAATACCGAAACAGATCCTCACACCTTCCACACACAGTAACAGTAGCTACTGTGTGCTCTTACTCCCTCCTCAAACCCTAGCTATACGAACGCCCCAAACCAATTCCTCCAATATATATCTGCAAAAAGGGAGAAAAAATGTGTATCTAAAGGTTTCCTGTGATCGAACAAAGGAGAGAGAATAAGAGTAGAGCGAGAAAGTGAGAGGAGGAAGAAGTGGGAAACGGATGAGGACGCAGCGAGAATAAATAGGGAGGCTACGGTTACATCCAACACGTCATCAAACGGGTTAAGGGCTGTGTCGACGTGGCTCCTCGTTTCTTCTCTTTCAAAGTGGGCCTACTTTATTTTCTTTCTTGTTTAAAAATTTTCCTTTCTAGTAGGGTTTTTGGTCCTTTTATGTGAAGTTACGATAATGTCCCTCGTCTAGAGTGAGATTTTAATTTTCTACATGGACCAAATTCATATTTTTGGACACATATAAATCCAATAATGTCCCTCTTTGAAAGTAAGATTTTGATTTGAAAAAATTTTATATGGATCAAATTTCATAATATTTATCTTTTTAATCTTTTAATATTTGATGACATATGATGACTCAATATCAAATAAAATTTAATTCTTATTAGCGTAGCAGTAACCTGATGTAATATGGACCAAGAGTCCGTATTTTCATATGGTCCATACAAAATTTTTTTTCAGATTTTTACACGTCATGGGTTTTCTTTTTATGTGTTATTTAGTTTAATAAATATTTTACAAATTACAAGTTAGATACATAATTCTTAGTTAAATGGAATAGAAAGAAACATGCAAATATTTTCTTTTAAAATTTTAGTATGCACCCTTTGAAGTCACAAAGATATAAAAGTTAATCTTAGGCTTTGTTTTGATTCGGAAGGGCATTTACTTAGTTTTTGTTAAGTATGAGTTAAAGAATACAAATAAAATATACCTAAAATGACTAATTTAGTCTTATAACTTTTTTTGTTTTTGTCATGTAAGTTTATATATATTTTTATCTTTTAAGGTCACATAATTTTTTTACTAGTAACCAACTAGGTCTAATTACTCAGCAAATGAGATTTTAAGATCATTTTTATCAAAATTATTTTTTTCCCCTTAAGGGTATTATATATATAACACTATTTTACCAATAAATTACTTTGATTTTTTCAAATCTTAACATGCTTAAATTACTGAATTATGGACCATCAGTGAAATTAGTACTTAAATCAAGTTATTTTTTACTCGACATACTTAAATTACTAATTAATTGGACCTTCGTTGAAATCAAAGAAATCCTTTGGTGAACAATATTATACCTAAAATATCCTTAAGAAAAATTATTAAAAAAAAGAATTCTAGTGAAAATGAGATTTTCAATACAAAAAAAAAATTATGGGATTCTAAGAGAAAAAAAAAAGAAATAGACTACGAAACAAAAAAAAAATTATAGAACTAAATTAGTCATTTTCCTAAAAGATATATTAAAAAGTGAGGAAGGGAACTAAAATTTTCTCTTTACTTTTTAGTGGAATATTAATCATTTTTTCTTTTGAAACAAGATAAAATCCACTCACATGCTATTTCCCAACTCCTCAATGTTTAGAGAGACCATTTCGATGAGTGAAATATTAATGTTAATATTTTTCTTTGAAAAGGGATAAAAACGTGCTCAAAAACTATTTCTCTATCCTCAATCTTTAGCTAGTTTGGAAGTTCTTATTAGGAGAGAAAAGAAGAGAAAATATAAACTATGAGAGAAATAGAATGATTTATGTCTAAACTTGTTTGGGAGTTTTACGAAAGAAAAAAAAAAGTAGACTTTTATGTTTGGGAATTGGAAAGAAAAGAAGAGAAACCTAAAAAATAAAACTTATTTGATAATAATAGCCTTTTTTCTATAATTAAGTGTTATTTCAAATATACTTATGTTATGGACAAAATAATCATTACAATGATTTATTAACTTTCTCCCCTCTTCTCTCTATTTCTTCCCATTTTTGGGATGATCCGACATCCTCTATAGGAGGGACTCCTCATCCGCCCGAAGCCCTTCATTTTTCTTCATCTAAAATGCACAAACAAGGACCTTGTTTGGTTACTTTTTCCAAACAATTTTTTTTTTCCTGGAAAATTTAGAAAAAAAAAATTTTGTTTAATACACTTGTTTTGAAAAACAATGTTACATAATAATTCTCTAAATCCAGTTTTCGAAACAACTCTTAGACATTTTCTCTTTTTTTCTCTCTATTACTTTCCACTTTTGAGATGATCCTACATCCCCTCTAAGAGGGGCTCCTCATCCCTCCAAACCCTACCACCAAAACTCACAAACAAGATTATTTCTGGCTTTTCTCTTCAAATCTCTTCTGTCCATCCAAATTTACCATTCCTTTGACAATACTACAACTAAAAAAAGTAAATAATCATCTATTTCTCCTTCTTCCTTCAATATTTTCCTGAACATCGTAACCAAATGTGGCCTTAGCTTTAGTGCGCTACTTACTTGAAGGGAGTTAAATGAATAACCTTTTCAACTTTTTTTTTCCCGATAAAATTTCGAATTAAATGTAGACATTCACAAATGAATGGTTGCGTCATGACAGAGTCTAGTAAAGTATTTGAAGATTGTTGACATTTTTGTAGAGACATTTTCTTTGAAGAAGAAAAAGGAAATCATATGTTAAATACAATACATGCCACCGCCCCATGGAAATCCCTTGTTTTCAACACCTGAATTATGTACTCCGCACTAATTATAAGTAACCATTTTCAATCTTACTTTCAAGGGGGAAAATCTAACCTCTATTTCTATTTCTAGAGTAATTAATGAATATTTATATTTCACGTGGTGCTATTACTTTTTCTTCCTTTTATAATTTTATTATGTCTGGAAATAAATCTTTCACTAAATCATAATTAGTTATAATTTTTTGTGCGAGTCACTTTTGGTGTCAACTTAGTTGAATCCAAAAAATTCCATCATTTCATTCACACCAACTTCAAATGCTTTGCATGCATGTTTTTCATTCTAACTTGAAGAAAAAATATAGTAATATACCACTAATTAATTACTCCTTCGAGTTTATAACATAGGTCGATTTTGACCATTGGATCTTGTTTCATAATATAGGTAACTTTACGGAATTTGATGAGTATTTAACGCTATATTTTCAGTCTTACCCCTTATGTATCTTGTTGCAATTTTATGATTAATGTATTGTTTTTTTGTTTTTAATAAGTGTGAAAAAAGTTAAAATGATCCATATTTTGGTATATGTTTAGTAACGAAGATCAACAAATCCTTTTAAACCCTTTCTAGTAATGTTATAAAATATCAAATATCTATATGATTTAGTTTGATTTTTTAGCTTTCAGTATATATAATATATCCAAAAAAAAAAAATTAAAGACCAAGTGCAAAATTTTTATTGATGTAAGGAAGTGTTATCCAAACCGTATATTGGAAAATTTGGAGCCCCTAAAAGTTTAAACTCATAGCGAAAGGCAAAATTTAATCACTTGAAAGTTATTAAGCTCTCCATCATTATTTACAAGTCATCAATTGTCATTTTATTAAAATTAAGATATTACGTATATTTTTCTTCGGATATGACCCTATTTGTGAAGGAGCATACGATTAAGGAATGAACATCTGGAAAATTGAAAATGCTCGTGCTTGTGCTTGTTTTCACTAAATTAATATAAATTCATATTGAAAGTGCAAGTCCCTGCTTCCTATGAATATGCATACGATTGATTAGTTGTAAAAATTTAATATATGTGTGGAATTTACTTAGTGTTGCGTACAGCTTGTGAATTTCATGAATCTCTTGGATGCACGTTTTTCCATTAAAATGCTTGACTTGATAAGGAAATTTTTAAATGATGGATTCGGGCCAAACTCAACTCAACTCTTGAGACAAAGGAAATCATTTATTTTTTGTTAAACATGGACGCTCTTTTTTCCTTCTTTCCTTTATGACATTTTCTACATTCCGGAAGAACTCCAGCTTTTAGACAACTGTAGATTCATCAGCCTCTGAGGAAGAAGCAGATTGCGGAAGTGCAAAGAAATGGATCCCTTTATGATGAACAGCTAGCCTTTTCCCATCATAGAATCTGCCATTTTACCATTTTCTTGGGATCATCTCTACCAGTATGACAAGGGTCAAGCATGAGAAATGCACAGTCTCCACTGACCTCTGTAGTTGCCAACACCTGAAAAAAGTTACGGTGTATTTCCTCTGCAATTGCATTACACATCACATAAAGTGGAAAAGGCAAAGAGGATTTGTATGCTTAATTAGGCCATCATGGTTCAGATCTCACGTCCAAATTACTGTTCTTAGCAAAATATGGTACTTCCAAGTTCCAAACTCTATAAACAGAGAAATCCTCCTTTTCCCGAGAAGTCTGTGTAACACAAAGGTCAGCGAAATATGCCCAATCTGTTCATGTAATCTGATAAATTATGGATCCCTTTCTCCCTTGCTGCTTGTATTTCCCTGAAAAGTGCTGTTTTTTAATATACACTAAAGAATGCAGAATATTCAAATGTAACTGAGGTAAAAGGCATGAAAAAGCATGTAAAAAGGGTCATCACCACTTTTTATTGCTACAAATAACATTCTCTTCACATAATAGCAGGAATGATAAATCAGTTTGTATCAAAAATATATCATATAAAAGGGAAACCAGCAAGTGCTGGGTGCCTAGACGTAGTTTAAAATTTCAGGAAAGGCTAAAGAATCATACTATGAAATTAGAGAGGACTATTTCCATCTCTTAAACTCAAGTTTGAACAAAGCAAACTAAAGGTTGCATTCGGATACCCTGAAGACCAAAGGTCAGTTACAATAGGACAGACCCAATACAAGTAGCTCTAGTCATTGCATCGTCTTAGGAGAGCCTTCAGGTGAATAACCTTACCCTGGAAGAAGAGAAGCTATTTCCATTTGTCCAATCCGCAGTTACACAAAGCAAACTAGTCATTGCAACTTCGGGGACTTGTAGCAAAGTTCAGACATAAGAAGCTAGACACAATGCACCTGACTTGGCCACAGCAGAACTGGGTAGTATAGGATTAGGTAACTTCAACCCTAAAAAGAAGTTGCTCTTGATTTTAAAGCCTTTGAACTTCTAGTCGCAGTATAGGAACCTGCATGAAGGCCAACAAAATTCCTCGTAGGGGTGAAGATGATAACACTGAACCCATTCTTTTCTGCCAGAAGTTGAAGGGCCAGAATGATGTACAAGAATTAGCAACACTGAAGCTGCAGTGAAATACTGATTGATCCGAGTTCCACTTGGATAAAATCTTGATAAGCCAAAAATTGAGAAACTCCAAGAAGATGTTGAAGCCCAGTCCATTAATACCTTCAATCAATAATGCAACCCAAACATCCATAAAGATCGTCATTTGGGATTAATAAAACGTAAGAAAAGAGATAAAAAAAATGTCAAAGGAATTATATACATCGATAAAGAGTACCAGTCTCCCATTCACATTAGTAACTAATTCTATGCTGCACCTATAAATAATTTCATCATTTAGAAATCACTTGGAAACTTCAAAGATGTATGAATTAAGAGATGAAACGATACACCCTGAGGCTGGAGGACCCGGTTTAGGAGCTAATTATATTGAATGAAGCTCCATCTTGTAAAACCAAGAAGCAACTGAAGTTCAGCTCTGAGCTTTTCTCGAGCCATGACTTCTTGATCCTGTCTTTCTAATTTTCCAGAACTCGTCTTTCTTCCTTTTCTTCTTCTGTTTCACCAAACCCATGCTACTTTTTATAATACCCATAAAAGCACTCTTGTCCTGCCTATTCTTTATTGCAGCCTTTACATCCAATATTGCCCTCAGCTTCTGATACGATTTTGCATCAGGTACTTGACCACTTTTCACCATTTGTTTGTGATAATAAAATGCTCTTCTAAAATCACGGACACGAACATAAGCATATATCATTGTAGAATAAGTTATGGAATCAGGTTTCAAGTTAAGTGCTGCCATCTCCTTCAGCAGTTGTGGCAACTTTGACTCTTGCCCTCCCCGAGCATATGCATTCATCAAAATGTTATATGTCATGACAGTTGGTTGCAACCCAATCTTTCCAAATTCACATATGACATCTCTAGCTTCAACATAGCGCCCTTGCTTGGCAAAACCATCAAGAAGAGTATTAAAAGTTATCCGTGTCCCCTCAATCTTATCCCTGATCATCATCTTCCAAATTATCATCAATGCTTCAGTATCCCCCGCACGTCTAGCTGCATCGAGCACAGCTGTGTAGGTTTCTATGGAGGGTTTTATTCCCTCCTTCAGCATACTTTCAAAAGCCATATAGGCTTTCTCATGCCATCCTCCAACAGAATAAGCATGAATAAGAGCTGTATAAGAATGAGAAGTGGGATTTATACCAACTTTTTTCATCCTCAAGAATGCATCTGCAGCCATGTCACTCATTTTCTTCTGCCTTCCATACGCACTAATCAAACATGTGTATGATTTGACATTTGGTTCCAAGCCATCTTTCTCCATCTCTAGCAGGAGTTTCTCAACTACTTCAGGCTGCATTCTTCTGCTATAAGCATCCATTAGAATGTTATAACTCGCAGAAGTAGGTGCCACTCCCTTAGCCTTCATTTCAGCAAATAGACCTTCAGCTTCTTCTATGTGGTTTGAATTACTATATGCATCCATGATCGTATTATATACAACAGCATTGGAAGGAATTCCCTTTTTTTCCATCTCTGATTGGATAATAAGAGCTTCTTTCTTCAGTCCCTCCTGACAGAAGGATTTGATTAAAGCACCCATCACTTCCACACTCCACTTAACTCCTTTTCTGTTCATCTTTTCAAAGAAATTCCATGCATCTTTTGCACTATTTCCCATTTTCCTCATTACTGTAATAATAATAGAACATGTGACATGATCTGGTTGGACATTATTCTTTTCCATACACTCGTACACTTTCAAAGCATCATTATACCTTCAAAAAGCAAATAAAGTCATAAGTTGACCTTCAGACTGCTTCATATTGCAGTATAATATATATGTATTAATCATATTATATGCCTGAATTGGCGTGCAAAGACTATCATTACTTTTGTCAATGTAACAGTGATGCGACTGTCCGATGATCTCAGCACAAGTGCAAAAAGTTACTAGAGTGATCCAAATAAGACCAGAATTAGTATAAGAAAAGGATTCAACGAGACTCTAATGAAACAAATGCAGCTACTTAAAGATCCTTTTCAACATTGAATCTAATTAATTGATTTAATCCAACTAATGAAATTGAATTGAGTAGGAACCAATATAAAATCATGGGTAATCAGTACCTCTTGCAGCTCAAAAGCCCCGATATTGCAGCATTATAAACGTGAACATCCTTGTATATTTTCTCATTAGGCAAGTTCCTAAACAACACCATTATGTCATCACCCCTTCCAGCTTTTCCTAAATTTGGAAACATAACAGAACAAGCCCGAGGAGAGACCAAAGAAGGCTCATTCATCCTCATCCATTCAAAAAAGTACAGACAACCCCTTGTAAGACCCTCCTTTCCCATCGATTCCAACACCTCCACACAATCCTTGGAACCCACTTTCCCTTCAAAACCAATCAAAACCTCACTTAACGTCAAGTTTTCCGGTAAATTCCTAGCCTTATCCAATATTTCCCCCACCACCCCACCAACTTCTGAAGAAACCATACCAGTGGAAGTAGAAGCATTCAACTCCGTAACCACTTGGAAGTCATCAATTTCCCCGCTTTCCTCATCTTCGCCAACAGAATTATTACTCTCGAAAGCAAGATGCCATGAAGACTTACGATTCTTTTGGAGTGAAATTTTACCTTCTCGGCCAGGGTCCAGGTCTGGGATAGAGGTTTGAGACATAAAGAATCTCAGAATTGGGTCATCCCTTTTTGTTCTTGAATCCAAAATTTCACTTTCCTGTGATCCCCCATCTTCTTGAGCCTCTTGAGTTCGTGGTTTTTGGTCTTCTTGAAGTAAAGGTAGGAAAATGGAGGACTGAGAGCAGAAACAGAGAGAAAAAATGCGTGACTGTGAACGTGAGGAAAGTGAAAAGGGTCTTTGATTATGGAAAAGTTTTGAGATTTTGCGGGGTGGAGGGATTGAATAATGGTGAGACTGAACCAAAGAAGGAGAAACGGGATAGACGTTGGGCAGCGCCATTGCTGTTGCACTTTCGGGAAAGAGCTGTTGAAGACAAGACAATTTCAAGTTCGGAGATGAATTAATCACAAGACAAAACGACACCGATTTGGCAGCTTTTTTTTTTCTTTTCTTTTTTTTCTCCTTGACCAAACTTTCGAAATTCTAGTTTGAAATTGTATAGTGTACTGTTTACACAATCACAATTAATTTAGGCCTCTTTAAGACATTTTACTAAAAAATTCTTTTTTTCTCTCAAGTCTAAGTTCTCAAATTCAATATATATAAGTTCTTCATTAATGCTACTAAATAAATATTTCTCATTTAAATTAAATGTCAGCGTTTCTAAAATAAATGTACTTATAGGAAATCTTCAAGGATGGCTTCTCTTTGTACTTGGAACAAGAATTTCTTCTGCAGCACCAACCTTGTCATCTTTTTCCCTAACTCTAAGCTTGTAGCAAAAGGGTTTCTAACCATGGAATGCAAAGAAAAGAAGGGATTTAATTTTTTATTTTTTATAATTGAGTTGTTACCAAGTCTTGACAGGAAAAAGAATTAAGAAAAACAAAATTTGTGAAAGAGCACTGACAACGAATTATACAGTAATTCTTTTTTTTAATTTTCTGACATTTAATTGTTAAATCAATTATTATCTTTTTTAAATGTAAATATATTCATTAAAAAAAAGCCTAAACTTTAACGCTAACAGTTGAAAAGTTAATGAAACTCCATATAATTTTAAAAAAAAAAACCCTCTGTTGTTCTTTTTAACACTTCCCCATCCATAGGTAATCAAATTTAAGATGATCGAAAAGACAAATGTGCTCAAATTATACACAAAGAACTTTCCAACCCAGCGTACATTTTAACCGATTATGGAACATTTTACAACCCCATGATGTTGGAAATCTGATGAGGGGTAAAAGAGTCTTTTTGGCTGTGAGAGATCCTACAAAACAAAAGGATTAGAATGAAATTGAGGTTATCCCAATTTCACTCCGATGCTTAAGTTAACAAATGTTTGAAGCTAAATTGAGAAAGTGATTAAAAAACGGAAAAGCACATTACCTTATTTGAAGGGATGTTGTCTTATTTATAAACAACTATAACCATTCCATTAGTGGAACACTAATGAGATAATTCTTCGATGTGAAATTTAACATATTTGTTCTCAACTTTATATAAATATTAACCCAGTCTCTTTGGAGGGTCATTTACTCGTAATCGAACAAGTTATTTCTTATGAACTTGTATATTTTTGTATGGTCCAGAGAATGAGAATCAAATCCATATAAATATTACTCATAAAGGGTATTATTGTTTATAAGTTGATGTGTAAATACACCCTAGTATATCAAACCCCATCTTGAATTCGAATCAACATTCTGCTCCAAAAATCTGCGGTGACATATTGCTTCATGACCTCTAAATTACATTCTTCTGATCTGAACTTCCCGTATCACCAGAATACAAAAACTTATTTCTTGGGCTTTTTCTGAATTCCAAATATCAATCTCCTCCTTTGGCATAAAAAATATATATTAAAAAAAAGAAGAAGAAACAGTAACAAAAAAGTTAACATGGATATGATTCTCGTGGGGGGGGGGGGGGGGGGG